>OU426861.1:456916-629416 GCA_911387685.1 Dolichovespula media
TTATTTATCTAGCTATCTATCTATTTGTCTTTTTCTGGATCTATCAATAGATCGATAAGTCCATATCATTTATTCGAAAATAGGTTTTCCGAGCTTTTTACTAACTTTTTAGCAAAAAAAAAAAACGGAAGAGAAGTATTTTTTCTTCTTTTTTTTTAAAGCAATTTTGTGTTTTGTGAAAATTGATATATAACAAAAAGAAAATGAGCTCGAAGAAATGATAAATACCGTCGATCGTACGTACGATATAATATAATCTCGTACAATAAATATCGATTTATATAACATATTCCTAAAGGGAGATAAATATAAATAAAGAAAAAAAGAAATAAAGAAATAGAAAAAAATATCGTGAAAAGAGAAATGACGATTCAGAAGTAATTGCCCTTCTGTATTTGTTACAATAAAAGGAAGCGAGGAAAGAAAGAAAGAAAGAAAAAATAAATAAAAAAAATAAATAAATGAACAAATATAGACGATTCATCATAGAGTATATAAGGAAACGGAAAGAAAAGGAATAATAATTATAATAATAAAAATCAAAAAATTTATTAATATTTCATCGGTGTGTGGAGAGCGCGTGTGTGTATGTGAGAGAGTATTTATAATGGCAAAATGGTGAGAAGGAGTTGAGAAAAACGAAAACAAAAAAGAGATTGTTTTCATCTAACCTTTCGTCGCTTTATTTGTGTGACTTTCATCTCTCTATCTTTCTTTTCCTTTTTCTCTCTCTCAGCACACATGTACTTTTCTCGACTTTTTCTGCTTTTATGCTCGCAGGCTCGAAAGCTAACGCAGGCTTAGAATAGATATATAAATATACGTACGTATATATTATATATATATATATAAATATATATATATATATATATAGATATATATATATATACACACACACACACACACACACACACAACCAATATTTAGAACTTCTCTCTCTCTCTCTCTCTCTCTCTCTCTCTCTCTCTCTCTCTCTCCCTCTGGGGTGAAACACTCATCTTTCGTATGAAAAAGAGAGAGAGGAAAAGAGAGAGAAGGAGAGAGCGAGAGAGGTGCATGGCTTTTTTATTAAAGCAAAACACAGCATCTAGCAGCTTTATTCCTTGCTTTATGAATTCGATCGTGATTCTCGCCGCGCGATTTAGAATAATTAATTATGGCACTTCATGTTCGTATCGAACAAAGGAATTAAGAATAGATTTATAAGAAAAAGAACGATAATAAAATAATCTTGTTGGGATGGAATGATTCTGATCGAAACTGCTTTTTATCGAGTCGATTCGAATGAGATTTCAGGAAATTTCAATCTCTCTAGATCTTAATTACGATTCGATAAATTTCGAGGGCTTCGCACGTTGATTTCTATGATCAGATTAGTTCCTTATTTAGTGTCCTTGATCGACTAGTCTCGTCTTTGTTTAGTTTCGTCCTATATCCTATCTTCTCTCTCTCTCTCTATTTCTCTCTCTTTCTCTCTTTCTCTCTCTCTCTCTCTATCTATTTTCATCTTGCTATATATTTTTTCTCTCTCTCTTTTTCTCTAAGTAGATAATCGTAAATTGTTTCCGTCTACCCGTGCCCCCACCCCGGAAAAAAGTAGATGTGGTTGCCTATTTTTTCCTATGCCACACTTTTTAATTTATTTATTTTTATTTCTTTTTTATATTTTTCTGTTGAAATTGACTTCTCTCTCCCACTTTTAACTCTCTTTTTCTCACAAAGGCGGACCGGCTCGAGAAGATGAGGAGTATAATACGCGTGATGAGTGTCAAAATTAGAAAAACGATTGTTTTTTCTTTTTATTCTTTTATAATAATTATGATAATAGAATCGTAAATATGATAACAGGATCGCGCGGCAACGATCGTGTCGCCTATTACAAGGCCGAGCATCCTCCATATTATTATGTTTACCTGCACCTACCCCCACACTCCCGTCTTATGTTCCGCCTGCCCGACCCCCACCCCTCGTGCTCTGTGCTAGCTAGCTTTTTTTATTAGTTGCTGTACGTGATAAACAAAATTAAAAAAAAAGACGCGAAAATAAAAGACCAATTCGCGTTAACTGATTCGTATTGATGTCTATGACTATAACAAAAATGTGATGACGTTGATTCATATTGATTTTGGAAAGATTTTGCAAGAAAAAAATGTTTCTCACCTTTTTCCGTTGAATCGGATTTTGTCATGGTGTTCAATTGGCCTGTAAATATTTAAGATCTATCGAACAGTTCTGTTCCTATTTTTAATTATATCTATGTATTTTTTAATAATAGTTTCTAATCCTTTTCTTTTTTGTTTTTATTTGCTTTCAACTATTATTTAGACGTAGAAAGTTTTTAATTTATTCTCTTTTGTTTCGTTTTGTTTTTTTTTTCGATTAAACAAATTACTTCGAATGTAAAATGACGAGAGCTATAATTTCGATAGATCTATAAATGATTGTAAATCAGATGCGGGTTTTTGTAAGAGTTCGCAAGATCACGGGCATATTAACTTCTAAAATACACGTAGATGCACGTCGAAGAAATAAATTTCTTCGTAAAATTTGTAGGACCAATTGTGTGATGGATTTTTTTTTCTCTCGGTCGTTTAACCGATAGAAGGTTGCTCGACCGAAAGGCTGATCGCGACCAGCCTATTTACGATCGAACATCCGATTGAAACTGTCTTTATAATCTACTTTGATCTTTTTTCTTTCGATCCTTCTTCTCAATTTTTTTAATTCTTTCTTTTTTTGTCTTTTATCTTTTAGACGTCGAAAAATAAAAATCCTTCGAGATAGAACGGAAGGAAGATTATATATATGTACATATATACATATATACATACATACATTTACACATATATGCATATATGTATCGTCTATCTCAAAATATTTTGTTTATTGTTTGTGTAAAAAAATTTTCATTTAAAATTATTCAGGAAATAGAAATAGAAATTTTTAATTTATTTATTTGTATACTGTTTACGTGATTATTTAATTGACAATGTAATTTCTTTTGATATTAGAAATCGTTCAAAATTTATTCGCACCCAGATAAAATTTCTGGATAACCTTTATGTATATCTATATATATGTATGTATGTATGTATATCTATATAGATATATGTGTATATTCAGCTGACGCGAAAAGTAGCACAAGTACCTGCTTTCCTATCGAGTTTTTTCAACGAGAAAAGTTGGTGAATGCGATTTACTATTCGTAATGATCGTGATTGTTATAATAAAATGACGAGTCTGATTAGAAAAACTGTGCCATATAGAAGATTATCATTGATGCACTAGGAACGTTGATAAGTACTTATATACATATTGACTTAGCTATACAATATATATAGTGTCAGAATTTTTCTTATTTTATATTTAAATGAATAATTTCATATCATATAATATATAGTACAATATTGGGTTAATTATTAGGTCAAGGATGAAAGCTGTAGTTAAGAATGTCTAATTGCTTTTTTCTACAAATTTCATTCTTGACGACTTAATAATAATGTTGGAATTTTTAATGACAAATATTACATATAATATATATATATATATATATATATATATATATATATATATATATATAGATACGCAATATTTAAATATAAAATATCGAAAATGTGGACATCATATTTATTGGCCAAGTCGATACATATATGTGTGTATATGTGTAGAAATTAGCTGGAAATAATTGAAAAAAATGTCACTTCATCGTGCCATGGTAATTTTTAGGTCATTCAACCTGTTCCATTTTGCAATTTTGCTTTTTACAACGATTCCACCCTTATCTTCCACCGATCGCGCTTTTCTTCTCGCTCTTGTCTTGATCTCGTACAATCAATGAACAATTTTTTTCTTTTGCTACAATGCTGTGTTGCTTCGCCATCTTTCTCGCAAGAAAAAAATTTCCTTTCACAATTATTTCATTTCAATTGAATGGCTTTCTTTTCTCAAATCTATCTGCATGCGTATGTTCTTATATTGTTACTCTCCCCTTTTGTTTCTTTCTATCTCTTTCTTTGTTCTTCTTATTCTTTTAATTTCTGCGCCGAATCAAAGAGGAATGCTGATGCATGGATTGTCAGAAAATTTGATTTTGTTTTTAGTTTTTATGGTCGAAATAAAGACGATCGTTGAATTTTGTATGTTTAAATTTTACATTTTCAATATGTTGGTATCAGTTTTCTAAATTCTAATTCGAGATTTTTTTGTATAATTTTTTCATTACATTTTGAAGAGACTATAACTATAATTTTTAATAGTGATGAAATCTTATATGCAAAAAGGTATGATGAATTCTTTTATCTTTTTGATATTTTTAAGAAGTACAATAGAAGTACTATATTATTTTCAATTTTTTTACATTTAAATTACATGAAAATATACTTTCTAATAATAGCGAAATCTTATGTAAAAAGTATTATAAATTCTCTCTCTCTCTCTCTCTCTCTCTCTCTCTCTCTCTTTCCTATATTAAAAAAAAAGAAACATGATTAAACAGATATATAGAATACGTAATTTTGAAATTTGATATTAAATATTGTATAGATTTTATTTGACATTATGTTTTAATTCTTTTGTTTCTCACATTTAAGCAAGAATTAATAAAAACAATGTCTAATGTAAAAGGTATGACAAATTTTCTTGTATATTTTATTTAAAAAAAAGCAACAGAAATATTACAAATAAATATACCAATTTATATATAAGATTGACAATGATAATTCATAACGAAGTAAATCGATCGTCTTTCAAGATAAGAATCATTCGCCGTAAAAACTAGTCGATACCGAGTGTCTATTTTTCGCTTTTATCGATATTGTCAACGTCTTTCGATCTATCGTAGACATACGCATGAACGTGCACGTAAATGAATAATCATTGAGACGTATACTAATCGTTATCTTCTCGAATGCGGTATAGATCGCTGACTTGAACAGCCAGGTGAATGATCTTCGAGGTAAATTGTAAGTATTTTTTAAACACATAAATATTTTTAAAATTCGTTTGATTTATTTTAACGTTACATCATTATATAACATATGGAAATTATTCATCATTTTTATTTTTTTTACTTCTTTTTGTATTTTTCATTTATTTTTTTATTTCTTCTTTTTCTAGCATGAAGCCAACCCTAAAGAAGGTTTCGAAATACGAGAACAAATTCGCCAAACTTCAAAAGAAAGCGGCCGAATTTAACTTCCGTAATCAACTGAAACAAGTCAAGAAGAAGGAATTCACTCTCGAGGAAGAGGACAAAGAGGTACGATAGATCGTTATCGATTAATTTGATCTATTTAACTAATATAGTATAAAAGAGAAAGAATTTATATTTCTTTTCTCCTTTTTGTTTGGCCAAGAGAAGAGGAAGGATAATCATTTTTCTTCGTCCTTCCCATAGCATTTTTTTTTCTTTTGGAGGACTTCTAGAAAAAGAAACGTCTATGAAGCAATAAAAAAAATTAAGAAATATTATTTTTCCTTTTGGTGTCTTTTGTAATTTTCTTTTTTTTTGCTTAAAGTAAAGCTACGTTTTTTTCGTCGCACATAAGTCGACTACGTTTAAGTCGGCTCGCTTTTTTTTCTTTTGATGGCCATTTTTTCTACTTTTATCGTAAGAAAGAAAGAAACTTATGCATATTTTCTTTTTTTTTCGAAATTATTGTCGTTAACTTGTTTTTTCTCCTTTTCGTTTCGTCTTGTTTCGTCTTATTTTGATATATCTTTTTTCCCCTCATAATTTTTCTCGAAAGGTTTTAAACCCAAATTTTGTTAAAACTAGATAGATATTATTCGTGGCGCAACTCACAATCTTTTTTGTCCATTTTCTCTGTGTCATAATACCGAACACTTCGAATTCTCTCGAATAACTATAATAATTATGATAGTCTATAGCTTAGAGATAGTTGATTAGGCAATTGTGTTGTTCTTCACAGCCCAAGAAGTCCGAGAAAGCAGAGTGGCAGACGAAGAAGTAGATTACAAAAACAGGCCGAATGTGAAAAAAAAAACACACACATACATATATACATATATACATATATGTATATAAATATATAAATAATCCTATAATGTGCATATATTTAAACAGTTCGAATTTGAATACATATACGTACGTTAGATACTTAATTATTTACAATATATACAAACATACAGACTGAGACGTATACTCGTTTAACGATCGACTATTTGTCATCCTAATGAAAGTATTTCGTTTAAACAAAAAAATATTAATAAATAAATAAATAAATAAAGGAGAGATAAAAAAAAGTTTTGTCAAAAACATTGCGCTTTGAAAGAGTTTATAAGACTATTACGGACAAATAGTTTCATTAGAAATCAATCGGACAATTGATAACTCGCGAATAATAAACGTTTGTTTCACGTAGAAAAAACATAATTTGTGTTGATGATTCAATAAACGCGAAAGATAAAAAATAGATAAATAAATAAATAAAAAGAAGATATATATATCTTCTTTTACATCTTTCTTTTATATACATATATATATATATATATATATATATATATATATATATATATATATATATGTATAAGTACGAATATTGAAAGAGTTGAGTCTTGAATATAGATAACGTTTATACTATTTTACAGACGAACAGTTTCCTTAGAATTCAATCTCGAAAGATAAAATTACCAATGTTGGTTTCACGTAGAAAAGAAGAAAATTGTTCTGTGTCGATGATTCAATAATCGATCGAAAAATCGAGTACATACGATGCACGAAGAATCAAAAGACAGACACAACCATACTTGCATCTATTCCCAATATCTACGTAAACTCCTTCGAGATTTCGTTTCGTTTTCTTTTTTCTTTTTTTTTTTTTATTTCATTTTTTCACAAGATCCTCCTGATCTTTTCTTCTTTACGTTTGTTTTTTTTTTCTTTTTGTTTAAGGACACATCATATTTTTTTCGTCACATCTCTGACCACAAGTCGATTGCTATTTCTTGATATTTTGAGAATTACATACAACACAATTTTTCACATAGAATTGTTTATCTAATTTTAGTTCATTCCTTTATTCATTCATTCATTTATTTATTTGTTTGTTTTTAAAATTTGTCTCGTTTTTTTTGTTATTCATTTCATAGAAATTATTCTTAGAAATATTACAGAGACGTTTTTATTAACATAATTCTAGAAGAAAGAATCTATATGATTGAAATCAATTCGTTGTTTTATAAATAAAAGAAAAGGAATTAATAAAGAAGGGCGAATAAGGTGAGAATGGCTTGCAGAGTATAATTTATTTAAAAAAACAATACAAAAATAATTAAAAAACAAATAAACAATTAAATAAATATAAAATATATATAGCTCGAACTTTCTTCACATTTTTCGTTGATAATATGGTAGAAACGCTTTTACTCACACTAAATATGCCTGTCCCTATTTTTCTCTTTATCTTTATCTTAATCTCTCTTGCATATACACGTACATGTACATATATACATACATATATACCTATATATATACATATACATATATATATATATATATATATATATAATTTGCATATGTGTAGTTCATAATATATACAAGTACACGTATACATTAGCAGTTAAAACGCAATCTAATTTAGTTTTGCCTTACAATTGGTAGCATTCTTATCTGATTCTTCAGATGCTAATCCATTACATACTTCGAACTATCGTATTTAAATTTCAAATTTATTGGGTAGATAAGAAATAATAAAAAAAAAGAAAAAACAAAAAAGAAATAAATATAATGAAGAGAACGAAAGAACGAAGTAGCGGTCATTTGCAAAAAAAATTGATAAATTAAAATCATACGCTAGACTAAAGAACAGAGATTTCACGCAAAAGGTGCCTTTTTTAAAATTGGCTTTGTCGCCTATTATTGATTCGACTGCCATGCTTCGAGGCTGTTAACGTGTAGAATATTTGTTCTGTCCTATTTTTCATTCGTACAATGATCATTCAGCATATTCTACTATTTCATTTTCTTATCTCGTTTTACTTTTTATTTAATTGATTGATAAATATTTGTTATTTTACTCTAATCAATATTTCTCTCATATTGGTACATACTTACATATCGGTGAATTAATTCAATATTTTCGATTATGGGTCATAAGAGAAAAAATTAATGATTTTTTATTTTAAAGTTTAATATACAGCGTGAATGAAAAGTTTCTAGGGGACTAAAAGATTATAGGTGATTTTAAAAATGAATTATTTCTTTCCGAAATTTTTTTACCAATTTGCAAAACTATAATCTTAGTTTGTAATACTGCAAGTCTAACTACAAGCTTAGAAAGTCTCGAAAAAGATTAATTGAATTTTGGAATCACTTAAGAACTTTTGATGAAACTCTGTATAAAATTAAAATAATAAGTATAAAATCACAATAAGAAAATTAATAATTTTTTGATACTATATAAAAGAGTCGACTTATATTTAGTATTAATCATGCATTTACCAATAGCACTTATATTTGCGAATCAATTATGAATCATAAAAAGATTAATGATTTTTTTAATTTAATATAATATTAAAATAAATAGATTTTCATATTTAAAAATTCCTTTTACTTAGAACGCCGCTTATATTTATGAATCGACTCAATAATTTCAAATATAGATCATAACAAAATCTATTAATTATTTATCATCTTTTTTTTGAGAATCGATATGCCGAATGATCGCATCTCGTCATTCACGATTCAATTTTACGAGAAAAATCAGAAAACGTTTCATGTTATATATCTTATACATACATAAATATATATACATATATATATAATATATATATTTATATAGTATATACATATATATTTATATATATTCTCGAAGAATCGATTCGTGAATGGCTCGATAATCGTTGAAAATTGACGATTAAATGTAGGCTTGAACAATTGTCTATATGTTTCTTCTCTCTCTCTCTCTCTTTTTCTTTTTCTCTATCTTTGTCTGTCTGTTTATACTAATGATGTTGCTCTTGCATTATGTTTGCAGAATGCGTCAAAAGATAAGGTAAAACTTTAATATGCCAATCGTTAGATCGGTATGCTCGCGTAGGAAATTCGTAGAGAATGAATGAACGAACGTGTGAATGAGAATGAATCGAACGAAAGAACAAACTAACGAACGGAACGACTAATTGAAAGTAATCGAAATAAAAAAAAAAAATAAAAAACGACGTGAGATAGAAAGTAGTTGAAGAAGAAAAACAAGAAAGCAATTAAAATAGCTTATATTATATTTGGCTTGAATGCTGCACGATCGATAACGATTAACTTCGTGAAATCTTTCGTTATTTTTTTCTCTCTTTTTTCCTTTCTTTACTCCTCACAATACGCATCTTCTTTGTATATTTTTACGTCATCAAATTTTTTTAATAAACGATTTTTCTTCTTTTTTCGGTCAGATCATAAAGATAATTAAATTTTTCACGTAGAACATAAAATTCGTCCATTGTCATTTTATTTCTATGGATATTCGTTGTTTTCTTCTTTTTTTTTTTTAATTTTTGTTTTTATTTTCTCCCCTCCCCTCACCCGCTCACCGGCCACTCAGTGATTAGGTCAGATTTGTATACAAGCCTGCAAAAAATAACATTCCGATTTTCTGTGCACCGGTTTTTGTTTATTTTTCTTTTTTTTATCTATATATTTTTTTTTGAAGACAACACAGAAATCCATTTTTTTCATTTTCATGATAATAAAGAAGAAACGAAGAAAAACAAATACAAAAAACAACAGATCGCGTATTTTTCAATTAGGTTGTTTTTTTTCGTTCTTTTTTTACGAACATATAAAACCTTTTATATTCATGTATGTACCTTTCCCCTCTCGTTGTTTTATTTGCTTTGCGATCGTTGTCCCCCTTTGGCACCATTATAACCAACCAAGCCACAACGTGTGTTAAGAATTACTATGCAAATATTCCTTTACTTGAGAAAGTAAGACTTCAGAATTTTTATCTCACATATGTTTTTCTTTCTTAATTTTACAGAAAAAACCTGACTGGTCGAAGAAGGGCGACGAAAAGAAGGTAAAGGAAGAAGAGGTTGAAGCGTGAAAGAAAAGGATCGTAAAAGAAAAAGAAAAAGAAAGAACGATATTCGTCGTTCTCGTCAAATTACGAGCATAAACGGATTCATTCGAGCGAATAACAAACGGCTCGACTCTGCAAAATATTATTATTTTCCCTCTCCATTTTGTCTGGTTCTATATATATATATTTTTTTTTCTTTATTTTCTTTCTTTCTATTTGTTCTTAAATTTGTAATCATGATTCTTTTTAACGATGTCAATGATCCAATGTAATATTCGTCCCATCAATTGGTACCCATTTTTTATTGTTTATCAATCGTTTCCTGTGAAATATCAATTTAAATCCTTTACTTGTCTAATCCTTTCTAAGAATTTTACGTACATTTACAATATTCCAATCAATTTTTGCACAATTTTTGTTTTATTTATTTTTTTTCTTTCGTTATTATTGTTAATGTTTTCGATATCACGTGGGACGAAAATTAATAACTAAAGATAACTGCGATGAAGAGAATCGTTATTTAAGATTTATTGTAAAGCAAAATACTTGCCTATAAAAATTTCTGTGTTGTGTCGTCATTATTTGTACCCTTCTTGTATTTCCCTTTTAATATTCTTTATTGTTACCCCTTGTAATCGTAAGTATATGTATGCGTTATGTCTCGAATTATCAAATCGTTCTATAAATTTCTCAGATCTGATAGATCCTTTCAGATGTTAATGATATATTCGAAATATCGAACATACGAAGAGTAAACTCGAATAAATAACTTCATTGGAGACATTAATCCAGATTAATTGAAATCGAAGATTTATCGATGGCATCTTACCCTCATTGTTTTTCCTTTTATTTATTGTTTTTTTACGTATTATAAAGGAATGATCTTTATTCGTATTGTTTATGTGAACTATAACAATTGAAAAAGCTAAAAGATATATATCCTAGAGGGAACAATCGATTAATAGTAATTTAGTAAAAAATTCTAACTAATTCTACTTGTTATATGTTTCGATATTTTTTTGTACATCCTTATCTGTGATCTAACGAGTGTGTTTGTGAAAAATGGACAATGTATCTGTGTTTCGTTGATCGTCGGGTCGAGCCTGTTTGGTAAGATCAATTATAAATATATTCACATTCGATGATCGATGACTGTGAAAGGAGGGTGACAAATATTTAAAAAGAGTAATAAGAATGAGAATAAAATGTTCTTCTCCTCCTTGTCAGATCACATGGTTTTATAAACAAAAAGAAATTTTTTCTTAAATTAAAAATATTATAAAAAAAGATGTAAAAAGAAAAGAAGATAAAAGTTAGAGACATGTCGAAATATTCGCAATAATATAGCAGAAAAGTAAACGTAATTGAATTATAGTTGAATTAATTGGTGGAATTAAGGAGCGTTAGGATCGAATAACGGTACACCTTGTGTACATAGGAACCCGAAGCTCCACCTCCTCCTCCAGCGGAAGTTCCTCCACCTAAGGAACCGGAACCTGCACCCGCCCCTACCCCTGCCCCTGCACCAGAACCTGCACCAGAACCTGCACCAGCGCCGCCTGCTGAACCACCAGCACCAACACCAGAACCAGCTCCTCCAGCGGCTGCTCCACCAGCTGGTAAAGTTTATTTATTTAGATTTTTTTGTGTATTAAATCACTTTTTAAGGAGAAAGAAAATAATAAATTTTTCTATGTATATTATTTCTTAACATCGAAATTAAAAATTTTGGTTTGATACGATTCACGATATATAGAAGGTGCTCCACCAGGTGAAGGTGCAGCACCACCACCTACCGAAGGAGCTGCTCCACCTCCAGCTGAAGGCGCACCACCAGCTACCGAAGGTGCACCACCGGTCGAAGGAGCACCAGTTACAGCGGCCCCAGTTGAAGGAGCTCCACCACCAGAAGGTGCGCCTGCTCCAGCCCCAGCTCCTCCCGCTGAAGGTATCCTCTTTCAGAATCTTTTTTTTTACATTCACTTAGAAATTGAGATCTTATTAAAAATTATTAATTGGATCATATTCGAATGAATTGATCATCGTTTTTATATTTTAAATTAAAATCTGAATATTGAATGAGATCATAAAAGTGAATGAATCATTTCTCTAAAAAAAAGCAGCTGTGTCGTCAGGATTGACCAAGATACAGTATAAATTTGTTTAATAGGTAATGTTGATTTAAGGAGACTACGAAATAAATTGATTTCACGTGAATTTGAATAACTCAATTTGATTATTTATGACCTATTTGTAGTGCACTTGTACATTCGTTCGTTACATTCAATTATTCTTTAACGAATATGTAGGTGCATCACCAGCGGAAGGAGCAGCACCAACTCCAGCTCCAACGACGGAAGATGCAGCTCCTCCGGCAGAGGCAGCAGCCGTTCCAGCAGCGGCTCCAACGGATGCAACTCCAGTAGCAGCACCACTCGCGGATGCTTCAGCCACACCAACAGCAGCTCCACCAGCTGATGCTGCAGCACCAGCTGCACCAGCACCAGCGCCAGCTGATGCAGCCGCACCATCAGCGGCAGCTCCACCAGCAGCGGCACCACCAGCAGAAGCTCCACCTACGCCAGCGCCTACTGAAAGTTCGTTTCATTAGTATATACATATAAATAGAAGAAAAAAGACATTCTCGGACATAGGTCGCATCGTGCTATCCATGCGGTCCGTCGAATCGCGAGATATTCATCATTAATATCCTTTTTCTTTAACTTAATTTTTAGCTAATCTTGTTTTGATTTTGAGAGTTACAATCGTCATCAGAGGAACAATTTCACCAACAAATAGAGCTAAGTACATCACGAATGGTACGTCGAGAAAAAGAAAATTGAAAACGTAGTAGACAAGGATCATTAGTAAAACGATTACTAGTAGTATCCTGTCATTTATTAGTAATCGTTTAGTTGAAAAGTGTCATGGTTAAGTAATCTTATCGCAAGTAAGGCGTCTTAGTACGCGCGTTGTTCTTCATAGTTAATCCATCTTCTTCATCGTCTCTATCTCATCTCGTCTATCTCGTTCATCATCATTCATAAACATTACCAAAGGCGCAATATCTCGTCAAATCTCAAAATACTCGAGATATACGGTTTGTTATGTAGTTTATCGTTGACAAATAACTCTGCTTACGACGTTAGAGCACCTCTTCGATGAACTCGTTCCATTTTCTAATTAATTTCAATGCAATTAGGATAAATCTATCCTTTTATTGCAGCACCTGCCTCGTAATTTCGTCGAGACGATCAGCGAAGGACGAAGACTTAATCTTCGTTGACCACAGCGAACACATCGGCACTATTCTTCGTTTATCGCCATTGACTGTCATCGTCGTCGTCGACGCCATTATTCGTCGTGAGGATCCTTGTAAAGAAGACATGAATGAAAAAGAAGGAGCGTCTTATCATCGACTACGATAACATTGTAACGAACGCTATATTCTTAGCAAACGAAAAGATTCTACACGATTTACATTTTACTTTAAACGGTCATAGCGTTCGTTAAAATTCTTCTATACGAAATAGAAACAAATCGTATCGAATGGTAGACATGAGAATTTTTGTGCCGTTAGCTTTGTAAATAATTCACGGCACGTTCGTCTACGCGTAAGTTGAGCACGTAGATATATACATATTGATACAATGAGTATTGTTTCTTTAAGAAAAAAAAAAAAAAGAAAAATAAGAAATTGGATTTCGTAATAAAAGTTCATCATCGATCATCGTACTTCTATCGATCAAAATTCAACGAAATTATTTTTTAACTGACGTCTCAAATAGATAAGTCTTAAACAAATACATAATTGTGCATTTACCCAGATAAAATTTGACTAAATCTAAAAAGTACGCAGACAAAGTAACAGATTAATTTCTTTATCACTTCGTTTCGCAAGCATATACTATCAAGAAATTGAATTATGTTGTATTCTCTCCAAAGTTACGTAACGAGAAGTAAAAAGGGAACTTGTGTGTCGGTACAACGTCGTAAACGAAGGATCGCGTGTAAATCGAATCGTTCTATGTGATAACTAGCAAAGCAATATTTGATATCTCGATAAACGCTATGGGAAGAAGTTAGATATAGTACCGATGTGCACGGTAGTAGTGGGGAGAATAGAGAACGGGATCGGCTAAGAGTAAAGTGAAGGTGGGTGGGGGGAACTCGGCGCGCCGTGAATCCGTCAGTCGCGCTCGAGACTCTGAGGTGGGAGGTTTATTACGCCGCATCGTATTATCTCACCGTCGTTCAAAACGTCATTGCCACTGTGAGCCGAGTTGCTTATTACATTCTCCCTTAAATACATTTCTCAAATAGATTAAAACTTCGACCTTTCATACGTTTTATCTTTTTAAAGAAAGAGAAGAAAGTTTCGAAGGTCGGCGGCTCGACGCGCGACGATTACGCGATCTCGCGGCCGATTTTCGTGCCATGCGTAGCAAGAGCCACGAGGAAGCATAATTTCTTACAAGAACTATCTTTACTTAGCTCTTTTTGTTTGTCATTACTTGCCTAACAGTTTACTATCTTACCGTCACATTGTCCATTTCCCTGAATTGAAGAAACAACACAACTACTCGGTAAGTAAGTGCAATGTGCTTATTCGAACGAGTATAATCACGGAAGAATCTTCTCTTTCTTTTTTCTTTTTTTTTATTCTATCTCTTACCGGTTGCGTCCTTGTCCTCGTTCTAGTCTAGTCACGAGACATAAAGTAATTAACTTTCAAAACCTTGGATACGTTTCTTTTTATGACGTAGATCGTAGACGTTACGTGAAAGATAAAATAGAATAAGAAGGAAGATAGATAGAAAGATATATATATATATATATATATAGAGAGAGAGAGAGAGAGAGAGAGACGCGCGTGTTTGGAGAGAGGCGCGTTGCACATCTCTTTCGAAGCAATATTGTCTTTCTGAACTGACCAATCACTTTCTCTTTGTACCTACGTAACTCATATGCTATTGGTAGTTGAATGAATAGACCGCTTGGCGCTGCTTTTACGAACGCTTTCTCTATACGTTCTCTTATAAATATTTACTTTTCCATGAAATCTTTATTTGCGTAACGTTCGCATAAGATGTAAGTATATATGAATTTCGTGATGAATCGAGTTAAGATGATAGGTACTTATTATCTTGAATGGAAGGTTTTTCTTCTTCTTCGAAACGAATCGCAATCACTAAAGAATTTCAATATAATATCATTGCGAAACATTTATTAATTAATTATCTTCTTGTCAAGTGAAAGGAAGATAAAAAAAAGAAAGAAAAAAAATAAAAAAGAAAACGTCAAATTAATTCGTTAAGTTAAGAAAAGTTTTGATCAGATTCAAAGGCCGAACGGAAGCGAACGTTAATTAAGCTAATAAGGTTCGAAGAGTAAGCGGGAGGTCCTATAAACGAGGACTCTGCCGATATCACGGTTACCTACCTCTGTATTATGCTTTAAATCTCGCCGCCGCAATCTACGGATCATAGCCTTAAATGGAGATCGCTCTTACTCCTTCTCTTCTCGTTCGATGCAAATTCGCATCGTCGAGCTACACGAACGGTCGGGTTAGTGTCTCTTTACCTCCTCTTCTTCCTCTCTTTTAGATTCTCTACCGTCAATTAAAAGACTCCTTTTCGAGCAACACGAGTCAACCAATTACCGATATTTGGTTGAGCGTGAAACTTGGTTTCTTTTGTTCCCTTTCCTTTTTGTCTTTTTCCTTTTTTTGTTGTTTTTTTTTCCTTCGTCGTTGTTTTTGGTTCACGTTCGAATTAATCTTTCACACTTTTCCCGCCATTTTTAAGTAAAAAGAGAAGAAGAGGATTTGAGGATTTTCTCGAAGAAAGCTTTGTCTCTTCTTTCTTTTTTATTCAACTTTTATATTCGTTTCAGATTTGTACTCGAATGTGCAAACTTTCCCGCCTTTTTAAGATCACGCACAAGCATAAAAAGAAAGGGAATGAGTAGTTATTGTTGTTTTCGTTTTTTTATTAATTTTTTTTATATTTTTCTTTTTCATTTCAAAAATCTAGAGGCCAATGTCCGTGATCTTGGTTGTTATATTACGATTCGTGTTATGAGTCACGATCTCGCGTTATTAGTTACCGTTCCTTCTCGTGACTTCCTTGCCAAGAAGAAATAAAACTATTTCCTATTGGACTTCGAGTCGATCTTTCTTGCTTTCTTTTGTAATCCTCACCAACGTTCGATCTTCCATTATCAAATCTTGTTTTTTTTTTCTTATTTTGTTTTTAGAAGTAAATCGAAACGAGACTGAGAGATCAATCAGTGTTCGTGAAATGCAATCTGTTCGGCCCACTTCTTAACCTTTGCTCTTATTTAATAAATTGCTTCGTGAACACGACACGAGGGTAAACTTATTTTATTGACGCTTTCACATACTTTTTTATTACTTCATCTGTTGGATAATGGTATTAGGTATCGCGAATTTATCTGTAAACAAGGACGATCAGTTTAAATATTATTTCGACGTATGAATGGATAAAAAATGAATGACTTTTTGTATACATGTATATATATATACAGTTTATTTATATATAAATTATAAATGAAGTATATATTTCAAGTTATTAATATCAATTAAATATTAATAAACAATATTTTAATTTTAAATGTATTATTTTATTTTTATTTAAAATACATATAAAACTTATCTATATACTATTTATTTGTATATAAATTTTAATAATTGTATGATCGAGCACAAGTTGTATAGATTAGATATAACAAAAAAGTTCATTTTATCTAATACTAATTTCGAAGTTTTCATTTCAAGTTGTTAATATAAATTAAATATTAATAAATGATATAAAAATGTATTATTTTCTTTTAGTTAAAAGACGTACCGAACTTTTCTATATTTTTTATATATTTACAATAATTACATGATCAAATAATTTCAAAAGCTCCCATCAAGTTCTTAATATTAATAAAATACTTATAAATAATATACAAATTTGTTTTTTTTTTTTTATTAAGAAACAGACGAAACACTTAGATAGATCTAATATATGATAAATACGGGTTGAACCAATCTACCAAAAATTTCTTGTTGAGCCAAAAAATCCTAGATAATCAATAAATCAATTACTTTTTTACGAAACATTCTAGATAAACTTTTGTTTTAAATTGTAGCTTGTAAAACTACAATCCTAATTGCAAGCCTAACTACAAACCTAAAAAGTCTGGAAAAGTCAAGTTTAAGAGATATTTAATATCATCTAGGAAGTTTTAACCCATTTGGGAATTTTTGGACAAGCCTGTACATCTTGCATAAGGGAGAAACAGCACATGAAAAATAAATTGAACAGAAGTAATACATTAGAATATAAAGAGAAAGAGATAAAATTAGAGAACGACAGTTCCGGACGAGTTCGAGCCGCGTTTCCTTTTGCCCGAACGTATCGTGACCTCTACTTTATTGAATAGATTGATCGTGATAATATGTAACGAGTACGAGCAAAGTGAGGTCGATTGGCATAATCGAATGAAGTAACCAAGCTTTCATTTGAAATTTTTACCTTAAAAGAGAAGATAGCTTTTCCATGTTGATTAAAAATATTACATAATGTGATGGAACAGGACCGTGATGGTCAAGGACCGGAAGGTATGGTCACATAACTTCTCTCTCTCTCTCTCTCTCTATATATATATATATATATATATATATATATATATATAACGTTTTGTTTACGTTTTGCTTACGAGAAAATTGTTCGATTCTAAAAATTGTTCGTAGTTTACTTTGTTAATATAAACGATTCGAAAACGAGGACTCTCAGGACAGATTGAAAAGGATTAAGAAGATTATCTATTGCGGTACTAGGTATATCGAAGCAAGCACGACGAAGAGAAACTAGAAAGAGAGGATAGAGACACGTACTCGAGTGTTTCGAGGTGAATATCCTCTCTGAATATCGTTGGTCTACGTATGTGTATTTTGTATAGTAGTAACACGAACGGATGTTGTATATTGATATCCTTCTTAACCCTTTCTGATCTTTATTAGTATTATTTCTCTTCTTTTTCTGTTTCTTCACTAAGAATTCTTTTGTGTTTTAATTTTTTTCTTTCATCTTTTCTTTAGAAAAAACATACATAGTTTAATTTATTAAATATATATATATAATGAAAATGTGACATATTTTAATTAAAAAATTGTTAAAAAATAAGTCTAAAACAATATCGAGTCTGACTCGACATAAAAGACAAAACTAATCGATTTTGTATTCTTGAATGTATATCGACGCGATTAATATCCAATATTATATAAACATTAAAAGATCAAATTTATTAATTAGATTTTTTGGTCTATTGTTAATTCTTTGCTTATCTTATGCACTATATGCATATGTTATTTAAAATAATTTATATACTGCACCATAGGATATCACTGTCATAAGTTTGATGCATTCAACTTTTTCTTATTTTTGCTAATTTTTTTAGGAGAACTAACCGAGCAGTGGAAAACCTTCGACGATTCTTAAATGGAAATGCGTACCGAAGATCAATCCGAATTTATTCACCAATGACACATTGTAAGTGAACATTGTCTGACAATTTTATTTTATTAATATAGAAAATGTCTTGTTTTAAACGATATTTATTTTTATAAACAAATGTTTGTAAATGAAAGTTACTAAGTTTGGAGGGGGAAGATGTAATATGTGTTACGGCTACTTCATAGATAGCGCTGTTCGCCTTGCAATGGAGTGATTGTTATGATAAGAGTCAAAACCACTGTTTTAAAATGAAAATTGATATTTTAAGCCTAACAAAAGTCGTAGAGAATATTAATACAGATCTAACGAGTACCAACGGTATATTTTTGTATCTTTTTATCGATATTTCATTGATTTATGACGCTTTAAAATTTAACAAACTTTATAACTGCTGAAGGACATCGTACTTCAAATAATTAGAACTTCAAACATGTATGAACAAAAATAAATAAAAGAATAAGACAAACAAAATTCATCGATGAATTCATTGGTTATCAGATGTTTATTGGAAATTTGATCGCATTATTTCGACTACACATTTTGTCAAACCTCCAAACGCCATAACCCGTTGAATCATCGTTCCATAACGATGAAAAGGTACGCTGTAAATGCTCATTAAATTCGTATTAATATTTTCTACAACTTTTGTTAAGCTTAAAATATCGATTTCCAAATTACAAAAAAAAAAATTGTTACGACTTCCATATTTTATCAGCAGCACCTTTTATGAAATAGCTGTAATACATATTAAATTACCCCCTTAAAACTTAACAACTTCTATTTAAAATATTTATTTATAAAACCAATGGGGTCAGAATATTTTATTATATCATTTAACATCCTGTATATTGGGTTTGTGAAAACTATTTTTCTTGCTTTTTTTCTTTGTCAAAAATAATATAAATGGTGTAGAAATTTTCATGTACCTATCCTTCTCTCGATTTTTCTATTCGTCCTTCGGCTTCTTCAAGCCTAACATGTTCTGAAGAACAGCCAGATGGTCGATCAATCTACATACAGCGATAAGGAATCATCGATAAACCGTGTTGGATATATTACGTTGGAATGAATCGTAATAAAAGCAACGAAAATGTTGGAACGTTTACGTTCATCCAGTTCTATATCTTTTCTGTTCTCTCTCTTTTCTTCCCTTTTTCTTTCCTTTTTCTCTTGTTATAACATAGATATACTTTTCTCGAAAAAGCATCTTAAATGAAGAGACGTAGTTTGCAATATCACGTAAAAAATGATCCCATAACAATTAGAACGAAAAGTCAACTAAAAAAATTAAAAAAAGAAGAAAACCAGAAAAAAACAAAAAAAATACGAATATTTTATAAAAGTGTTAAGAGAAACTACTGGCAATGAAGACGAGAACTGGTTTAAATTAAAAAAGATGTACTTACTTTAGACGTGTTCTATGCAAATGGCAGAAGTATAACGACGACGTTAATTCGAGGCTCCGTCTTTCTAACGGTATGTGTATCTAACGTTGCTCTATTTAACTCGGCTTCGTCCGTCGCCATAATCCCAGCTTGTTTTGTGAAATTTCGTTCGTTTCAATGAAACAGAGCACTCCTTCATTACCACTTATGTCCATTTCAAATCTTAACGTTTAGAAAATAGAATATGGCAGAAAGTATTGAATAGAAAATGCGATAGTTTGCGAAGAGAAAAAAGAAGATAAAAATAAATTAAAAATAAAAAACCCGAACATTTGTTGGCCAGGTATATTATTTTTGAAATTTGTCTTTTCTACCTAGTCAGGAGGAACCTAGCAATAAAAAGCAAAACGGGGTTTCTGAATGGCCGACAAGGTTAATGCGATTGGATGATTGACTAGATTGGAAAATTGGCTGTCTAACGTATACGTATAGGACATTGGGATAAATGAGGATGGAGGATCTAGGCTGGGAACGTGGCACCGTTCAACGTGCGAGGCAATTGATGGGAATGGATCGAACGCGGAGCTCCTGATCATCATCGTCGTCGTCTTCGTCGTCTATAACTATAGCTAACTTTTATATACAGTAGCGAACCAAAGTTATTCACGCACTTTTATTTCTCGACCGGACGTGTTTCGTCATCGTCTACATTTCTTACCAGTCATTACTTATTGTCACTTTGATCAAAAAATTTGTTAATGTACCTTTACCTCTTGCGTTCCCATTTTCTTCTTCTTCTTCTTCTTGTATTCCAAACTGCTTCGGTAACAAAGGAACGTATCAAAAGGGCGTATGAGTCACACCCATTTCGTTTCCTTTTCCTTTTCCTTTTCGATTCTCTCGACACTTTCATGATTCCATCTTTAAAAAGTAAACGTTTTTTCCTTTTACGTTTCCTCTTTTCTTTTTCTCTTTATTCCTGTCTTTTTTTTACTTGACACTTATGAGTCCTACAAAGTGTTAGAGTCATCATCGAAGGAAGTAGATGGAGAATTTCCTATCACTACCGTTCGTTTGAATGTTTCTTTTATTTCATGTCTAACATGTTACTTCCTTCTTTTATATGTGTAGTGCCAGTGACGAGATAACGATCGATTCGGTGACACGTTTCGACTCAAATCGATCGAAGATGGCTAAAAGTTCCGAAAGATTACCCGGTACTTCTTCCAGATTAAGAACTAGAGACGACGGATGCTGTTCAGTCAATTTTCTTAAATATGTTTTACATATTTACAATGTCGTCTTATTTGTAAGTATATACGCGCTTCATAGTCATTAAATTAGATTTATTAATTTATACTTCTTATTATTTCTTTATTTTATAAAAAATCAAAATATAATTACATACATACACATACATTAGCTATATTATATATATTATATATATATATATATATATATATATATATATATATATATATTCCATTATTATATTAGTAATAGTTCTCGCTTATTTTCAATATAAACTTATCTAGACAGCCTTGAACTAGTGTATTTCTAAGTAAATTCCTCTATGTACTTTCAATATATTTCTATAAGACTTACGATATCAAACGCTCATAAATAATAAAAGTTAATTGACATTTAAAGGGTTGATTTTAGGACTCATTTTAATTAGATTCTTTTTTACCACCCTGTATATGTTATTATTATGCAAAAAAAAAGTTATTACAAATTTATTAGATAACGCTCTTCGCAAATATTGATTCCTTATGAAAATAAAGAAAAAGAAATAGAATTTATTTTATATACGTCATTGCGATTGACCAAAGTATCGATTCTTGAATTTAAAACTATTTTCATGAAACATTTTTCCTAATTTTGACAAAATCAATATTCGATTTTCTATTTGAATTTCATTTGGAGAATATTCCACGACAAACGAGTTCCATGAAACACCTCTGCGAATAGAATTCGGCCGTTTGCCAAGCTTTGGATTAGAACATTCCAATTGCTTCTCTACGCATCGTTATGTGGAATTATGCAAATGCGTAAATTACGAAACGTCGAGAAAATTGCATAATATTCGAATAGCCGCAAAATTTCAAATTTTATATCTCGTACAAATAAATAAATTATCTAACAAATGAAAACAATGTTTAGTATTTCATAGAAAAAAATGGAAGGAAAAAAATTCGGACTTAACCAATTTTTTATATAACAAAGATCGTACTTAAAAACGCTTCTATACAAAAGCGAAAGATCTAACTTAATATTATATACAAAAATAAACGGAAGATCGGATTTATTAACAATTTGTAATAAAAAAGAAGAATATTTAACAAATATTTTATGTCAAAAGGTAAGATGAAATTTAAATTTTGTATGCAAAAAAAGAAACATCAGTCTTAAGAAATTTTTTTTCATGCAAAAAAAAAATCAACCTTAATATATTTTCCATGCAAAGAAACATGGAAGATTCAAAATTACAATTCAAAATTTTATATGTAAAAATAAATGAAAGAAAGAAAAACGAAAGATTAAACTTAAATTTTATATGCAAAATAGAAAGACGATTAGAAAGACTTAACAAACTTTGTATTAAAACATAATACATATACAAAGTCTGTCAAAGATTCTCTCTCTCTCTCTCTCTCTCTCTCTTCCTCCCTCCCTCCCTCCCTCCCTCCCTCTCTCCCTCCCTTTCTCAGACATTTTATATCGACTCGACCTTATCGGCTCCCACGTTCGAGAACGCGACACGATGAGGAGGTTGATTGGTCCCAGCATTATAAATAAGAGACTAGCTATCACCGAGAAGAAATCTTCCTTAGACGTATGCTAATGGATGCCCACCTTTAACTTGGTCCGTTCACTCATCTCTCTCCCCATTTCTCTCCCATCTATTTTCAATATCCCTATCTAATCTTCAAGATGTAGCCAGTCGAAGAAGATTTGTCAGATTAACCCTTTAATACATATGCTTGCGAAATTATATTATATTAATAAATCTTATAGTGTTAATATATAATAATTTTACTTTTTTCTTAAATTTTATATTTTTTCACTAGATATATTTCCATTTTAATATTTACTTAGTAATTCGTACATAATTACTTATAATATTAATACAGAGTATTTATATACATATATAAAATATTTATCTTTATATAAAAAGAAAAGAAAATATTTGTATTACATAAGAAGACAATATTTAAATAAAAAAGAAATCTTGAAATCGTGAATTAAAGGATTGATATGTACAATGTTAGAACGATTAATATATCAGAGATACTGATTTCCTTTTAATTTTCATATGATTGTTATAAAAAGAAATCATGTATGCATTGAAGGGTTAATGTTTATAACGTTAGAAGGATTAGAAAGATGATTATGATTTACATTTTATTTTTATTTAACTGTTAATAACTTCCGTATTGAAATTTTCAACGATCAATCATCTAATTAAACGTTATTGATTTATTGAGTAGAATCGGTCCAATAAATATGAAATTTCCTATGGATATCATAAAAGCGTTTCTTCAGAAATACAGACATCTCTATGTATATTCATGAGGGGACCCTAAAATTGGACGCGATCCGACATATTTTGGCGAGGGAAGTAGATGAAAATCTTGCCTTAGTAATTGCGTAAACGCAAGGATGTTTACGTTACGTCAGTGGGTGCACCACTTTACCGTTGTATTTATATCGATGATCTATACGTTGTACTGGGAAATATAATAGTGATAAAAATAGATAAAAATTATTATTACGATTAAATCATTGAAATATGTATATAAATTTTATAATTTTTACATTTAAATATTACAATTTTATAATTTTTACGATAAACGAAATGTGATTATGTTTATTTAAAGAAGATAAATTTTATTTAACCCTGATATAAAAAGAATTAAATAAAATTAATATTATTTTAAAATAATAAATCATACTTTTTATAATAATACAAATAATCTTATTTATATATTATTATACTCAATTAATATTATAAGTAATATTAATTTGAAAATAATAAATAATAATATTGTAAAATAATAATAACAATAATATTATTGCGAATTTCCAGACAATTTTTTATTATTACAAAATTACTAATTACATATATATATATATATATATATATATATATATATATATATATATATATATATATGATATATGCATTCTAACGTTATAGATATAGATCTATAACGTTATATATATATATATGCATTCTAACGTTATAGAGTACATATATTTTAAATTATAATAAAATTATGTATTGTAAGATATAAAAAAATTTCAATTTTATGTTATACATAGTCACATCTGGTAAATATTAAACGTCAATTAACATAGTCAAATTTTTCACTATAGAAGTTTACTTTTGAAAGTAAGTTCTATCGTTGATGGATTAACGACAGAAACGTTCGTGCTCTCGGTGCAGCGTTTAGATGATGTCTGGGATGCATCTAAAGAGAAAAGAAAGACAGATAGACGGAGAGAAATAGAGAGAGAGAGAGAGAGAGAGAGAGAGAGAGAGATAGCTATTGCGGGGGCGTTGTGGAGGCGTTTTGAAGCTGTAGAGTGGAAGACTGGCCATAAGAGAGAATTCCAGAAAACCAGTCTAAGCGAGATTTTCAGGTTTCTCGGGCCACGAGTACTTTGAATGAACGAGCGTGGACAGCTCGCGTGCTAGTTACGCTCATAACTTTGTTTCTCGATCTTGCGATATAACTACTATTTTCCCTATATAGCTCGAGAAAAAGCTAAGGACTCTAGACTATCGTCTTTTATCAAAATGTGTGATCCGCCTCTTTAACTTTTCATGAAAACTTTCAAATAAGTAGAAAGAAATAGAGAGAGGGGTGAGCATTAGCTTACTCATTTATTATTATTATTGTTGTTGTTGTTGTTGTTGTTGTTGTTGTTGTTTTTGTTGTTATTTTTATTGTTATTATTATGATTATTA
Organism: Dolichovespula media; assembly: GCA_911387685.1. NCBI lineage: Eukaryota > Metazoa > Arthropoda > Insecta > Hymenoptera > Vespidae > Dolichovespula > Dolichovespula media. The sequence continues at coordinate 481,839 of OU426861.1, forward strand.
TTATTATTATTATTATTATTATTATTATTATTTCTATTTTTATTCTCAGACTTTTTGTGTCTGATTAGGAATATGAAATCACATGGTCCGTGATCAAGTGTATTTTTTCTATGGCAGTTTCTATGGCAATCCAGGATATATATCCAGGATTATTGATTTCTGTAACTGTATATATGTGTTGAGTATTGTAATTATTATTATTATTGTTTTGACTCTTTGGACCATGAGATTACTACTACCATGATAACATTTTTTCCTAAAACTATTGAGTCATCTATGATGTAAATGAACCTAATTTAATTGGTAGAATAAATCGTTTAGAAATCAGTTTTATTAAAATATCGCTTCGTCTGTGTGTGTGTGCGTGCGTGCGTGCGTGTGTGTGTGCGTGTGTGCGTGTGTGCGTGTTTGGAGATATAATATGGATTAAAACCGGAAAAAAATTCGATCAAAGATGGAAGTATATTATTATTATTGATCCTTTGGACTATAAGGTTACGGCTAGTATGACAACATTTTTTCCTATAACTCTTGAGTCATCTATAATGTAACACTTAATTTAATGGCTAAAACAAATCATATAGAGATCAGTTGTAGTAAAAAATGGTTTTTTATAATAAAATTCGGGCGTTTCGTTGTAAACAACCTGTATATACATATATATGTATATTATTTATATATATATATGAATGTGTGCGTGTGTGTGTATATATGGAAATATGATATGCATCAAAGCAGAACAAATTAAATTAAAATTAATAGGTGGAAATTAAAGGTGGAAATAGCAACGAGTTAGGGAAATAATTACAGTGCAACAGATTAATTATAGTTTACGATAATGCGTGTATGATATATTTGAATAATTCGTCTAGAAGATTTGTATCAAATTTTAATCTCAGAAATTTTAAAATAAATTTTTTATATTTTAAAAATTTCCTAAGAAATACCAACTAAAATGGTTTAGTTAGATAGCCGATTGTAAATATATGATAATTTGTAAAATATTAACAATTTCATAGAATTAATAAAATTGTGTGTAACACAATTTATAATTTATTTTTGTGTGTAACAATTTATATAAAATATATATTAAAAATTTATTTCCAAATTAAATGAGTATGTATAAAACAACTATTTGTCTATAACTATTTATTGTTAATAACTATTTATTTATATATTAGGACTATTTGAAAAATTCTTTTTCTTATTTTTTTTTGTTAATATATAAATTCTATTTTTAAAATGAAATAGTTACAAATGTTAAATAAAAGATACAGATACGCATCTAAAAATAAAATAGCAAAGTTACGAAAACTTCTCAAATGGTACTCGTAGTTAAGTTTCAAACTAAATATTTACATAACTACATAATTAGATCCTAAACTAAACATTTAAAGGGAGAATAAATATTCAAAGGATTTTAGAAAATATCCTATTAAATTAAATATTTATTAAACTAAAGATTATATAGTCTTTATAAATTAATGTTAACATATTCTACATAAACTTATATAAGTAGACGAGGATAAATTAATCTAGCATCTTAGCAAATATTTCATATTAAAATGATAACTTTGAGATGAAAAGGGAAATACGAGATCGTTCGAACTCGTGGTAAATGCGTGCAATTTTAATATGCGTGTATCAATATTTTACAGTTATCCGGATTTGTGGTGGGCGGTATTGGCATTTGGACGGTCGTTTCGAAGCACAGTTACATATCTCTTATGACAACGTCGACATATCCAAGTCTCGCTTATGCCCTCATTGTCGCAGGTATTTTGGCTGTTGTTGGAAGCTGGTTAGGATGTGGAGGAGTTACCACAGAAAACAGATGCGTTCTTCTAATTGTGAGTCACTCAAAACAATTTCTAGATCTTTTTAATATCATTTATTTCTCTATTCTACAAACATATTCTTTTTCTATATCGGAATAGAAGAAAAGAATTAAAACAAATAAAAAACAGAAAAGTGAAGATAGCGAACTATTATCATAAAACTAAACCATAAAGATGATTTCACATAAAAGATTCTGTTTTTGTAGAACATGTTCTTGACCCTTACCATTCCTCTTTCTCTTCCTCTCTCTGTATCACATAATCAAACCTCGGTATATAAAACAAGTTTGAAGAGTGTGGTGGTTGATTTATTACTATGCTCCAATGACCGAGATTTTTTTCTCTCTCTATCTCTCCTTCCCTCTCTCTCTCTCTCTCTCTCTCTCTCTCTCCATCCCTTTTTCTTGTCTACGTTTGTCTCTTTTCCAAAATATTCAACCGATTTAACATAACAGGAGCTTTTATTATTAAGACTATTATTATCATCTTTAAGAGAATAGAGATCTCTCTTATTTGTTAATGATAAAGACAATCCAGAGGATTCAGTATTTATAAGTCTTTCATACAATCGTGTTTTATTCCTTTCTTAGTGATTCCATCCGCGATTCTACTCGCGATCTCTTTCACCGCCTACGCGAAACCATGTACTTACTTACATACATCGTATGCGCCGCAGACGAGTCTTATCTCTTCTGGTTAGTTTCTACCATGCAAGAACGATTAATTAAGATTTTTTCTCGTGCTCGTTAACCAAATCGATATAAAGAACATGAAAATAAAAACGTAATTAATGGATTGAATCTCATAATTCTTTTTAAAGAAAATACGACCATCTTAAATAATGTAAACTCGAAAAATATTGTTTCATAAATTAATCGATTACTATTAAGTAATATAACGTTTTATAATGAGTATCGTATTAATGGATTGATTCGTATATAAGCGATATTGTTACAATAGATTGAAATAATACTTGTTTATCAATCAAATCAATAAATGGAATTTTGAATTTTTACATTTTTCAAAATTTTATGTTATAATTTTATAATGTTATTTTATTGTAATTAATTTTGTACTTATAATGACATTTATTTTACTAGGATATTCTTTTTGAAAGAAAAGATAGCTATCTTAAGAAATGTATACTGGAAAAGTAACGTTTCATAAATTGATCGAGTGCTGTTGCTATAATAGTATCGTATTAATGGATCGTAAATAAATGACATTATTAGGAAAAAAAAGTTTATTACAATAAATATATACGCAATTTATTTGTCAAATCAATAAATAGGATACTTTAATACTATAATTCCTATTTCTTCCAATTTTCATAAATATTCTATTAGTTAGATGTATAAATAAATAAATTTCATTTTAATTTTAATTGTAATATTTTCTCAATTACAAGTGCTCCAATTACAATGCCATTTATATTAATTAATTTAATTTGTAAATGTATATCAGAATTTCTAATGCGTATGGCTATTTAATTATTATAATAAACTTCCTACTAATAATGTCATTTATTTGTGAATAAATTTAATGACATACATATGTATATCTATGTATATATACATATATATCTATTACTTTCTCTTTTGATCGTTGATCTTTCCTCAGTATGTTTTCATCGTAATGGTAGTCCTCGTATTAGAGGCAGGAGTAGGCGCATTGGCACGTCTCTATGAGGAACAAGTAGGTCCAGAATTAAAGATGAATCTCAATCGAACCTTCCTTGAGAATTATTCCATAAGATCGAGAGAAACTGCTGCAATCGATCAAATGCAAAAAGAAGTGAGTATTGATCTTTGAACATCTTTTATTTTTATTGTTTTTTTTATTACACCAAAGGAAAAAAAAAGAATAGAAAAATCCAAAACTTACAAATTCTAAGACTCGGTTAAAACAATTTATAGTTTAAATGTTGCGGTGCTCTTCGATTTGAGGATTGGTTGGTCAGTGAATGGCACAAGGATGAGGAAGTTCTTAAAAATGGAAGCCTCGTGCCCGATAGTTGTTGCAAAACACCGACAGTACTTTGCGGAAGGAGAGATCATCCGTCTAACATTCAATATACGGTGAATGATAACAGCGAAATGATAACGATCTTAACAAAACACTGACATTTTGATATTTTCTTTTTGCAGGGATGCATTTACAAGTTTCTCGAGACGACCAAGGATCATCTGATCATTCTTGGTGCCGTCGGTCTTGGTCTGTCTGTTCTCGAACTTTTTGGTATAGTTCTTGGTTCATGTCTCTATATCAAACTCAGACACGATTTCGATGATTGACAATGACATTTTTTACAAAGACAACTCTGACGATTAAAAGAAATAACCAAAAAAAAGAAAATAAAAACACATACACACAAAGCGAAATTAATCGACACTTCGCTTTTAAACTTTTCGAAATTATTGATTTGAACCAATCGATCTTTGATCATCGATCCTTTCTGCTTAAATTTATTAGCAATTTCACTTGGAGTTTAAACAAGATTTCGTACAACCAATATGATAGCTCAATAGAAAAAGAGATAGAGAGAAAAGTTTGTCTATTTAATTTTATTATTACTACTATTATTATTATTATTATTATTATTATTATTATTTTTATTATTATTATTATTATCATTATTATTATTATTATTATTATTATTATTATTATTATTATTATTATTATTATCATCATCATCATTATTATTATTATTATTATTATAATAGTACTTTGAGCAGAAGGAATGAATAAACTCGCTATAACCATAACTGCCTGGCGGATCGTCCAATCTACGAAACTCTTAGTTGAATCTATAAAACTCTTATCTATTTTACATGTTTTTATATGTTTGCTATTTAAAGTCGTTCACATTTATATATTATCCGAAGAAAAAATCATTAAATATCTTTCGACCTATTAGTTTCCTAAGAATCGAAGTAAGAAATTTTCGTTACGAAAGAAACGTTTTCTTTGAAAAAAAGAAAATCGAATTTTCAATAAGTTATGAACGACTAACAAGTTTCTTTATTTTTAATTTTTTTTTATTTAGTTTTAAGGATAAACAAGATCTGATCGTTGACACAATATGACTAAACGTTAACCTAAATTATTATTAAATAATTACGAAATAGTTGAAACAGTGCCTTCGTCTAATGAAAATATTTTATTTATTTTCTTTGAAAAAAGAAAGCGACAAAGACAGAGAGAGAGAGAGAGATAGAGACAAAAAGTCATAAATTTTATCTCTTCTCTTTTTTCATCAAGTGCCAAGTAGAGAATGAAATTTAAAGAAAGAGAGATCTTTTATGTATTTATATATTTATCTGTTTAAAAAAGAATGGAATGTATAAAAAGCCTTAGTATATATAACACGTTATGTTTACAACAAATGCTTATTTTATTTTCTCTATACAAAGAAAAATTGTTCGCATGACAAAAAATCATCGATCGCATTTACGTCGCATACATATACATATTATTGCTTCTTATTTGTTTCTGTGCTAATCATCTTTTACAATCTATTCCAATTTCTCATTTTTTACCTTTGATACAGAAACAAAAATGCTTTTAAATACGATATGTGTGCACGGTCTTTACAAAAAAACAAATTCCAGAAAAAAAAAGAAAAACTATTTTTATCGTACAGCCATATATAATATAATAATAATTTTATTGTTACTGCGTTATTTCGTATGTATTAAGACGATCTTTTAAATGTTAGTGTTGGCTTAACTTTATACATATTGTACATATCAAACGCTCTATTCTGTTATGAATAAATGCAAAAATAGCAACGCGTTGTGACTATAAAACCTTGTTATAAAAAAAATATTCAAAAAATGAAAGAAACAGAAACACAATCCATTTGTATGGAAAATGTTCTTGAAAGTTTTAATTTTGCTTTTTTATCATCAAAGAATATCTATTTTGAAAATGTTATTTTGTATATGTAGTTTCTGCAGATCCTTGCATCGATTCAAGATGAATCAGTAAAGTATCCTCTCTTATTCCAATTGCCACAAAAAACCAACCTAATATGGCAAGTAAATCTTTAGATATGTTTACTTTCTTCCAAATTGTTAATTCATCACAAATTTCTTCCATATATATGGTCTAAAAATTAAAAAAAATTTCAATATATACACACACACACAGAGAGAGAGAGAGAGAGGGTGGATCCGATATTTTAAGCTCTTACAGTACTTATCGAGATGAATAAAAATGTTTGATTAACACAGATCCTAAAATCAACGTAATTGATTTTCGATGTAAATTAACTTTTATTATTTATAAGCGTTCGATATCCTAAGTGAGCCTCTTGAAAACATATTGGATATACACCGGGGAATTTACTTAGAAATACATCAGTTCAAGATTATTAAATATTTTTTACTCATCTCTGTGAGTACTATATATATATATATATATATATATATATATTTCAAGACATATTTTTATATCAAATAAAACTCACATCATTCCACAAAGTATTGTTAAAAATTTGATAATGAATTAACGTTAATTTATCATCCACATTTGCAAATGTTTCATGCAAACATAATGTTGTTAAATACAATGGAATAGCTATAGCAGATCCAACGTAATTTTTACAGATGTCTCTTAATTGATCAACATCCAAACGTGCTACATCAAACCTTTCGAAAAGAAATTATTAAAATTATTAAGAGAACATTTATAAACAATTGAAATATCATCAGTCATACGAACTTGTCAAACGTCGAGATAACAGAAAGTACGATTAGTAATGAAAATAAACTGCAGTAAATCTCGGAAAAGTAAGAATACTTCGAAATAAAATCTATCGTAGAGTCAAAGAAAAATTGCATCTAAAAAAAAAAAAGAAAAAAAATTGATTTATTCACACCACACGATATTCCTTGTAATTATTTAAAAATTTGTCAATGACAATTCTCACACCATTGTAAGATGTACTAAAGCCATTCCACCTAAAAGACCTTGATAAACAAATGCTGTACGTTTAAACAATTTTTGAGCTATTATAGCTATACTTGTAGGTGAATAAATTTGTTTACTAAGACGACCTTTAGATAAGAATTTTAAAACGTTTCTTCGATCGTCTTCCTTGGTGATAATTTTAACTGTGCTAAAGCCGTTGTCACCTTGAATGTAGATCTTATCAGTGGTCAATGGAGTTGGAAGTACAGGTTCTTCGTACTTTCTTAAGATTTCTGTGATCGGTATCTCTACATTATTCGATGGATCATGTATACGTTTTTTTGACTTATGATGTGAACGATGGGTAGAAGAACGAGTATGATTACTCGAAGTTAATGAAAGGACTTCTTTTTGCTTAACTTTCTTAATTTCATTTATTTCATTTTCATCAGAAGTAGTAGCCTTCAACTTCAACGTTTTATCTCGTTTCATGACTCTTCTCTTTCTTTTCCCGAGCATACTTTGATGAAATTGTTTTATTTCTTCCCCATTTTTCCAAGAATTTTCTTTTGATACTTCCAATTGATTATCCGAATGATCCTTTAATTTGTGAACATCATTCCTTGTTTCATTTTCTAATTGAGTTGATTCTATATTATCATCAGTCTCCAAAGACCACTTTCTTGAGAGTCTCTGTGGTTTTTTTGAAAGTCGACTTCTTTCAGGATTATCCATCTTACAAATAAAAAGATGATGTCTAATTCTCTTCTAACTTCTTTTTTCTTCCTAGTAGATATGATAACATGATTGTTTATTGTCTATTTTGACGATACGGAATGTATTGCTATCGTACATGTTAAGTTACTCTTGCATAGCAACACTGTTGTGTTCACAGTTGTCAAGAGACAAGCGTGATTTATATATCGATCTGTTTTTGCTTATGTCGAAAGAAAATTCGAAGTATTAAGTAGAATTTTATAAATGATTAAAGTAAATAAAGAATTTTTATTTGTATGCAATCTCCAAGTATACCTAAATCTAATACATACTGTATAGTTATTATTATCTATCACATATATTCTTATTGTTACAGGTACTATTATATGTATTATATACTATTATTATTATTATTATTATTATTATTATTATTATTATTATTATTATTATTATTATTATTATTATTATTCTCATTCATTTTGAACAACGAATCTTCCAATTATTAAAATAAAAATTATTCCCTTTCATAGATAAATTATAAATTATAATGTTGATATTATAATTAAATATTTACAGAAGAGATCACGATACTAAAAAATTTCTTATAAAACTTCTAAATCGCAATGTCTGATCTCTGGATGATTTTTCTATAAAAGGAAAGAGATTCATATTATATATAGAAAACAAAGGAGTACGAAGATAAGTAAATATTTAATTACCTTTAATTTTAATTCTATTCTATCAATTTCACCACCAAGCATATCAACGATACTCTCACCATGTTTCAAAAGAAATGCCTCTAGATCATCAATATTTTGCATAGCTTTCACTTCCTATAAAATAAAACAATAAATTGCAGAACATCTTCGAATATAAAACATATAAAAAAGTCATTTTATTCATACCTCCAACATAGTAAGCAGATCATGTTTATCAAGATAAGATCTGGTTAGCTCTCGTCCATCAAAATCTAATTCCGCTTTGTATCTGACCAAATTGTTACCCATATCGATACCTTTGACATCATGAATAGCTCGAACCTAGGATTATTAACAAATAGAAAAAAAAGGAAGATAGAGTATAATTCATTTATACAATTTATTATGACTATCATTTTTACCATTATATCGGACTCTAATACAGCATTGATTTTGTCAAGATTTTCTTGAGATATACTTCTCCCAACTAAAGCTGCAACATTGGTATAAATTATAAAGGATGCTACTCCGCCAAGAAGACCTCCAACTAATAAAGATCCAATGGCATCAAAAGTTGAATTTCCTATGTAGGAGGTTAAACCCATACACGAAGCAGCACAAACTAGCCCTAATACCTAGCGAATAATTTCGTTACAGTTTAATCGAATCAAAATATAAAAATATTTTCTATCACACGTGTTATCAATTTAACAAGTAAACAATCTTACAGCTGCCAAATCTTCCATTAAAACGACGTTAACTGATGGATCTTGACCTGATAATACATATTCCCAAAAAGTTTCTTTTTTCTCTTCTGCTCCTTTTTTAATTGAATTTATAGCTACTAACAAAGTGGCTCCTTCGGAAACTAAGGATCCACCTAAAATAAAGTATGCCCAATAAAAAGACTCTACGGATGCAGGAAATAGAAGTCCGTGAATTCCATGATAGATTGATAAACCTGTACCGACACAGAAAATGCCTACGCCCGATATTAAAGAGGATACGTATTTCATGTTGGTATAACCGTATGGATGATCGGCGTTAGGGTTCTGTAACATAATTATTTCTTGTTATTTTCACAGTTATTATTGTTACTTGTATTATTGTTATTATTATTATTTTACATTTCATCTTTTATATTTTATTTACCTGAACAGACTTATGAATGCCATAAGCTAGAATCAATTGATTACATGTGTCTGCTGCTGAATGTATACATTCTGAAAACATGCTATGTGAACCTGTATATATCCAAGCGAATAACTTAATTAGAAAGTTACTTGCATTTCTGCAATAAAATGCAATATGTTATTTTAAATCGAATGTTAAGCTGAAAAACATAATGCTATATGTATTAAAGTAATATCAAAACTTACATAACAACTGCCGTTAATACTACTCGACCGGATCTACCAAACAAGCCTTCCGTTTCAATCGTCTCAGTCTTATTACCCATTTCCCGTCTATAGTCTCTCAATCTTCGTTTTACAGTGAAAATATCTGTGATGATTATATTAAAGTTGCAAGAATAACTTGTTAAATATTTCATCTATGACAAAATTCATAAAATTACTGTTATAACTTTAGATATACTTACTTTGTTGGTACGTTTTCCGTTCTAGTTCTTTCTTCAGAAGCTCTTTTAATAAAGCTTCACGTGACCCCCAGACTTCCAGTGCTCTAAAAGCAGTACAACCTTACTGCATTCGATCAAATATCTTCGGCATCGTAAACAATCATACAGTATGCTGATCCATGTAATAAATTCTCTTACTTAGCTTCGACATCTTTTCTCCAATAAACAGTAATCGGTGGTTCAAATTCGTACGGAGATCTTCGCTTTGTTTTTGGTAGTGTTTCAAGATCGGATGGTTTCAACAGAAAGTCATTCATAGCTTTTACCGGTGTAATGAAGTTGCGCTCCAATGATGCCGTAGATCTATCGACTCTTAACCTTTTCTTTGCTATAAGAAAAATGATTTACAAAGAATCGTTATGAATCTTTTTAATTGATAAATACATACCCTTCTTCGATGTAACATCTTCAGCAGTTTCTTTACCTTCGATTACAGGCTTATCGACAGACTCTGCTACCTTTTCTGGATCTTTCTTTTTTTTATCATCGATCTTAACTGACTCCACATTTAAAGGCCGTTCTTTCAATTTTCCTAGTTTTTCTTCACTTAATTCAATTACCCTATCCTGACCAACTTGGATCAATGTCTTTTCTTGTTGAGGCAAATCTCCAATCTCCTTTTTCTTTATATCGTCCGATACTGTTCGCCGTGTTACAACATAAGTCCATTTTAAGTGTCCAGTCTTTCCTGCTTTTTTTTGACCAAAATTGCTTTGACTATTGGAAATCACGTGTACCTTACAACGTACACCATGGTTAGGTGTTATAAATATATTAGAGTGCCTCCTTGACAAACCTATTTGAAAAATGCAGTGTTCACCAGTACAGTGGCAGCTAATGTTTCGAAAGAAATTTAAAAGTGTGTAAGATCTGTGCAGCATAATTCTCTCTAGATATTTAAAATGTACACAAATTTGACTTGAATCTGAAAAAGAATATATTAACTTTTATTCTTACTACGAAGAAGCTATTCTATATATTTCTACTGTACATAAAGAAAAAACAAGAATTTATAAAAGTCAAAAGTGTTTACAGACCAATAAAAATAATCCAAGATATGTAATGTATATATGTATATGAATATGTGATATACATATGATCTTTCGTATCTATGATTTTCATGCAAAACCTTAAATTCTATGAAAAATACATTTTATTTTTATGATTTACTTACAATTTTTAGTTTTCAAATAATAGATTAATTTTCAATTTGAAATAAGTCACGATTTTATTTTAAACTGTCAGAACCATTCTAATTGTCTCGCGACAATTTCTAGTTGCATTCTAATTGTCTCGCTATGAAACGTCTTTTTTGAAGCCATTCGATTAATTTCGTAGAAATAAAACATTTCGAGATGGCGGTAGTGTCGTAATGTTCATAACAGATTTGATCGGACTGTTAAATTTCGGTATTGACAATAACGAATTCATTCTTTGATAGTAAAAATATTTGATTTTTATATCGTATATTCAATTTATGTTTTCTTCTCCGCTTTCTGAAAATCTAATTAACTAACATGAACTTTCTTATTTACCGACACGTTTATTTACCAATTACTTAACACCAAAAGTAACTATTTACAATTCTAGTAATATTACTTTTACAAATTTAATATTTGTTTAATATTTACATTCGTGTCGCATGAAGAATTGGCAACACTAATCGTTATGTATAGCAGCGAACTCTATGAACTGTTCGAGATATGAAAATTATGTTTTACAACTTTCAAGAGAGAATTTATTAAATAATAGAAAAACAATCAAAGTAATCGAAAATTGTTGCTTATAACTTTATTAGAATTTCACTGAAACAGAAGTTATAATTTATACTTAACGTTGATGATATCTACCTGACATATAATTTCAGAATTTACTATTACATAAAAAAACATCATAGCTGATAGGACAAATATATACAATCAGGTATTAGATAAAAACGGTATATATATACAATATAATTTATAAACTAGTGAATAGTGATTAAAATTATGATTGAGATGAAAACTTATTTAAAAAGATTTTATATACCGTCGCCTGACAATTTTTTAACCAATCTGAAAGAAGAATTATAATATTCATAATATGTATATATAAAAATGATAGGAATGTAATGTATATATTTGATAATTAATATATACCTTGGTTTCTTTATTGAATTTTCATCCTGATTATCTTCTGCATAGTCTCGGAAATATGAATGGATCAGCTTAAAAAAGATGTACATATATATATATATATATATATATAACAAGTTTTCTAGATATTTGTAATTATAAAATTATAAAATATATAATAAATATATTATATATATAATAAAATATTTAATATATACGATATATATTTAAGGTCGGAAAACCTGATAATATGTAATTTTATCTTTAATTTTATTATTAATATCGCATATCTCAACTTACTTTGTTTGTATCGTTATTTTGACATAAATCCGGATTACATTGACAATTATTACATGTACGATCATTTTTGCGACACGAACAGAGTCGAGTGATGCATTTTGTTTTACAGGCACATTTCACTTCCCCGTCAGATGAACGCTTTATAGATTGACTAGGATTTTTTGTTGTATCCTGGACATAAAAATAATATATATATATATATATATATATATATATATATATGTGTGATATACATAGATGATGTAATTAAATATATAATTATATTTATATATAAATTAGAATTAAAATTTAGGTATTATACCAAAAGCTTTTGTATTTTATTATACAGCGGTGTTCGAGTCCAATCTGGATCTTTTTCTATATCATCTTCAACAAAACTATCATCTGATATAAAAGAATTTTCATAATACATTGAAGATATTTTTTGTACTTTTGGAGTAGTCATAATTGAAGAATCCTCATTGCTTTTTCTAGAATTATTCTCTTTTAAAACCTACAAAATATATATACATGTTATCAATAAATAAATAAACAAATAAAATATTAAATAAATAAATAAATAAAAATTTGTATATATATAATACTTATATTTTTATATTTTGATTATACATATTGATTAGAGGAGAATCTAAAATATACTGTACTTTTCTTTCAGATCGATTTAGTTGAACTTTATAAGTTTCTATCTCTTGTTTCAGTTTCTCTTCTCTTTGACGACATTCGTCCAAATTTGTTTGTAAATTTGTATATTTTTCCTAAAATTATATTACACTCAATATGATAGAAAACTTTATATACAAAATTAAATGTAAATTGTTAGGTTATTATAATACAATAAACCAACCATAAGCTTCTTCCTATCTTCTGCGGTAACGTCAAAAAGAAATTTAATGGCAACTTTTGCATCTGCCATAGTTTGTATCGTATTAATTCTTATATTTGCTCTATTTTCTATAAAAAGAATAATGTATATGTATAGATATGCATAGTACTCATGCACACACAAAGAATTTATTTTTATACCTTCGTTTGCTTCATTAATTTTTTGTTGTAAATCTTGTATTTGTGTATTACGCAAAGTCAAAAATTCATTAAGTTCTGCCAGTTCTGTCTTATCTACATTAGAATCATTTTTAAGTTCTTCTAATTGACATTTTAAATAATTTCTGTCACTTATTAACTTTTGAAGTGAACTTTCTGCATCCACTGTACTTAATAATATTTCAAGTTCTTGTCTCACCCATGATTGAATGTCATTTTTGTTATTTAATGTTTTTTCCCTCCTTTCTTTCGCTTTTTTTTGTACTTCAAGTGCTTCCTATTATAAATATTATCATAAATTAAAAGCTATTTTTTTTTATTTTTTTATAAAATTTATATAAAATCTAATGTATAAATAAAATTATTTAATTTACCTTTAATCTTTTATTAGCTGCATAAGCTTCTTCCATTTTTCTCTTGAATACATTTTGTTGTTTATTATGTTGCATTTGTAATCGCGCCATTTGATTAACTCGTTTTCTATCTAACTCTTTTAACTTGTTAAATTCTTTTTCCCTAGTTCGTTTCCATTCAGCGAATCTATCCGCATCGCTACGCATTTGTCTAACTAATTTCACTCGTGTTTGTTTTAATGATTGAATTTCATTTGTTAAATTTTTAATTTGTTGTTGTAATTTCTCTTTTGCTTTTAACGTTTTACTTTGTTCCAAACATTTTTGAGTCAATTCTGTAATCTTTTTCTCTAACTCTTGTACCTTCTTACGCCGACTTTCTGCTAATCTATATATAATTTATAGTAAAAAATCATTAATTTATATACGTTGAATCACATACATGGAAATATAAATAATTCAAATAATAATGGATTTGGACTTACTTCGAACTAACATTATTGGCTTGAGCATTGCGCAATGCTACTAAAAGTTCATCCTTCTCAGCTTGAAGTGTTTTGATTTCTTGTTCCATATCTTGCAATTCTTTAGAATATTCAATGATATGCGAAGAATTTTTTAAAAGTTCAGATATGAGATGTTCCTTAATAGCCAACTCTCTGTTTATATCTTGAACTTGATTATTTCTCTCCGTTTGAAGCAATGTATGCTCTTCATGTTTCTTATCAAAGTCTTCTAAACAGTTGGATAATTCTTCATCACTAGCTGCATTATCTATATCATTTTCATTATCTTTTATTATAGGTGATTTCAATTCCAAGGACATTGCATGATTAAAGAGTTCTTCCGATGTTTGCTTTTCATTTGTTTGTATATCTAGACATTGAATAACAATTTACTCATAAAATCAAATCATAAAGAACAATGAAAACATTGTGCAATAAAAGCTTACCAAGTATTTTTTGATATATAACTTTTAATTTAACATAATGTTCGTCATTATGTACAGAACTTTCACTATAACTATCTAATAATTCTTTACAATCTTCCAATACTAAAGCCATCTCAGCTTTAATTTTATCATGTAATTGTTCCGCTAGTTCAGTTTGTTCATGCATAAAAACCATTTTAATTAAATTGCCGTTTAATTGTTCTGTCAGATCCCTAATTTTTTGTTGTAATAGTTCATTCTTCTTTTGTAGCTCTTCACAATCGCTCGAACATGATTGCTGTGATTCTTTATGCAAAAGAGCAAGTTTCAATTTTTGCACTAATTCATTTAAACGATTAATTTCAGCTACTTTTGGATCTTGATTAACCACTGGTTTATTCTTTATTTTTCGTGCACGATCTGCATACCTTAATGTGCTTAGTGTTTCATCCATATTATAATCTATGCAGAAGTATATCATATAAAATTAGTACAGAAAGAAACAGACTTATATAAATAATTAATTACTTATTCACTACATATTTAATGTATTACCTGCTGGACTAACACAAGCTATCATAAGAGTCATAGAATTACCACCTAGTGAATCTTGTAATAATCTTGTAAGTTTGCTATCCCGATAACCAACATATGAATTATTTCCACTATCTCCTAATTGAGAAATAACGTTTCCCAATGCCAATAAACCTTTATTTATATGTACGCCTTCTTTAAATCTTTCTCCAGTTGCTTGTGTTTTTTTAGAACGTTCAGAACCAGCCAAATCTACTAGGTGAAATTTTGCAGTTGTTGCTGTATTGCTATAGATACATAAGAGATATGAAGAAAGGGATTGCTTATGTTTTATATTTTTAATATTAAATAAATATTCTACTATTTAATATGAATATTTGAAGAAAATACTTACGTATCATTTCCTTTCTGTTGTTGAATATATAACGTGAATATCGCATGACTTCTACTACTTTGAGCATTCATCGCCGTAGAACCTGTTACTCTACCTTGTGATCCTTCAATTAAACATTCTAAACATTCATCTGCATTTTGTACTTCCTTCTCCGTAACACCAACAATTCTTATTCCCTTATTATCTTCTCTAATATCTACAGTACTATGAGTACGTTGTTTGTCTGATAATAAGTCATATAATTGTTCTTGATACAGTTCCATAAAGGAGACAGACGTCCTAAAGTTCCATTCTTTTTTGGATGCAACTATTTTAAATATATCTTGCATAGCTCGAGGTATAATGCCCATATCTTCTACCCCACTATAATCTGTACCCATTGAATGCGTTTTGCCACTTCCTGTTTGACCATAAGCAAGTATTGTAACATTGTATCCTAGAAGTTTATAAAAATGAAATAAAATAAAGTAAATTATATCATACATAAAAATTGCCAAATTTAAAAAAAATTTCTTAATTTAAGATTAACAATGATTTTATTTGCAAATAAAATAACGATATGTTTTTATATAAAAAGGACTTATTATTAAAAATTAGAAAGATAATAAAACAAATTATAAAATATTGATAATAGATATCCTAGTATAATTTACATAAAATCTTTTTCATAAATACCATCAAAGATACGTGTCACCATTTCTTTAATAGCTGTGTTATAAAAATTTTCTTGGTTAACATCCGGAGTAAAAACATAATTAAATGTAAATGCTCTATCTGTATTTTTTATAATTATTTGTGGTTGACCAGGTGTTGTATCTAAACATTCTTCACAACCCTTTTCTATTTCACTTTTTATCAGCGGTCTAATACGTACGGCCACACGGATTGTGTCTTCAACCATCTCCAAAAATATATCTTGTCTATATTTCTTAAATAATTTTTTACAGAACTTTTACTTTACACCTTTATCTTCTTTTGTCCGATAATTATTTTTTAAAAGATCGTAACGTTACACTCTTACCGTTATGTATTTGAGATTTGAAAATCCAATTCGTATAGGCTAGCCAACTTTAGGTAAGAGAAGAAAAACTGTCACTGCATTCCTATAATGACGTTGTATCTATGTTTGACTGTTTAGGAATCAGTATTGCCAATCTCCTGACGCGACATCTGAATGTAAATATTTATAATTAGTTACTAAAATCGTAAATACTTATTTTTAGTGCTGTGTAATTGGTGAACACGATCTGCCATTAAATAAAAACGTTGACGTTAGTTAACTAAATTTTCAGAAAGCGTAGAAAAATACACGTGTGTCGATATTACGTTATAAAAACTAAGATATTTTTTCGTTATTGTGATGTCATCAAATTACATGTTATATAACATCGTAATGAGACGACACCATATTGTTATTTTACTGGTAATTTCATTATGTCTCTTTTATAATCTTTGAAAATGTGTTTTTTTATCTCTCTCTCTTGCCTTTTCTTTCCTTATCTGCAGTAGTCATGCAGAGTTAATTTCTGTTGTAATTGACACAGTTGCATATCACGTGATATAATACAATCATTAAAATATATCATAAAATAGCCGTTTGGTTATCAACGTTCTAATTTTCATACGTTCATGCTAACTTTTTGTCACGTGAGAGAATTTAATATTAATCAACGTGTCTTTTATTATTAATTAAATAAGATGCATAGGTTATATACGTAAGGATATGAAGAGAACGAAGATTTGCGCGGTAAATTTGAAATTATCTTCGAAGTAGTGTGAGTATATAATGACATATGAATTACATTTATCGTTCATAAAATGTATAATTTACTATTAAAGAAATTTAATGCTAAACATATATGTACTAAATTAATCGATTATTTTGGAGAATGTTCGAAATATATTTAATGTTATATCTATACATTAATTCGATATAATGAGAACATCGAATCGGTTAATCATCGCGATATATTTCAATATCAATATTTCTGTTCATTTATTTTTTTTTTTTAATTCGGTTTATATAGCGTCTTATTTTGTTATATTCCTTTATAAAATCTTACTTACGTTATACTTTTTCGAAATAATGCTCACGATATAAAAACGAACAATCGAAACTCTGCACTTTGCACGATGATTAAGATTGTATGAAAGAATTGTTAGTATTGTGTACCAAAAAAATAAATTAAATATTATTTAAGAAATTAAAATTTTCTATTTTATGATGTCTTGAAATGGTTTAGGACATTCGTGGGGTGTGTGTGTACCTGTGACGTAGATTCATATAGATTGGACGATGAAAATTGGATATCATATATCATAGATTCGAATTGGATGCCGAAAAAAAAAGAAAAATATATAGAGATAGTGGGAAAATTTAAGATTCGATCAAATGAATTGGTAAAACGTACTTATTAATAACAATATCAACTGTGATTCATTTATAATGTCTAGAGAGCATGTGTTATTACGTTCAATTCTATTGTGAATACTATAGCTATAATTATCATTATCATCATAAATCAATGAAAAAATATTTTCATTGTTAATAGAATACTTTCTTGATGTTATCCGTTGTTATTTAATCATAAAGCAGAAAGAAGCAATATGGGAGAGCAGGAAAGAGAGGAGGGGTGATATTAAGTATCGTTATCGAAGTGGCGTGCTTTCTATAATAGTTATAGTCGAAGGACTTTTCTTAGAATTCCCATAACGCCCAGTAAGTGTTTTTTGATTTGAGTTCGTTGATTTAAATCTTGGACGTATCGGTGAATCTTCTCTAGGACTGCCATTAATATTTTCAAAATCCCAATTGGTAAAGTGTTCTTCAAATAATTCCTCAAGTTTCTTCGATAAATTCTCGATCTTTTTCACTCGATCATTGTCGTTCTATAGTAAGAAAATATAACAAGTTTCTTTTTTTACAAATTCTTATTAATAAGATAGAGCTAATAACTTTAATATTATTATTAGCTTATATATATACTAATAATATTAATATTATTAATAGCTGATATATATGTATATTTATTAACAGAAATTTTTTATTAACTTTTATAAATAATATATTTATAAATATAAATATAATATATGAAAGTGTCTTACTTAAACAATTACTTCATTTAATAACTATTGAAAAATAAATGTCAACGAAAAATGAATAAATAATGAAAAATGCAAATAATTATTACAAACCTTGTGATAAATTTTCGAATTATGAATAATCTTTCGAAAATCTCGAACAGCATGCTCAATCTTATGATAAATCCGATTTTTAATTTTATATTCGACCGTTTCGAGAAATAACGGACTTTTAATGACTTTGCAATAATCTTCCATCTGCAAAATCGTCTATAGATTAGATCGAATAAGCGTCTAATAATGAGAATAATTTATATTTTATTGTGACGACTAACCGTTCCGATGGTAATGGACGATCGATCGGTATTATCGATTGAGGGCGGACATTTAAAAATTTTTGTTTCATCCATTTGGCAGAGAGCTCGATGAATAGCTTCTAATTTACTCAAAGCAAGCGGACTTAGGCTTTGTTTCCTTCTTGAACTGTACCAAACCGACCAACCCCGATCATTCGATTTATTTCCATATTTTGTTGTTTCAACGCAATTATCGATCGTGTCATTATTATCTCCTTTCTTTTTACATTGCAAAGATTTATTTGCAGCAGATTTAGAAGATAAATTAATCATCAATGACGATGACGTTTCGTTTTCTGCCATTTTTGATTTTGAATAAGAGAACGATCCATCTTCCGATTTACGATCTTCGTTATCGTCTGTAATTTTCGATGTCTTTTTTATCGAAGGTTTTCGTGATTTATGTAACAAGTTATAAGATCTTTCAGAATCTTTGCGTTGACATTTACGTCCAGGGATCGGTACGATTGTAGTATAATTTAAAGATGGACTCGAGGTTACAAGTTTCTTCTTTACCGAACGTATTACGTTAGACGACGATTCGGTAGACAATCCTGTCGATCTGCGTACAGTTTCCGAATAAGTAGCACGTCCTACGGTACTTTCAGTATCCTTTTTGATCCCAGTTAAAAGATTGTTTTCGTTGACTCGGTCGGTCATACCGATCTCTCTGGAAGCAATCGTTTCTTCTCGATCTTTAATCGTTGTAGTAGCTGTGATCGTTGTTGTAGTCAAACCAACAGCTGTTATTGAAGTTAAACATGTTCGTTCTTCTTCGATCATCGAACTATTCGAGGATTCTGAACTTCCTGCTATAGTAAATTCATTTTTTCTTCTTCTCTGTTTACCCATCATACTAGCATTGTTGAGAGTTCTGATTAGCCATGAATCAGTTTTCACATTAGTTTTAGCATTACGATTCTCTTGCGAATTTAAGAGAATGTTCGTACGTGGAGATAATTTACTGGTTGATCCAGAATCATCTTCTGATGCTTCGTAACTTGATGCATCGATTCCTACAACATCCTTATGTTTTTTCATTGATTTTATTTGATTGTGTTGACCTAGTTTCTGATGATGCAAACTTTTCAGTGACTCACGATCTTCTTTGTCATTTTCTTTCTCGATTTTAGTATCTTCGTCGTCGTCAGAGTTATCATCATCATCGTCAGAATCATCATCGATCGTCTCTTTTACCGTATCCTTTACGTTAAGAGCTTCCAATAAGATTTCTGCTGAAGCACATGCTGCCTTCCAAGTAACGTCTTGTTCAAAATTGTCCTTGATTGGAGTAACACGTTTTAAAATGGTCGGTGAATTGTGTAATGAGATACTTTGCGTTGTAGAGTTTAATGTAGTTCGAGTTACTGGTGTCGAAGATGCCAATACTCTAGGGATTTTCTCTCCTCTAGTTGAATGCATATTCTTATGATTATTCCCATTACTACGTAAATTGTCTGCACGTCGTGTATTACCCTTTCTCTGATGTCTTTTCTTCGGTACATTGTAACTACCAGGTTTCATATAAATTCTTACATCCTCTGAACTGTCGTATTCTTCAGGAATTTGATTGTGAATATTTAATCGTTTGCCAAGGATGTGTTCGGCATTCCAAGGTGCACTTTGAATACTTTGCATGTTCCTCAATGTTTGAAGTTGTCGATTCGTATCGATTTGTAATTGTCTGGTAAGGTCTATCGCATTCCTAGCAAGAGTTTCTCCTCGATGAGACAACGAGTGGTGTTGAGTAATATGTTGTTGTAGTTGCTGCTGCTGTTGTTGTTGTTGCTGCTGTTGTTGTTGTTGATGTTGCTGCTGCTGGGCTTGTCCATTAGTATTTCTCATGCTGGCGAACCAAGCTGAAAGATTAGCAGTCATTTCTTCTGATTCCTTTTCTGGTATATCTGGTTCGATTTGACTTAACAATGTCATTCTATTTCTTGGAACAGCTGATAATTCGAGTTGATCGGTTGATGATTTGCCGATATAAACTGGAGCGCCAATATTCGATTTATTCTCGTACATCGTTCTACTATCGACGTGTGTTATCGGAATGTTATCATTACCAGGGTAGAAATTTCTAGCTAAAGTATTTCCAAATATGGAAGGATCATAATTCATATTTGTAGTTGGTCTTTGAATACCGTAAATCAATCCTGTATTCATACATGGTGATGGAATGCTGCCGTCAAAAAAGAATTCTTGTTTTCTGTCTTTTAATAGCCATTCTTTCGAACTCTCGTGATTTCTTTCCATAACGGTGCTTCTCAAATGAAAAAACTCTGCGTTGAGAGATCGTTCTGATGTATCAATTTTGCTGGACAACGAGGAAGCGTTTTTGTTGCGAAATCTGCTACCTGTTCGCACGTTATTTTTTGTACGATTTAATGATTTCTGATTGCCTATTGAAGATACTAAATTTTCGGTAATAGTCCACTTACTTCGTATTTTTGTTTCTTTGCGATAAGTTTTTTGCGTACCGTCGGTCGATAAAGTAGGTACCACTACTTGTTGTTCGTCGTTCAACATTTCGTTCTTATTTTCCTTTCGAGGAGAAAGATTAGATTCCTTCTTTAAACAATCGAAGAGATCGATCGACGTATATAAAGTTACGTCTCCTGGAAAAGATGTCATGGACGTCTCAACGAGTCTTTTATCTTTATCGGCAGACATCCGACTGTTCTCTTCCAATCTTAAAAAAGTTTCTACGATTTGCCGAAGCAGTTCGTAAGTACTTTCTTCCCACGTTTGAAAACATCGAAGTAACTCATCATCTAATTTCTCAGCTAGGCTAGGGTAATGTTGTTTGTTCAAATAATTGTCGAGAATGAGCCAGCCGTTGCTAACCCGTAACAAAGCTTTTATCAAGTCCTTAGCAAAGATACGATCGCCAGCGAATATTGGAAAGCAAGTTGAAGATTTTGTGATGGCTGTTCTAGTAGCCGAAGACAAATTTATCAAACGATCGCATTTTCCATTACTTTCCAAAGTTTCTGAATTGAGAACTATTTCAGCTTTGGTGCAACCCCAATAAGCTGTTTTTCGAATCAATTCTGGATATTGTGATCTATCTGTACATGGACCATCCGTTTGAACGGCTATAGATTTACTATTTTCACTTTTATTACTTTCATCCGTGCAAAAATTAACGAACCAATTGTTCTTGTTCGATGGATTATCACCAGCCCCATCGAAAAACGCGATGGCTTCTGATTTTTTTCCATTACGTGATTCTTCTTTGTTGATATCATTCGATGATGTAGTGTTGCACAATGCCGAGACCATTTTTTCAGCTTCGAGAGTAAATTCAAAACTTACAGAAGATTCATCCGAGCAAGCACCTTCCTCTTGTATCTTCTCAACTACTCGTTTCTCCACCGTTCGTGGAAAGGATGATTCTTTTGAATTTGACTCGAAATTATTTACTGAAATCGCTTTATTTTCATCTACCGACCAGTCTCCGTGATTATCTATCTTATCAATCGGATTGATTGGAATGGTATTACCGACAATCGATAACTTATCTTTCAAGTATTTTGATGAAGTACTGTCGATATTCGTTTCTGATGATTTTTCACGTAATTGACCAGTAAATAATAAACCTATTTGTGGATTTGGGAATATTTGTGTAGTTTGTACCGTTTGTATCGGTCCTGTAATCTGATTATTCGTAAAAGATGTTACAGTAGTATATGGATTAACGTTTGCCAATTGAAATGCATTTGAATTCACCGTTTGCAAACTGCAAGTATTTGATGAAGATATGTTGTAATAAGAACCCTGAGTCGATGGTTGTTGACGTTGAGCTAGTTGAGATTTTTGTCGGTCTTGGAGCAAACAAAAAGTTTGTGTGTCCGGTGGTTTGATATATGGGGTTTGAGGTATCAAAGTCACGGCGGAATTATTGTAAGATTCTCCTGGAAGTCCACCATGTGCAAAATTCGATGATGTCAGGATGAAAGATGTATTTGACGATGGTAATGTGAAGTTGCTCGAGTCTTGTTCAAAGACAAATTTGGAATTGTAGGATGATTGTTGAATATGCTGTTGCTGCTGCTGGTGTTGTTGATTATGTTGTTGTTGGCCACGGTTAATCTTATTCTTGAATTGCCACCTATTGGCCTTGCCTAGGTGTATATTTAGAATGTTTACGTTAACGATCATCGAAAGAATCGTATTGGTTGATTGTAAATAGGTTATTAGCGATCTTTAGAATTTAACCTTGCATTTGCAAAGAAATGGGCGTTGATATGCCTGCATGTCGTTGAGCTGTAGGATAAATGCATGCTGGATGTATTCCTGGGGTATAAGGCTGGAGAGGTATTACTGGATTGACGATAGGTCCGTAAAGGATTTGTTGTTGCTGCTGCTGCTGGTGATGATGATGGTGGTATTGTTGCTGTTGTTGTTGCAGAAGGGACGACGTTGATGCATTCGGAACGGAAGATTGCAGAGACGACTGGCTCGATCGTGAAGTCGCTGAATGCATGATTCAATCGAGCCAAGGATCAATATCGAATAGTCGGTCTTGGTCCAGTTTCTATCAAAAATGATCGTATTTTTTGCTTCTCATCTATGATAAAAATCTAAGTTGTCAATTGACACTTATACCTAACCTCTTCTGCGCGAACATTATATTTTCAATGTCTTTCATAAACAAAATTTGTCGTTAATTCGAAACTCCCGAGAACTCACCTGACAAACAAAGTTCTCTCGAAACTAGGTAAAGGTTTTCCTCGTACCTTCGCGAGAGTATTCCAATAATATTCCGAAATATTTGCAGGCATAATATTGTACACTTGCGATTACTAAGACCAAACCAAGTTCATGTGAAACTCGGTTTAAACAAATGGCAATGTGATTGAATGAAAATTAAAAAAAAAAGAAGGAAAAGAAATACATAAAGACGAGACGAATTGATGATCGAAAGTAACGGGTCAACCAGATTGACAAGTTGTGTTATGTTGATCAAAGAACGTATAAATTTTTTTGCATGTTCGTTCGATGATTTTCTCGAAATATATGTGTTAATTATCACGTAAAATATATGTATTAATATCATAAAGTAGAAATTTCGTTCAATAATATTAAAAGGAAAACAAAAAATAAATACTGGAAAAGAAAAACGTTATGATGATAACAATAGTAATTAATAATTATACAACTCGAATATATATGTTAAGCGCGTTACTGAACTTAAAGACCAACTTGAAAACGTAAAGAAAAAAAAACGGATGGCTGACGGCCATTGGTTCATAAACAAATTTTTTTTCTCGTTGGTAACAAAGAAACGAAGAAAAAAAAATTTGACTGCCTTTGTATGGGCGAGTCACATGTCTTTATGAGGAAATATCCTAATATCTCTCTATCTCTGCTTGCAGATTTTTATTAAAATTAACAAGATGCAATAAAATACATGTGAACGTCGGCGACAATTTTTTTTTCTACAAAAAAAAGGGTGGAACAAACGTAATTAATAAAAATTGATCGATCGAGTCGAATCAAATCGAATCAAATCGAATCGAATCAGTTCGATCGTTCAAATGTAAAAATGCTTAACAAGAGATAATGATTCGCGATATTAATTAACGTGTCAATTAAATTAACGTGCGCAAATCGTTCATCTCAATCGGTTAATCGTGGATTTGAGATGGATTGGAATACGTTTAATGTTTCTTATATATAATATCTCCCATTATGTATATATTATTATTATTATTATTATTATTATTATTATTATTATTATTATTATTATTATTATCATATATTAGATTTCTGTCTTACTTTCATAATTAAAAACGTATCGATATTAACATCAGGTATATAGATTTAATAAGTCCGAACTGGACAAGACGATACGCTTTCTCTTTCATTCTCTATCACTCTCTCTTTCTCTATTATTAAAGCTTTCTACGCAATAAAATTTCTTGAATGAACACAGTTTATGTAAGTTATGTATGTATACATAAGTGTGTGTGGGGGGGACGTGTGCTGTGTGTATTTATGTATGTGTTGTATGATACAATATAATGCTTATTTTACCTACATAGGTATTCCACACAAATAATTTGTTGCTTCTCTGGTTTTGGTATGTAACCTTGGAAATGAAAATACGTCATCAATAATACAATTTTTGTACATTATAATAATAAAACTTGTAATTTTTAAAAACGATAAAATCTCATTGTTTTATTTTATTCGAGGATTAAAAATTAGAGATCAAATCGTTGAATAAAATATTTCTTTGTATTATACAAATAATTTGATAAGAATTATTCTGCTAGAAATGAATTAGAGATTTGTATTTCTCTCTCTCGTTCTCTTTATCTCTCACTTTTCCTCCCACTTTCTCTTTCTCACACATCAAACACATACATCTCTCTCTCTCTCTCTCTCTCTCTCTCTCTCTCTCTCTCTCTCTTTATAAAATTATTGGACAGAAGCGAAGAAAAGCGTCAAAGAAAAAGTCATAAAGATAGATAACAATCATACATAAATGTGTTGTGTGCATGTCGTGTGTGTATATATATATTATTTGCTACGTCGAGCTGTGAGTCAAACGTTGATCTAAAATCACACGAATATTCGGCGCAATTGAGACAAATAAAGAAAACATCTCATTATTCTCTCGCAAAACCATAGACGCGAATGCTAGTTTCGTTCTTTCTTCGTCCTTGAAATCTCACTTCCTTTCTTATTTTCTTTTTCTGTTTTTTTCTTTCTTTTTTTTTCTCTTTTCTTTTCTTTTCTTTTCTATTATGAGCTTTATAGGACTTCGGAACGACCGTACGCGTTTTACTAAATCTAGAAACAACGGACCTTCGACGAGTAGAAAAGACGGAAATTAAATATCGCACAATTATTATTATTGTTATTATTATTATTTCGGTTTTTCTTTCTTTTCAGTTTTTTTTTTCCTACGAATTTTCATTATATAGTAATGGCGGAATAATGATTGACGATGGCATTGAACATTATACTATCGTCTTTACTATATTTCTTTTTTTTTTTGATGATTTTTCTTCAAGGAACCTTTTTCCTTTTTTTTCTTTAATGATATATTCATCAAAATTTTTTCATTTCTTTTTGTTTTTCTTTTCCCACACTTGATCTTCATTATCATCATCACCATCATTATTGTCATCATCATCATCTTTGTTTTATCGAACTGATGGAGATGTTGAAAATGTATCATGCGATGTTCCATCGTTCTCATCGTCGTCGTCGTCGTCGTTGTTTATGTCGTGGTGTTGATAAAACTCAAAATGAGGCATCGATGAAGGGATTCGTCGTATTTCTTGATCTAATTGCGTGCAATTGCAAGAAGGATGACACCAAGAGCACAAGATAAGATAAACGTTTTCGGTGGTTGATCGACACCTGTCATCGCACCGTTACAATAATCATGCAAGCATGAACAAACTTCTTGTCGACCACCGAAACCACTTCTTTGATAACACCGACCTTTATAAGTCGATTCGATCCAACCACAGCTACGTATCACTCGGGTATTCGCTGGCACTAATAGGATAAATATTAACACATTAGGATATAACTATACCTGAAATTAATTAATTACTTACGTCCATTAACGCTGAACTCAATGACCTGAGTGATTTTTCGACACATTGTAAACTTCGGACCATCTTTCAGTTCGCCACAATCTTTTTTCAACGCATCCGGTGGAGTATCGTCTGCGCATCGGCTGTCGTCATTGCTGTTACATACGTAACACTGGATAGCATTGGCACCTAAAAATAATAAAAATTAAATGTTAATTAACAAAATGTATAAAATATAATAATAATACGATCGTGTTACACTACATCATTTGTAATAACGATTACATTAAC
Organism: Dolichovespula media; assembly: GCA_911387685.1. NCBI lineage: Eukaryota > Metazoa > Arthropoda > Insecta > Hymenoptera > Vespidae > Dolichovespula > Dolichovespula media. Next base: position 508,602 of record OU426861.1, read on the forward strand.
TCGTATACGCGTTATTTCTTTAAAAACGATAAGAAAGGTCATCCTTTCAAGAGAAATGATAAGAGAATAAATCTTATTAAAAACTATTAATATTTCACAATTGTTTTATCGATCATATCGATGAAAAATTGTATGTACAATATCATTGGGTTAATACAATCCAAATATATATATATATATATATATATATATATATATATATATATATATATATATATATATATATTGTGACATTGTATTACAATTTTTTTCTTTTTCCAAACTTTTTTGAAACTGACCCATATAAATGTATGAGGTAAGTTCATCGAACTCCCGACCCTAACTGATATAAAAATCAATGCAGCTATGTGACCTAGAAAGACGCGGAAAGATTAAGCTTTAAAGTATGCACACCCACGATGATCTCATTTCTGGAAATATCACCAACAACTAAACATAAATTTAGAAAGGGTCTTATCATGTTATATTATTAAATAGAAAAATTTCGATTTTTTTTAATTAGCATTAGATAATCGATATTCGATTTATATAAATAAAAAATGAGTTACAAAAATTATTATAATTTAATTACAATAATGTAAAAAATTTGGTTCGTTGTTTAACATACAATTATTAAAATCGACGAATAATTATTTCGTTTGATTCTCGATAAATCTCTTATTATAATTTAGAACGTCTATAGTTATTATGTTTGATGATCGATGTCAGGTAAAATCAGTTATTCACTCGATAATTGAACACACTGCGTAAAGAGTAGTACGTCACAAACATGAAATATTCAATGTTTCAATTAATTTACGTAGAAATATTGTGTAATTGCTTCGAAAGTATTGGAATAAAAGGATGATTTTTGTTTTTTAATGGAATTTTTCGAATGATTTCAAGAAACTAGCTGACACAAATAAAAATTGAAATTTTAATAATACAATTGTTTTAAACATTTTTCTTGACTCTTATCAAATCATTAAGGAAGAACCACGCTCTATTTTTGTACTTTTGTGCCAATGCTGATATCGTTTGCGCATAGTACGTCGTCATCGATCTTGCTGACGTTTGCGCCAATGTATTTTGATGAGGGACCATCAGAAACCAAAAAGATTAATTTTTATCCACAGAATATATTCATATTTAATAACAAGTAAATAAATAAAATCATTCTCTTATTCGATTTAATCATATGTTTTTTAGATGATTAAATTTGGTGTATAAAAAAATGAATTAATATAAAAATTATAAACAGATGCACTCTTAGCCACGATATTTAATCAATAAAAATCATACTCTTGCATGCGATTTAATAATATTCTTTTTCATTCATTAAATTTATTTTCGAATTAAAGAATAAATAAAAACTACATTAATAAAAATTATATACATATGAATGTCATGACATTCGACCAATAAATGAATCATTCCTTAATTCGATTCGATCAGATTTCACTTTGTTGATCAAACCTTTTATTTTTGTAATAAAAATATTCATTAACAAATATTACAACAAACTTATCATAATAACAACTATTTTCTAATTTGATTGAATTATATTTTTCTTCGTCGTTAATAAATTTTACGCGTTCGTCGTTAATAAATTTTTTCTAATAAAAAAGAAGAAAATAATGAAATCGAAAAAAACAAAAATAGATTAACAAACACAAATAAGCTCTCTTACCATGATATCCAAGAAGAAGAACGATGGCACAGAATAAAAGAAAAATTAGCTTCATTATGAGAATTCAATCCGATTTCTTCCCGATCGAATTCTCTCCTTTCACTTTCTTCTTTTTATATTTTTATTATTTTTTCCTTTTTTTATTATTTCTTTTTTATATACTTATTTTTTTTCTTTTTTTTTAATCCTTTTACTTTCTGATAAAACGGTACGAGATACTAAACGATTGACGATTCGGATCACTCCGAATATGAGAGAGTTTTAGATAGGGAGAAGAAGATATATTACAACTTAAGTTTTAAAAAGACCGATCATTCGACCTCGAGAGCTGGAAAAGCACTGTCGAGGATTGCTATCGTTCGTCGCCACGGACTCATGCAATAGACTACGAACTATAGAGAACAAGTTTACTACCATGTTTCTACGGCACTGGGTTGCGCCGAACGTTAACAACAAATGTGGTGGGGAGTTAGAGAGTGAGTGAGTGAGTGAGTGAGTAGTGAGAGAGAGAGAGAGAGAGAAGGACAGAGAGAGAGAGATGAAAAAAGGAAAATAATTTCTTGTATATTTGTAAAATTAGAATTTAATAGAATAACACATGATAAGTGAATAATTTATAATGAATTAGTTTATATATATATATATATATATATATATATATATATACACACACACACACACACACACACATGCGTATATAGACCTTATATAATTAATGCATGACACATTATTTTGTTCTCTTTTAAACTTTTTTCCTTTCTATATATTTGGTATATGTTATCATTGATAGATCATAAATAATAGATTCTGTTATATTTAGAATTTGTTAATATTTTCTTAATTATTATATATATAATATCTGTAGTTTTTAATCAATCTAACAGATATATACGTAAATATGTTAATGTTAATTAAACAAATATTGGTAATAATAAATAATAAACGATAATGGTATAATAATAATATGTTGAAAATATAATATAAAACTATACAAAAATAATGAATATAAATAATTTGTTTATAATCCATTAATAAAAATATACACAGCTAACAGTTGAGTTGTGTAGTATAGCACATACAATTTTAACCGTGCAGAGAGGGAGAGAGAGAGAGAGAGAGAATAGAAGAGAGGATATTCGTAGACTGGTCTACGAATAACTCAAGGACTATACGAACGATCTTCGAATTACGTTGAGCGAGGAGAACTTTTGTGGGGTAGAGTAATTTCTATTCGCGGATACATATATCAAAGTGAAACAAGTGATGCGTGTAGCCCGCGAATATTTAAATTAATAACACTAATAAACTTTTTTAATAATCTAACACATTTATACTTTTTTATATATTTTTATTATTATTATTATTTTTTTTTTATTATTATTTAATCGAAAATTAAAATTCGTTTTATCGATCGAATTTCCCGCGAATTTCTTCGCTAGTGCGCATGCGCATACTGAGAATCGACGCTCCCATAAAACGAGAATTGATTATTCCTACGTAAGAAGAAACTACTAACCCGAATAGGCTCTATTTCTATCACTTTCACGATATAATCATAGAGAAGATGTAGAAAATGAATTCTTTCGAATGTGATTATTAGTATCGTTTATAACTTTTAATCGTGAATCATGGATCATTTAATTATTATATCTATTACGAAGTCTTGCCTAATTTATTAAAAAAAAGAAATATTCTTTTTTTCTCTAATTTAAACTTAATCCTGTGTACTAAGCTAACAACACTTCGATAAATCTAATATATTCATAATATAATAATAACAAAAATAATTTCGAATAGTTACAATTATTATTAATATTAATAAACAAGAATGAAAAAGAACAATAATTGTAATAAAAAAATTAAAAAGGGTAAATAAAAGAAAAATACTAACTTAGAAATAAAAGAGAGTAACGAATGAAATTATGATAACGAAAAATCTAATAGATTGTATAATCTATCGACTAGATAATATAATTTGGATATGAAAATATAATTTATAATAAAAATAATAAGGAGCGCAGGGCCGTACTTTGAACGGGGAAGATGGCCGTGGGTGGTACGAAGAGCTTTACGTTCAAATGGAGCGTAAAGTGGTGGTTTGGAACACGTTGAGTGGATAATGTTCCTTTTCCTGTGACACGGTGAACGTTACAAAACTGTCACATAGACTTGGCACGTTCACAAGCACGAGTATACTATCGCGGAAGGTATCCTTTCATTGGTGATTTTCGCATGTCCTTGTTCATTAGACACGAAAAAAATAAATCTATTTGCAAAACCTTCCTACATATACTGTCAACGTTCTAATTAAATCTAATCTTTCATACTATAACTATAGACAAATTTTCATTATATTTTGATTACTAATGAAACTCTTTGATTAATAATTTATTTATTATTTGTGACATTAGAATTTTTTAATAAAAATTAGGAAGAGAGAGAGAGAGAGAGAGAGAAAAAGAGAATTTTGTTTTCTTTTTATGAGATTTATATTCTTTATATATAAATATATATATATATATATATATATATATATATATATATATATATAAAATATGTTTGATTACAATTTGTTATGTTTTTCATTATAGTTAATTTTATTAATCTTATGCGTGACATCTAATGATCTAGCCCACGCGGTCGCGTGCATTTGTGATTCGTAATAATCTTCTTCCTGTCCAAAAATTATATACTTAGACGTTATAATACATCACTATAGTCAAAGAATTTCTCGTTAGAAAATATGAATATAATTGATGATCATTTACGATAATATATGCAGGGGTCGATCGTGTACAATTTGCTAATAATAATTTTATGAATAAAAATTCGTACCTTTTGATATTATGTCTTATCATATGAATGATAAAAATTTATATCTTTTGATATTATGTCTTATCAGATGAGTCTCTACAATAATGAAGAGAATATGACAAATGAATCGTCCTAACCAATTAGTCAATATCACGTATAATAAGTGCATCTTCTAATAGATCATTTAACGCGTTTAGCATTGCGTTTTAGCAATATCGTTATCCCTGACATACTTATAGTAATTAGAAACGATATGACTTCGACTGTATTTGAATTTATATTTATATATATATATTTTTTTTATAATAAAATATGATACTCGAAATTCTTGATACTTCTTATTATTACATTCGACGAAAACAATTGACGTTTGATTGAAAAATGATAGCTTTTCAATGAAAATATAAATCGATTGATCGACCTCGTTTATATCTTCAATATTGTAAGTCGACACGTGTGTCATGCTGAAAGATCAAAACTGGTACAATCCACGTGTTACGCTTTATTTTACGATAATTTTGGGTCAGTATAATTAATTTCGTACGATTTGAAGCAACTTAATTTGAAGATTCTTCAGGGATCGCTTCATCTATAATTATCAAGCTCTACTAATAACAGAGAATAAGTTAAGATTTCTTTATGTCAGTTATAGATCTGATAATGAGTTTATAGAGAATATGATCGTAAGTAATTATTGAAGGATAAGATTTTTATTAATAATGATTTTCTGGGTTATTATATCGTTAATTAAATTAAAATGGTTAATGTAATATATATATATTATACATGTGTTATGTATATGTATATGTATATGTATATGTATATGTATATGTATATGTATATAAGCACTTTATTATATTTATAGCAAAAGATCCAAAAAGAAAGAAAGATTAGAAGTTATAAATGTTCATGAAAATTAACAATGCAAATAAGATTAAATACGTTTCATATCATATTGATTTTATTATTTTTCCCAAAAGGTGAGTTTAAATAAACGAAATTATTTTTACGATTGATCGCTGATAAAGCAGAAACATTTTTATCGTTCTAAGATAAATTATCGACTGTTGATACATGCTTCCTCGCTCGATAAACTCCAGTCAAATATTGTTTAACAAAAAAATTATTATTATAAATATTACTTTAATAAAATTAATGAATTATAAGAAGGAAAAATGTCTGATCAGATTTCATAAAACAAAAAATTGTCAATTATATTATTTATTTTCAATTGTATTAATTGAAGTGTATTTCGAATCAATTAAATTTAAATCGATTTAGAATATAGAGGCAACAAGTGTTATCAGTGCAACAGCAAGAAGGACAAAGAATGCAGTTTAAATAAGGTTAATCCAAAATATCTCAAAACCTGTCCAATGACTCATCCATATTGTCGTAAATATGTTTACAAATGTAAGTACATTTCTCTTCCTGTAACAAAAGGGCAAATTTTGCAGAAGTGAAAAGAGTTAACGTAGCCGTTCATAAATTTCAAGAAAAAGAAGAAGGAAAAGAGACGAACTATTTTTCCTCGAAGTTTATTTTGCGATCAATGAAGTGAAAAATCTTTTCAGACTATTTCACGGACTCGAGAGAATATTCGACGATTCGTGAGTGTGCAAAATGGAGAAACGCCGAAAGGGAATGTTATCGAGGACGTTATAGTGCTGACAGTTATCAATTGACTTGTGAATGCAAAGGTTCTGGTTGTAATCGTAGTGCTAACTTGAAACCTCATTTGTGTTATCTCTATATCCTATCTCAACTCTTAGTTCTTTTATACGCCAATTATATTACATTTGATACTTGAAAATCATCAAATCATAAATCAACAGACATTAGTTATTGAGTAGAAATAGTAATGTTTTTAAATCATGAACATTGTAATCGAGTTGATTATTATTCCTATTTAAGTAATGTTAACGTGTGAATATCAATTTTTCAAATATTTATCATATCAATTCAAGTAATATAGTGAATTATAATTAATAATAATAATAAATAATAAACTCTACTTTAAATCGAATACAAATGATATGTCGATTCGCGAAAAATATTTCAGAAACTGATCAAAATTTGTTCCAACGATAAACAACTTTAGGCTTGACATTTCGACCGTTTTCGAAGCATCCTAATATTTGAGTATCGTGCCAAAGGAAGCGATAATTTGTCTCGAATGAATGTGGGTAGGCGTCCACTTTTGATTTATTCTTTTGAGTAAAGATTTTTCTTTCATTATCTATTATACACCTTTGTAAAATGGAAACATGTTTTTTAAAATTGGGACATCAATAAAAAACTACGTTAAAAAAACTAAAACGAGTTGACACAATGATTTTTGTTTCTCCATTAGATTAAATATATATAATATAAAAATGTAGTCTATCTTAGGAATAGGTTATTCTTTATTATACACGTGTATTTGTAGGTTGCATATCACTAGGGGTAAAGAAATGTGTGCCCCTGTGACTATACCTAATAATACATTCATTTTATTGAATTGCCTATCATCAGGGGCACAACAATTTGAATGTTTACATATGTATAATGTACTCTTCATTACAATACGTAATAATGGGTAGTCTGTTATAAGGGGGCGCAAAATTTTATCCCTTATTTATAGATTAGTTCTTACGGCAAGTACATATTAATGGTTCATATATCATCAAAGACACAAAAATTTCGTTTCAATAAATTTCATTCATAAATGATATTATACATAAATTCACGTAATCAACAAATATGTTATCATTAAACAGACCTATTTCATTTCTAATTTCTACAATGATAAGTTGCATTATATGACACAACAATGGCATCGTGCAGTCATATGACTTTCCGAAGATCTGTTTTTTAATACGATAGGCGGTCATTTTTCCATTCCTATGAATTACCCCCACCCTCGTTTCTACCACGTGACAGGCATTCGTTCTCTTCTCTCTCTTTCTCTCTTTCTATTTCTTTCATTCTTTCCCCCTCCTAACGTTCGATATTATTATTATTTGGGTCGCGGCTATGTGGCGCCGAGTATCCTGACGCTTTCGTATTCCTTATCCTCGCACTATTTTCATCGTTCCTTGCATTTCAACATTCTCGATACTCTTATCTTTGAAGAGAGAGAGAGAGAGAGAGAGAGAGAGAGAGAGAGAGAGAGAGAGAGAGAGAGAGAGAAGAACTTACGTATCACTCGCATTGTAGATGACTAAATCGACTGCTATGAATATTTCTAACAGGAATGATCTATCTTATTATTAAAGCAATTAGTTTAATTTTTCTTGAAAAATATCTATACAATTTTTAAATAAGAATGTGATGAAATACACAATGAAATGAAATAATTAATATTAATGAGAAGAACGATGATTAGTTTATAGAAGAAATAATGTATCAATTAATAAATTCGGACTTTTTGCCTTCTTTTACGAAGTCAAACTGTGTTTTATTAAAAAGTCCTTCGGACGCATATATACATATATGCATGCATACGTTTGCTTTGCGTGTCTTCCATTGCGTGCTAAAGAGTGTTTCAAAACGATATTTACCGCTCGTTGAACGTATGCCAAAGAACGTTATCTGCACAACGGTCGCTCCTTCGACGGACAAAAAGGGTGATCAACGTCAGTCTATTATAACTAAACTATAATGGTTAGTATCATGTGTGTGTACCTACTTCTTATGTTTTATGATATACAATTAAATCGTAATTTAGTATCAAAATAATAATCTTATCTAAATTTTTATGGGAAAGAAATTATTCGATGTATTATATAGGATGGTCGGAAAAGTTCTTATGCTTGTATTATAGTATCGCGATCTGAAATGAAAATTAGGTTAAAAAAAGACACTAAAAAAGAATAGAAAAAAAGAAGTAATCGATTTTTAAAATCATCTATGTACTGATAAACTATCCAGTATATGGAAATCGTTTAAATTAATCCAAGAAAAATAATAATCGATTTTTTCCTGATGATTCGATATTGAGAAAACAAAAATAAAAACAAAAATATAAAAAAAAAAAACAAAATAAAGAAGAACGAAGGAGAGGAAAAAATAGTACATGAAATAACGATCTTAGTTGAAATCGTCCTATGTGAATTCTACTATATGGAGTTTTCTTGGTAATTGCTAAAACGAAAACTCCAAGCTAGACGGCGTCAGTGGCGTCGTAGATGGGCGCCGCGGCGCCGGTTGTCTCTCTTTCCATCCTCTTACCCCTTCAATATGCGTTGCCCCCTTTTCTCCTAAAACGACTCTCTCTCTCTCTCTCTCTCCCTTTTTCTCTTGCTTTTGAAAGATGTCATATACTATACAAGGAACATGTATCGTTTCTTTCTCTTTCTTTCTCTCTTTTTCTTTCTCTCTCTCTCTCTCTCTCTCTCTCTCTCTCTATATATATATATATATATATATATATATATATATATATATATATATGATACTACAATACTTTGCGATTAACGATAATGTTTATCGACTTTGCCTCAGCACATACTATAATAAAATTCGAAATGACCATAATTGTTTTTCCTTCCGGTATTTTATTGAATTCATTTCGATTATTTAACAAATTTATTATAAATTCAATAATTATTATCATTAAAAATAGATTACACGTTAATTTTTGTTCACTGTGTTGATATTTGACATTTTCTGATCTAATCGATCATTTCTATCACGATACTCGTCGTTGTTTTTAATTAGGCTAATAGTCCATTAAACGTGTCACTCCTTTCCCTCCCTCTTTCTTTCTCTATTTCTATTTCGTCTTTGTTGATCTTTCGAGCATCGGCATTACTCTCGAATTTCCGACAATTTCCTTTGGCATCGTTGCCAAGAAACGAATGCTGGATATACGCGGTTTTGTAACGAACAAAAAAAAAAAAGAAACAAAACAAGCCTAATTGGATAAAAGATCGGCCGATACTTGAAACGCTAATAACTTACGTTCGATATTCGCAACTGGACGATACACCGTACGAGATAACCTTTTTTCTATCTTATTCTTATTTCTTATTTCTTCTCCTTCTGTATCTTTTCTCCAGTCTTTTAGCCAAGTTTTATCTTGTTGCCATGCAACAGGTGAATTCATCGTGAAAAGAATTTCTTTCCAAATACTTTCTAATATTTTTTATGATATATATATATATATATATATATATATATATATATATATATATATATTCTTATGCATATACTTCAAAACCATCTGTTTATAAAAATTTATACAGCTTCTTGTGTTACTTCCGATTACACGAAATGAAATAATATTAGATACTCTATGTAGAGGTATACAAAATGAGATAAGATTATAGAAGATTCAAGATATAATTTAAATAGGCAAGTGTAATTATTAAAATTAAGTATGAATAAAAAAAAAAGGAGAGAGAGAGAGAGAAAGACTAATATTCCATACGATGAAATTATTTCTGTAAGTATAAAATATGAAAATAAAGCATACACATTTAATAAAAATTGACTAAAACTAATTTAAACTAGTCTACAAATTATCATTACAAATTTAAAACTCGAACAGAAAGAGAGAGAGAGAGACAGACAGACAGAAATAGAAGGATATACAGAAAAATATATTAATACATATAAGTATCTATTAAAACAATGAAATAGACTATATGTGTGATAAAAATTAAAGAAAATTAATTCAATTTAGTCTAAAATTTATAGTAAAGTATCGAAAATTAAAACAAACAAAAACGAAGAGAGACAGATTAATTACATTAATCATTGTAAGTAAATCGAGAGAGAGAGAGAGAGAGAGAGAGAGAGAGAGATGGAAAAGTTTATTAATTCCTTGAAAATATGAAAAAACAAACAAAGAGAAGCATATATAGAATTATTAATTAAAAGTGATCGTTATTACGTAGAAAAAATATTGAGAGAAAGAAAAAAGAAAAAAAAAGAGGGTAGAGGTAGAAAAGTAGAGGGGTGCGAGAAATATATAGCAGACTTGTACGCATCGTGCGCGATGAGAGAGACTCGTGAGAAGATTGGAGAGAAAAGGGGAGGAATGGAATGGCGAGGAGAGAAGAAGAGAAAAGAGAGTCAATGTGTGGAAAGTGGCGAACCACTGGCAGCGATCTCATATTCGCGATCAGGCTGTCGACACGACAACAACCCTTCTTTTCTAAGATTCCGACAATATCGGCCGAGCAAGTGTTTTTCCACTAAACTTTTGTGATTCTCCGAAGGAGAGACGGAGAGAGAAAGAGAGAGAGATAAAAAATAGTTGAAAGCTGTGATTGAGAGAAGGAGAGATGTATCGAAACTACGCGATACTTTTCGTCGTTCTCGCACCTTTCTTTTTGGCGGTTCGATCAGGTAGGAATTTTTTATAAATTCTTCTGTTTTCTTTCTAGTTTTTTATATAAAAAAATATATGTATGTATGTATGTATGTATATATGTATGTAAACGTGAATAATCAAGTGTATTCTTATCGAACGATTTTAATCATTATTTTTGGCGATTCAATAAAGGTGATAATTATTAAAATCTTTTATCATAAAAATTGCTTCATTTTTCATTTCTATCTTTATTTTTATCTTTATATTTATTTTTAATTTGATATAAATAAAAATATGCAATTTGCATCGTGTGACGATTGTATGAACGTAAAAAGAGAAAGACAATTCGTAAATTTATCACTCGTTAAAAATTTTAATGGAGCTAATAAAAAATGTGTATTTTCAATTTGCAAAGATAAAGTAAATCTTAAATATAATAATTCATGATCGGAGATTTTTGTTAAACTTCCGTGTGTTTTTCCAAGATCATCGACCCAAGGCAAAGTTCGTTCTTACGTGTCCGACTTATAAGGAGCTTTACTACTTTTGACCGAGATAAAGCTTGCTTCGGAAAGTTATACGTAAAACTATATTCAAACTACTTATCGAATTTAATATTTAAAAATTATTTATATTTTCCGAATTACAAATATGATTGCCTACATTACCCTAAAGTCAAATTGCGGATGGTTTTCTTTATAATTATTAAGACAAAAAAAGATTATAAATATGTGTGTAAATGTTGTTACGGTGAACGTATAGATCAAAGAAAAAGAAAACGGAAAAGAAAAGAAAGGAAAGAAAAATAAAAATAAAATGAAAAATAATAGAAAGAGAAAGAGAGAGAAAGAGTGGGTGGCGTCAACGATTTTGGCGCCACATCGCTGCGACCCAAATAATAAGAACACGCGCGTTCCTTAAAGGAGGGCACTTTTCTACACCCCCACACACTCACTCACTCTCTCTCTCTCTTTCTCTTTCTTTTTCTCAACCATAAATATTCTTACGATACACACATACGCATCCACCCCACTTGAAATAGTACTAAAGACTCACCAGGAGTTCGCCATATTTATCATATAAACGATCAAGAAATCTGGCAAACGTAACTTGCATTTCTTTTTCAAATTTTAACAATCAAATTGATTTTTCATTACTTCATAATAATATTCTGTGTTATATTTTTGTTGGTATATAAATATGCAGGATGATACATTTAAATAGGAACGTATGTATATATAGTTTATCAATTAAATTCGTTCGTAGCCGAAAGTTTTTGTTAAAGAGTTTTTATTAACTTTTTTATTAAATTTTTTTGTTTGTAGTCTGATAGATCTGTCAAATGTAATGAAGGGTTTATATAGAATTTTTTTTTATATTTTTTTAGATTTGGTTAATTAGATCGAAAGAAATAAAAAAACTTTGCTAAAATTTTAAAGACTAGCTTTTCAACCCCTTATTGAAAGTGAATCTTTTGTTGACAATATCTCTTTCTTTGGAATCTGGCAAATGTGATATTATTTTTATGTACAACGTTTTTGTTTTATTTTGATTTTTTTTTGTCTATGCTTTTTTTTATAAAATTGAACAAAGTGAAAAATTTTCAAGATTGACCTCACTGTCTCAAAAATTCTTTCCATAAGAATTATTCTTTCTAATAATTATTGTTGTGCTTTTATAAAACAAATTGACATTCACGAATGTTCCCATTTAAATAATTACATTCTGTATATATTATCCAAGTGTTAGATGACACTTTTCTAGTGCAACTCGAAGCAAGGTTTCGTTCTTCACTGAAGAATTTCGTCGTTCGTCGAAGAAAAAGTTTTCAACAAAGACGTCGCTGTTATACTCGGCGCGTAATAATTTTCGCACGTTTGCAAATGGATGGCGCGAAATTACGTAAGATCGTTCCGACAATTAACATCATCTGTTTTTCTCGAATAACATTAAGATCTTATATAATTTCTTACTTTTCTTACTTTTTTCTTCTTTTTTTTTTTTTTTTTATTCCAGTCTATCGTCCTTCAATCCCATGAAATCTTTATAGATAATATAATGGACAAATAATTATTTATTCCAAAAAAACCTTCTTTTAGGTAGATGACAATAATATTTTCTTTAATGATTAATCTCAATGACTAAAAATTAATTCAATCGTGATTTCCTCGTAAAAGAATTAATTAATTAATGTTAAAGAAATAAATAATGGACAATTTTTTTTATCATTTTACAGATGATATATTAAAATGTTACATGTGTACATCAGTTACGGATAAAGATTGCGGGAACGATATAATAAAATCAAAGGCAATCGAGCCTACGGAATGTACGATGGAAGAAATGACGAAATGGCAAAACACTATTCAACAGAATAAGTTACTTACGCCGATTTTCAGTATTTTTGCTGTCGATAATCCTCGTCATGATCAAAGTATGCTAAAGAACATGGCCTGTGCCAAGGTCGATACTAAAAGTGAGTAGAAATCTCTTTTACCGGCTTTCGTTGAAATTTTTTTTAGATATATTAAATCCTATTTAAGCTTATCAATTTTTCCCCATCGTCTCTTTTTCTTCGTTTTCTTTTTTTATTAATAGTTCAAGGCCAGGACAAAATAGTGACGATAAGAAGCTGCCAAACAGCACAAGCATTAAATGTTGATCCTTGCACATCGATAGAAGGCAAACTTTATGGTGGCATGGAATATTGTGGATTATGCGAAGAAAATGGTTGCAACGGTTCAATAACAATTTCCCCAAGTATCAGTAATATTATTTTCACCGTCCTTGGATCATTTGCTTTTGCTCTTATTCTTTACAGAAATGCATAACCTCCAATGTTCACTATCACTTCCCATTTTCTAAATTAATCCGTAAATTCATGTCCACTTTTGAATCATAGTTATCGTCGTTGCATATGGCCTCTTTCTACTATGAAAATCTCTCCCTCCAACCGCTCAAGTGTCCAAAGCAATTTCAGTACAAGCCATGATGTTTTTTTTAATTCCTTAGAATATGTCGTGTTCAAAATCCAATACGAATATTTATTCTCGAACCAAGTATTTAATCCTAATCGAGATAATACATCAAAATCGTAAAAAATCATATTTTCCTCTTATTATCCGCCGTAAATCGAATACGTCGCGTGTGTATTATTTGCTACAAAAATATATCGTATATACATATACGCAGATCCTCTTATACAAACACACACGCGCGCACACACACACACACTCACAAAATACGTATGAGATACGAATGTATACACAATATTATATATATATACAAATATTTAAAGACGACTGTTGTTTGTTTAAAAAAAATAAAAAAAAAACAAAAAGTAATAAAAAATAAAAGAATACATACATATATATATATATATATATATATATATAACCATCGTATCTCAACGTGTTCGCAATGGATATGGATTCTCGAGCTTAGATATTGGTATCGAGAAAACAATGCTAAAGCTTTCGAGGTCAAATAAAAGTGTTTACCGCATGATGATTATAACGAGCAATAAAAAAGCGTGTTGACTAACCATGTTTTATTTTAATTATTCTTTCCTTTCTAAATGACGAAGATTTTTATTCAGTATTACTAGGAGTATACTTACTAGTATAGTATTATATAAAACTAGATATATGTATATATACTATTTTATCTATCTATACATAGTATTTATAGTATATATTGTAATATACTAGTATTTGTATTATATATACTATGATATTACTATCACATATAGTATAAGAGTATTGCTCTATACTTATTAATAATATATACTATTCGGTTGGCAACTAAGTGATTACGAATTATAAATAAAAATCTGTCGACAAAATCCGCAATCACATAGTTGCCAACCCAATATTATAGAATATAATATATAGTATCGTGTAAACTACTATTATAGTATATTATATGGTAATATATTGCATCATTATGATAGTATTGATGTAATATAATCTTGTTTTATTTAGGTATATTAAAGTAATATTATTTAGATATAATAAAAAAAATTCCTAAATAAGAACGTAACGATGAACCAATTTAATTTTTCGATTAGCATGTTATTTCATAGTAGATGGAAAAAAAACACGTGATGTAAGTGTCCTCTCTCTCTCTCTCTCTCTTTCTATCTTTCTCTCTTTCACTCTCTTTCTATTTTTCTTTCTCTCTCTCTCTCTCTCTCTCTCTCTCTCTCTCTCTCTCTCTCTCTCTGTCTGTCTCTTTCTTTCTTTCTCTTTCCCTCTCTCACCTGTTCTTTACTTGCTCCTCATTTTTATTATCAAAGATAAGATATCTTGACTCGCTAAAGACTCAAGTACCAAGTGCGTTTTTATTAACAGCATCCGATATGGTCGAATATTTTACAGTGCTGACGATATCTTTGCTCGTCTTTAATGTAATAAGTAAGTAATAATAATTTAATTTTTTAATTTTGATTGATTAATGTGCTTTTTAAAGAAATTGTTTAAATTAATCTGATTGGGTACTTTAATCCACGTCTAGGAGAGACTAGAATTTTGTCCTATTTTACGCGTGTCGTGTTTCAGAAGGAAAGGAAATGTCTTGTTGAATAAATATATACTTCATTCTTTATTTTCCTTTCTGTTTCTTTTTTTTATGGCATATATACATGTCACATATTTATTAACTTGTTCTACTAACAACGTCTTTTTTCGTTATATTTCGTGATAATTTGTACAAGGATTTTGTTATATATATATATATATATATATATATATATATATATATATATATATATATATATATCCTAAAAGAAAAAGAAAGAAAAATAAAAAAATGCGTCAATGTAACTTTGACAGAATCGACGGGCTGTGAAAATTTATGGTGTTATGAGTGCAATACTAATTTAAAAAATGATCATCAAAGAGAGTGCAATGATCCTTACGACCCAGGGCATTCTATGGGTTTGGTGTTCTGTCCAAGAAATGAATCGTTTCATTGTCTGAAAGGTGTTATAATGTGTAAGTCAAAAGAAATTTTATTATTTAAAATGTAATCTGTTAATTGTTGAAAAATATTTCTATTCATTTTTACGTGAATATATTGTTATTATTTTTAATAAAACAGTGAATTTCAATGTTATAGATAGAAATATCCTGGTAACAGTAAGAGGATGTGTACCTAGTCGAAAAATTGATCATTATTGTGAACATGAACAATATTATCCACACTCGAGCATCGAATGTTTTTTTTGCAAGGACTATGCTTGTAATAATCATCCATCAATTAAGCCTAACAGTATCTATTTTATAGGAATTGTTGTTCTAATGGTGTTAAGTTGGTATAAAATGTTGATACCGTTAATAATTTGACGATTTAAAGGAAAATTTGGAGTTTTTTTTTTATGATGATTGTTATATATATTTATATATATATATTGTTGATATTAATAAATTGAAAAGTACGATAAAAAGTACAAATAAGTGCAAATAAATTATGGAGAACAATTTATTTATTTATTATCTGTTTATCTTGGATTTTTTATACTTTGGGAACAAAAAAATATCTAGAATGAAGAATATCTATGTTTTCAAAAAAGTGTTCTCTCATTTATTATAATTATATTATTTTTATTATTTTTTTTAATAAGCTTATATAATTTATTTTTCTTCTATCGGTATTTCATTTCTAGAAAATATATAAAACAAAGAATACCTACATTTTCAAAATTTTTTTCTAATTCATTATAATATAATAATAATTTTTCCCCATTTATATTAATATACGTATTACATATTTTAAATAATTATTTTTTTTGTTTCTGTTAGTTTTACGTTTCATGACAACTTGCAAAATACAGGGTTAACCAAAACTCTTTAGATGATTGTAAAAATCAATTAATCTTTTTAGATTTTTTAGGATGTTATTTTTCACATTATAGAATTATTCTTTAGTTTGTAGTTATAAACTTTAAAAAAATGATCTGCCTAAAAAGTCTCGAAAATGTAATTGATTTTTAAAATCGCTTTTTTAGACTTTTGCCGCATTTGAAAACTTTTGGCTTATCCTATATACAAAAGAAAATCCGAATATATAATTCGACAATTGTTCTCATACAAAGAAATGAACAAACAGTGACAGGATAAATAACGAGGAAAAAAAAAAGATAAAAAAAAAGAAAAAATATACAAAATAGACTATAACGAATCTTTGAACGAAAGAGGTCAAAACATGTTTTGAGACCGGAAAAGCCAGTTGACTTTCGAGCTAGAAATTAAATCGACTTATAAATGAACCGGAAAAGAGATCCACAGGCTGACTCCTTCTACGTCGATTCGTCAGAGAAGTAGAAGAAAAAGAAGAACAAAAAGCTGACCTAAACGTTGCTGCATCGTTCTTTCTTCGTGTCTTTCGGAACCGAGGGGAAGGGGTCAAATGATCGAGTCAATTCGGTAATTATTCGTGAGGTTAAATGTTCCTCTGACCCCTGACAAGTTCTTCTTAACGAGTCGGCAAGCCTCGCATTGCATCTTTTCATTAGGCATTTCTTCGATAACATTGAATCTGTCAAATTCGATAATAATTACTTTTTATTATTTAATTATTTATTTCATTAATATGCATATATATATATATATGTGTGTGTGTGTGTACGATTAAATAATTATGAATATTATTTAACGAAAGTTAGCCAAGAATTAATTATATAATTAAACGTGCAAAGTGGAAAGAAAAATTTTCATTCGATACAACAATCGACATAATTAATATTACATTAAAATATATTTATAAAATATACTTCCTTCCTTTTGTCAATTATATAAATTATTTCATTTTCCGATTGAATTGATTTATTAATACACAAATTTGAAAGATCACGTGTATAATTTGTTATGTCCGTATTAATTTTTTTATTTTCCTTTTTTCTTTTCTTTGGTATATTTTTCACGTGGAAAAATTTGATCACGTCGATCGTAAAACAATCGATAAGCAAGTGAATTGATTGTAGCTAGCCTGTTTGATTAAACAGGCCTGTTTAATTTAACTAGCTGTTTGATTTAACTAGAATACTCAACTAGAATCTAATTAAAACGATTAAATATTTGCGTCGATAAAAATAGAAATATCTCTTGGACAATATCGATAATAACATCATTTCGAGTACGATAATATCGAAATAACTCACATCGATACGCATTAAGGTTAATCTCCTCCATTAAATCGTAATTATAGATTGAAACAATTAGATAATCGAGTACAAAGAAGAAGAGCGAACATTAAGCTACGTATATTAAGGGTCTTAAACACAATGTACGAGACAAATAAGAAGATATTTCGTTCTGTTAATTTATTTTATTTATTTATATTAATTATTTATTTTCTGCAAAATACCACCTATCGATTGATGTTATAAAATTGTTATAAAATTAAAATAAAAAAATTAATTAATTTAGGAAATATTTATTTTATCGACCGTTACTATTTTTGATTTCGATAAATTGAATGTACAAGCGCATAAGAGGAGAGAAAAAGAAAGATGATGATGGTGATTATTATTATTTTTATTATTATTTTTATTATTATTATTATTATTTCTATATACATATAATGTAATATATCTGGTAAAACATAAATTTTATAAATGTTGATTTAGTAGCTATTTTGAATTTAAATATTGAACGAACATTGACAGGTATCATCTTCGGATTCGATATATCTAATTTACAATTTCCTAAGATCAAGAGTTAGATCACTATTATATTATACTATATTTTAATAAATGTAAATAAATTCTAATTATATAATAGCTAATTTCCTCTTCAATATTGCAAAAATATAAGAAAACTCTTCGTATTTTTCTTACATGCGAAATTTCAAAAGCAACAATCACGGCGATAGAATATTTGGGAAAAAATGACAATAATACTAAGAAAAAATAGGAAGCATGTACCTGATATTTGAGTATTATAACAAAAATTCTCAAAAACTCTAGGCCACTATTTTGTTCTAGACAAATATAACAGCTCACTATTCACTGAATAGAACAGTTTCTCTCTGTCTCTGTCTGTCTGTCTCTCTCTCTCTCTCTCTCTCTCTCTCTCTCTGTGCGCGCGCGCGTGTGTGTGTGTGTGTGTGACGAAAAAGTGAAAGAAGACTTTGCAGAGGAAAATGACGAGAAAGAGAGAGAAAACGTTGCAGAGGAAAATGACGAAAAATTGTTCGGAACGATTAGCCATGTCATAAATTGTCCTAAACGAGTTGGAACGAGGGCTCTGTTTCGAGTCTCTTAAAAAGGCTTCTTGGTTGTTGTTTGGTCTTTACTCCTACTTCCTGGCAGAGAGTCTGCCTGCATTCAAGTTGGTGGGGAGTTGTCCGGTGGCACGCACGATGTGTTATTATGACGAAGTGTAGACAGAGATAGTAGAAGCATAATGAGAGTAAAAGAAAGAGAGATGTGTGTGTGTTTATGTGTGTACGAAGAGAGGGAAGGAGAAGATTCGTCCGTGCTCTCCGTAAAAGAGGGTGTCGTCTCTCTCTTCAGTTTCAGAGTGGACACGTTCCGCAACGCTAGTTTTTTGAGTCATAGTGCTTTTTTATTTCCCCTCGTCGAAAACCTAATATATATCGTATACCATAAGTTACGGTGTATTTCGAAATACTTATATATATATATCTATCTCCCTCTATAGATATATAGATATCTCTCTCTTAGTTTAAAATATTTATATATATTTTTCTCTCTTGTTTTGACTCAAATTTCTTTTTGAG
Source organism: Dolichovespula media (assembly GCA_911387685.1). NCBI lineage: Eukaryota > Metazoa > Arthropoda > Insecta > Hymenoptera > Vespidae > Dolichovespula > Dolichovespula media. The sequence continues at coordinate 528,128 of OU426861.1, forward strand.
TATTCAATATGGTTTCCAATACTTTTTGGATGCTCCTGACAGTATTTCTTACTATTTTCGCAAACTTTGGTGAGTGTATATAATTTTTCCATTTTCTTTTTGTTTATTTCTCTTTCCTTTCTTTATTTTATTTCATTTTAGTTTATTCTATCTATTTGAAAATCATTTGGGAAATTGTTATAGGCACTAGATAATAATTTTAATTAATAATTTTGTTATAGTAAAGTTACTTCATTCGATTATTTCTTTTTAATTAATTAAGTAATTTAATGATATGACATAAGAGAAATGTGTTTATTGAATAATATTATTCTAATTAGATGTCAAAATTTGAAGAAATAAAAAACGATCGCACTTACGTATCCTTCTAAATAGGCGCACTTTTTTCCACTTTATTGACTCATTTCTTTCAAGTAACTTAGTTTAATTAATGAAATATGTTATTGGCAGAAAACCAATAATTTTTGCGACTCCTATTTAATTTCACCTTCTACAGCATCGTCGTAATTTTATTCGATTTTTTTTTTTTTTTTTTTTTTAATGACCTATTACATAATTTGTTATGGCAGTTTTAACGAATCATCCCGTTGACATTTACTTCTATAGAAATTTACTATTCCGAGTTTAAAAAATTAGTCTCAAAAGAATAAACGACAGAATTTATGCTGTATTTTTCTTTGTTTTTTTACTTTTTAACAGGCTCAGCGTTAAGATGTTGGGAGTGTTCCTCTCACATGAACGCTATGTGCGGTGATCCCATGAATACTACCGAACATCAAGCTATATTTCATGTGAAAGAGTGTGGAAGAGGTCCTTATGCTAGTTCTAAACCAATTTGTCGTAAAATGGTGAAAAGAGGTATGTTTTGTATTTTGGAAATCAAGATCATAAAAGTATAATAATAACTTATATAAAATTATAAAAGTAAAAGATCTCAATAATAAAATAAAAAAATAATTAAACGAAAGATAATATATATATACATATAATAATTATAATAAAAATAATAATAATAGTCTAAGTAAATAGTACATATGTATAAAATAATTAAAGTAAAAAAGAAAAAGAAAAATAATAATCTAAGTAAAATTAAAATTTCTCGTTGTTTACTGATTTTTACGGAGTGTACATTAAAAAACAAAAGAAAATAAAAAATGAAACTCTCCTATAATGACATTTTCAAACGATCCTCGATGAACAATTGAAATTCTCAGATAACGCGTACAAAAGTAAAATTGTACATTATACTTTTAATTCGATGACGCATCTCAACAAACATATCAGCTTCTAAATGCTGTAACTCTTATCGCGAAAATGCATCGAATGATTTAATGGAAAACGCATCTATAATTCTTTATGATGCACGTTTATTTTTGTAACCAGCGACGACATTTTATGCACGGTAATTGAACTAATTAGACACGCATTAAGGTCAAGATCATTCAAGTTTTGCAAGATGATCCATTTATTTATCTCATGAGTTAAAAAGAAAAAAGAAATTATGTACGATCTAAATACGTTTTAGCATATATAATTATACGTCTTATACATTCATGAATTGAAGAATTATAAAAATTCTTTAAATAAAAAATTTTTTTTGATCACTGACATATAACTACGTAAGATTATTTGTTTTTCTCATAAGAAAATGTTAATAACGCTCGATTTAATGTACGATCATACATGGCATATGATTTTGATTGAACGGATTACGTATTTCTCTACTTGCAATTAAACCTATTTGACGAAGCACATTACGGGCATGAATCAGATGAGAATCATATGTTACGTATGCTCTTCTATTGTTTCGCAAAATAGTATAGGAGTGAATTTTCCGTCTACCGGAACGACCTCGATACTTATCCCCTCTTTAAGGATCAACACGTTATTTCGAAATCTAGCACACTGGTATTCGATACGATGCGCACTATAATTAACTCGAATCAAAATTACTCATACGATTTTTATTTATCAATAAACTTAAACCGTTCGTGCGAAAGGCAATATAAGTTTTTTCTTTTCTCTTTTTTCATTTATATTTTTTATCATTTTCGTATGATGTCAAGATGTGTTTTGTGTCATTTTTAATTTCATACAATTAAAAAAAAAATATGTTCGAAAGTTCAAACAAGATAGATGATCGTGTGAAAGATGAGAAGAAAAAAGAGAAAAATAAAATATGAATGAATGAGTCTTTTGCAATATTTGTTGTCATAAAGTTTTTTTATCGTGCTGATAGTAACATTAACGGGTGCGTCACTTGCATTTTCAATCAAGCTGGATTGTGCAATAGTTATAGTACGTTGTTGACTGAAACATCGCGTGTCTTCACTCTACAGCGACGAAAGGAACATAGTAAACGCAGGATATTATTCACGCAACTAGTCATACAGACTTCCGTCAGCATTTTACCTACGACGAATCATGCCATGCAACTGCGTCTATCTCTGAGCAAGATCTCTCGTCATTCCGTACTGTTGAATCATCTCTCGATCTCGATTATCACGAAATCAACAGTCAATTTATTGATAATCTTAGAAATTATACCATTTTTTTTTCTTTCCACGTTCTTAACTTTGTTAATGTATCGGTGACGAATAATGTAATTGTTGTTATTATTAATTTAGCATACATATGTATATATATATACCATATCTATATAATTTATTATTATTTAATTTACTCATTATCGAGAATAAATTTACTTAAATGTGGAGCTAATAAATGTATATCGAAATAGGACTTAAGAGTAAAAAAAAGAAAAAACAAACCAAAGATTTAAAACTCGAATATTGTTAAAAAATTATTGATTATTTTCAGATGGCGGTGATCGTGTCGTGATACGTTCCTGTGCGATACCAAATCACGATGAAATGGATATTACAGATGGTCCTTGCAGTCCGCTTATGACAAACGGTCGGGACATGGTCGAATCTTGTCATATCTGTAGTACCGATTTATGCAATTCTGCAAGTGGCTTCTCAACGACGCAATCATTATACATCGTTGGATTTATTCTCATCGGTTATCGTTTCTTCAAATCGAACTATAATCGTGTTATATAATTATTATAAATAACAAAATGACAACCCTTTCCGAAAAATAGAAAACGGTTGTGAGTGGTGTTAAGGTACACGATATTTAAACCATTTTATTTGTTCACTAAAAAAGTTTTTATATAATATTTTCCTAACGAGCTCTCTCTCTCTTTTAATTTTTTTTGTTTCTTTATGTATATATATATATATATATATATATATATATATATATATATATATAATATATATATATATGTATATATATATATAATATGTATAAGAAAAATGACGATTTATGAAAGATTACTGAAAAATTTACAAAAATAATAAGAAAATTACTGTTTATTGATTCTATTATTATAAATGATAATTATCGATCTGGTAAAGAAGTATACTGTAGATGAATTTCGTAAGAATTTTTGGAACGTGAAATGTTACGAAATAAGCTCGTTAATTTTACCTACTTATTTGAAACTCGTTAGTGTATAATAAATTAACATATTACATTACCGTATGATCGTATAACCCGTCAAGTACTCTTATTAACTTAGAATCTTACCTGAAATAAGCTTATTTCGTGAATTTCTTGCTTTTTCTTTTTTTTCTTTTTTCTGAAAAGGAACATATACGTATAAGTATACGTGCGTGTGTGTGTGTGTGTGTGTGTGTGTGTGTGTGGCGCATGCGTGTGTGTGTGAATATCAAGCCTTGGTAAATATATTTTTTCCATATTTCTATCGGGAAATCTAAATACCTCGCAAATGTTTCCTTTTTTTTCAATTAGTAGCTTTCTTTTCTTATTAACAAATTAATTCGAATTCTCTTTAACTCTTTTTCTACATATATATATATATATATATATATATATATATATATATATATATATTTCTCTTTAAACTTTGTCTTGTTCTGATTCTTTTCAAGTTTTAATAAAAAAAAAGAATAAAACTAAGAGAAAAGAAAAGAAAAGAAAAAAAAGAGTAAGACGACTAAGTATACGTAGCTTATCAGGTATCCGTCCAGTGTTTATAAACGATCAGAGATTTTCATTAGAGTAGGTCTCTTCGTTATCTTCTTATAAGACACTTCAAATGGCTTCTAGATATGTAAGTTATTAGATTAGATATTCTTTTATTTTCTTTTTTCCTTCTTTCTTTCTTTCTTTTTCTCCATCGTTTTTCTTTTATTCTCTAAATGAAAATTTTCACTTGAATCTTATCAACATTATAAGAAAGTTAAAGAAATCCTTTCTAATATATGCGTCAAAGTACGAGAATGATTATTGTAAAATTGTTTGTACATAATTTGAAAATATAATAACTGATAGAAAATTACAAACACTGTACTTTTTTACTCTTTATGAAATAAGAAAAAAATTCTTCTTGTCTCATTGTCATCTGTGGTATTATTATTGTAATTTTTAATATTAGATATGAACAATAAAGAAATATTATTATAATTGTGAACTTGAATCTATCGTAATTTTGAATTCTAGAAGAAAAAAAGATTTAAAAAAAAAGAATCGACACCTAGAAAATTTTCGAACGACTACAAATCAAATTAGTAATTAACTATCTATATATGTAGATAACTATCTACAATGTAGGGAAAAAAAGAAATAGGAAATAAAGGGAGAACAAAAAGTCTAGGATGTAACAGGAAAGATATGATGAACTTAGCCTCTTTCATAACGTCATCATTATTTTTTTCTTTTTTTTTCTGTAAATATTCTATTGAAAAAATCAAAAGATGACTAATCGTTTACAGAAATAAAAGAAAATTAATTAAGGAAAAGAAAAAGAAAGAACGAGAATAAAATTCTCTTCGATGTTATGAAATAATTAATTTTGAGAATTCGACGATGGAAACTTGTTGTTCGATGGATCGCATCTGCATACGCAGCAAGAAGGAAACAGGAACCAGTCCATGAATATGCCCTTGCAATCATTGTCTGGATCGTAAGCAAGCAACCTATGCCATTTGTACTTTTGTTCGCATCCACAATCGCCCATACATCGATTCGTTTGCGTCTTTCTGAAATATTCAATAAATTTTCCTGTCTTTATATCGTTCATCATTAGGTTTTAATTAGAAAATGGATGGAACATTAGAAATTAATTATTTCTTTCTTTTTCTTCTTTTTCAGAACATTTTCTCGAATATCTTTTAGAGGAACGTTAATCTCACAATGACGTTATTAACTTCTTGTTTATTAATACACTATTCCTAAAGTTTGCGAAATTTCCTAATGTTTTATCCGATCTTTTATTATTTCATCGTAATTGAATAACATTTTTGAAATTTGAATATGGGTCCAACAATTTTCTTCGAATATCGACCTATAAATTATGTAGTATGTTATATAAGATATATACTTACGAACAGACTTCCTGGTGAATCGCTTGTTCAAAATGTTGAGTGTTCACGATCGCTCGTATTTTTCCTGCGCTATTGCTCGCCCAATACGGCGTCACGATCTCTACTTTTGATTCACACGCATCAATTCTAAAAACATATCTGTTGTTTTCTATATCGTTGAAAAAAAAAAAAATAAAACGAATCCACAAACTCTATCTTTCTCTATTGTCTTATTCTAAAAAAAGAATAGCTACGAGACTATTTTTACTCTTTAGTTTGAAAAATAATTTTTGAAAAATGTTTGACAAATTTTTGAACAAGATCACAATTTAAAAAATAACTTCTTTTTTTATTTGTCGTTTAGAAAAAAAATAATATACCTTCCACTGTCGTTGTTACGATTCTTTCCGAAAGATTGTCTCGGATCTCTTTTTTTAGTATCACTACCAAAAAACGAATCACCATCAGCTTCAATCTCTGGCTCGAAATCGTCTTCCTCCTTCCGAAGATTCGGTCCACCGTCTGGCAAATCTTGTTTCGACGATGATTCTCTTTTTTTTCTTCTCGTACGAGTTCGATGACCTGGACTCATCTCGAAATCACCATACATTCTCTTCATCAACGCTTTGTTTTCATCTATAAAACGTTCTATCCGTTCACTAAAAAAAATTTTTTTTTTCAAATTTTCTTACCTTTTTGCTTCTACTTTTTTTCTTTTTGTTTCGATGGAAAAATTAAATGAAACAATTAATAATTAATAAACCTTAAATTATATTTACATCGGATATGTATTCCCGGCAGTCGGACAGAACAATTGATGATATCTTTTGATACATGGTGCACCTCTGACTAAATCACCTCTTAATTCGACTCCTAATGCAACCGAAAGTGCTGTCCAAAGAATCTACATGAAATGAAACAAAAAAAAAGAACAAAAAATAAATGATTAATACGTGTCGATTGTAGATTGTACGAACAAAATGTACTTAAAAAAAGAAATGGGGGAAAGAGAATTCGTGTTTAAAGTACTAAAGAAAGGGTCAAGGATTTTTGCTGGAAAGGTTAACAGAGAGTCGAAAGGAAAAATGATTCTACTGTGAGATAAGGAATCTAAAAAGGTCGATCTTTCTCTCTCTCTCTCTCTCTCTCTCTCTCTCTCCTCCTCCTCCTCCTCCTCCTCCTCCTCCATTTAAGGGTTTACATTGTCCTTGAAAGTTACAAATGGTCTCGTCGACTTTATGTCAATACAATTTTATTCAATTTTTCTTTTTGTAATCTTTTCCAATTAACCATTCCTTTTAATTCAAAATACAATTAATAAGAATAAAATATCCTGAATTAATAATTGTTTAAATATGTATAAGATTTTTGTAATTACGTTAATTTCACTTAAGTTTGCCGATCATATAAATTTTATTTCCAATAGTATAGAAAAAGGAAAGAAAAGCGAAAATAAATTCTAGTTTACCTGAAAATGCATAAGATCACGTGAATCCTTACATGAGATTTTGCAAAACAATTTGCAAGAATCTTAAAGCAAAACGATAAAGAAGATATCGAACGACTATACCTCGTCAGGATTCAAGGTGACAACGTGACAATCTTGACCATTATTGTACCACATACGAAACGAAAAGACTATAGTTAGCTCGTGCATATTCTCTTTCTGCGATTTTATATCTAAATGTACGTATATATGTATGTATGTATATATATGTATATACATATATATGTATATATATGCATATATATATGTGTACGCACATACACATATATATACGTATATACTCATGAATATTAATTCAAGGTTCTCTACACAGCGAGAAGGAACGCATAAAGTATAAGACTTCTTTCGATCAACGATAAGTCGAAGAATATTTCGAGATTTTACAGGTTCAAAGAATTCTCTGGTTTTTTCTTTTTTTTTTCCTTGTTCTTTTTATTTTTCTTCATCGAAAATGTGCTCGTAAATATGAAAAATATTTCAAGGTTATCGATTCGACTTTCTTTCATGTATCATCAAATAAGTATATAGGTATTATATATTACACACATATATATACAGAACACATAAATACTCTGACAAGCTAACCCATGCACACTCACCTTGATACATACGTATAAATTTATGAATAACTGGATATTCGTATACATATCTCGATATTCATACATCCATGCATAGCTAGGATATTCATACACACATACTTTTATGTATAGTTAGATATCGATGGACATGCATGACCCAAGACAGTGTATGAGACACCCACGGGATACATAGAGGCAATAACTTAACTCAACGTATCTACACGTTTATTCTGCAAATTTTAGGCTCGGCACGATAACGTGACGACGAACGTGTCGTACGAACGTATCTGTGAAAAGTGTGATAAGAAACGTATAAATCCACGTTGCTTATCGATCGATCGCAAAGACGGTCACGAGAGAGAAAACCTTTTAATGAGATATTAATGCAAATACATTTCTATCTTTCTTACATTTATTACCATCGGTGTGATCATCATTAACTTGATTATCAATCTTCATCTTATTATTTTATTATTATTATTATTATTATTATTTTTATTTTTATTATTAATAATATTAATAATAATAAAAATAATAATAATAATAATAATAATAATAATAATAATAATAATAATAATATAATATAAAATTGTCATGGTGACTAACATTAAAATAATAGATCTAAAATATTTTTCTTTCCTTCGAAATAATGAAAAATGAGTGAACAATTTTAAATGAAAATAATTTAAAAACAGAAATGAACAGAGGGAACATTATTATAAATTTAATACATGGTGGACCAAAATTTTTTAAATGATTTTAAAAACCAATCAATTTTACCAATATTATTTAGATTTTTCTTTTTATGTATATATTTTTTATATATATTTATTTATAAATATTTTATAAATGTATTATTTTATATATATATATATATATATATATATATATATATATATATATATATATATATATATAAGCTGTTCCAAGCTAAATTGATTAACTCCATTTTGAATTTTTTTAAATTTAACTGTCAAAGCACTTAATGAAGTCCTCACTTTTTATGTTCATAATTAATTTCTCTAATTTCCATTATTTAATAGCAATTAAATGACAAAATTTTTTCGGCTATCGAATAAAAAATAATTCATTTCAGTAATAACGATTATTCTAAGACTATTCTATCGTATTCATTTAATATGTCGTTAGATGAAAGTTATGTCTGCATTTATACAATTTACAATATTTATTACAATTTACATTTTAAAAGGAATTTTAAAAAGCAATTTATATTATTTCATCACATTTCTCTACTTTTTGTTTTATGAAGTTAAGCGATCTGGCAAGTGAGCAGCTTATATATATAAGATATATATAAGAAAATATATAAGACAGTTTAGTCGTTTTATGATCTAAAAAGTTTCGAAAAAGATTAATTTGTTTTCTTTAAAATTACTTAAGAACTTTTGATCCATCTCTATATAAAATAAAATACATGTTAAAAATTAATATTACAACATAATATATTAGAAAAGAAATTCCTATTTTTCTCGATAAAAAATTCTAATTTCAAATTCTTGGTTTCATATTCTCTTCTTATGAAGTCGTAATATTATATACGTATACGAAATGGAAACGATCCCTTTCCAAGCTAGTAATTGCAGAATCACTGATCTATACCGGAAGATCGCATTGCGTCGATTAAGTAGCCCACGTGTTCGCATGTCAGTAGGCGTCAGTAAAGTTGTCGTCGTCTATATTGGTTGTGAGACATTCAGAAAACTTCCTTCATGGCGTATGTGTTAGCGAAAGTCGCTAGAAAGAGAGAGTGAGAGAGAGAGAGAGAGAGAGAGAGAGAGAGAGAGAGAGAGAGAAACGTGAATCATGCCGAGTGTCCACGCGAGTCAATTGCAATCGACGATTGCGTGAATCAAATTTGAACGAGAAGTTAACTGTTTGATATTCGATGATGATGTTTAATAAATATCAGATTTACGTGTTTATATTTAACATATATGTATAATTTTAAAATATATTTAAATATAAATATAATTTAAAAGTTATATAGAAGGTAATACGGCGTTAAAGAATTGACGATAAAATTTTATTGAAAAAATAAAATTATTAGTCATAAAGACGGAAGGAATATCACTAGAAATAAATAGATAATTATAATAATGATAAGTAGAGATAAATAATGATAATTTTTAGAATTAAAAAAATTTGACCAATTATATTTGCAAAAATGTTACGATATCATTAATAAATTTAATGTATATATATATTTATATATATATACTAATATATATTTTTCATTAAATTTTTCATAAGAAAAATTTCTATATGTAATTTTCTTTTTACAAATATTATTTAAATTTTTTTTATGTGCATATATTATTTAAACATTTAAATAATTTTTGTAAAAAAAAAATTTATGTAATATTTATATAATATATATATATATATATATATATATATATATATATATATATATATATATAGTATATATATAGTATATATATATATTACATGTATATATACTTTTGACCATTATATATAGAATGTATATTATATATACACATATATAGTATATATTTATATACATATATATAAATACATATATACATAAATATTTATATATATATATATATATATATATATATATATATACTTATACACATAAAAGAAAAAGTTAAATAATATTCGTAAAAAGAAACTTTATGTTTGTTTATTAATATACAATACTGTTTCTTTATCTAGGTTTAATAATATTTTTTATAATAATTATTCTATCTACTCCGTATTATTTTGCTATCAGAATAATATTTTTATCTAGCAAATTCCTACTAAAATATCATCATATATTTCAGAATTAAAGAATCCTTTTTTCACAGATACATAATCACATCTATTTATGTCATGAGATTTTCGATCAGCCGATTTTCAAATATTTTATGAAAATATTCTAATCTTTCTGTACGTGATTAGAATTGCAGTATTTTCGAGAAGGTAACTCGAAAATTGAAAGAAGAAAGAAAGTACCGTGAATGCGATACGTGGTTAAGAATATAAAACAGGAGAGAATTACCTAATACGATTAGAATATTCCGACTTAAGAATCGACCATAACCCCGCACATAATATAGAACGTAAATTAGCGCTGCTAAACAATACCGAAGTTGGTATGGCATTTATTCGAAAGTTGAGAAAACAAAAAGTCAATGTTATTCCATTTTTGTTTCTCTCTTTTTCTTTTTATACTTCAAAACATGTACCAACAAATTAGCATGACTTTTCTAATCCGGTCATTCTCGCTATTTTAAAAATGGAATTACGCGCAGATAAATACGCATTATTGTTACTTTGAATTTATTATTCGGTCATTTGAAATAATCGTTATTCGACTATTGTCGCATATACTTTTTGATAATTGCATTTATAAGAGTTTTAATAGATAAATTAGAAATTCATGTTAATTCATTTTTGGTTGAATGAATGTTCAATGTGTAGGTTGAAGTAAATAATTAAGGAAAAAAAAAAGAAAAACATTAAATAAAAAATTGTTAATTTAATTTCATAAGAGTTTCTCTCATATTAACACGTTATATTCCGAACAAATTGTTCTCGTTATCCCAATTATAAACCCTAATCACCGTGTATAATCGTATTTATCGAGCGAAAGTGCGTTCCACGATCTCCAAACCGTTATTATGTCGATCTCACTGTAAATTATCTCACGTATGTACGTAGCCACTTTCGCTTAATACGAAGATATAATAGTTATCGTTCGAGATACCTAGAAAATTGTCCTAAAGAGAATAAAAGAAATTTTGAAATTCTCTCGTTTCAACAAAAAATGAAAGGAAAAAATAAATAAAATGAAAGAAAAAATAAAGAAAAAGAAAGAAAAAAGAATTAAAACATACTTCAACTCTCTTTGTGGCAAAGTTTCACTATTGCATAATAATCTATGTCGAATCTGCTAATTTAATGGATTATTCCGAAAATGTCAAGCAACTCATTAAAAATCAGCGATTTATTAATTATCCGAGATTTGATAAAAATAAATCTTTATCATTAATATAAAACTGTTTCTAAAAATAACAAGCCAGTGATCTCTTTATCAATTCATTTGACATAATCATTAATATCATTATTAAAAATCAACGATTTTTATGAATTACTACAGATATAATTAAAAAATAAAAATTGTTCTCATAAATATATAAATGTATTCTAAAAATAATTCTATAGGATGATCCATAAGTTAACAAAAATCATTGTAAATACGTTTAATAACGAACTTTTGTCCATTAAATTATAGGTCACCCAATATTTTTTTTTGGGGGGGGCGTTTGATTATAAAGAAAATAATATATATATATAGTTCGAATAAAAAACGTGGAAATGTTCAAAGAAAATTTTCATTTTGAACGTAAAGATCGATTATGAATAAATTAATGATGAAGTCGATTCTAAAAAGCACCGATAACGTAGACAGAGATCGAGAAAGATGAATCTATAGGTCGTCGTATCAATCGAATAGTCGAGGAAAGGGCAGATCGTCCATAATACTTAGCGTTTGTCCATGATTGGAGATCAACGTGAGGTTCGAGGAGGGCCAGTAGTGAGCGGTGAAAGGATTTTCAATAGCGATATAAAGTGATGCCAAAGGAATGATTCAAAGAGTTGAGATCGTCCATCGACATTGAACCGATTTATTAACGATCTTCTGCCTCGTTTAGAGGAATCGTCGTTTCTTAGGTTATCTTTCGAAATACAAATGTCAGCCATATTTGTTACGATCAAGGGCAATAGAACAATATTCGTTTATGAGAGAATTCGTTTTGTTCTTTTTTGTTGATTTGTTTTTAATACAATCATGATCTCATTAATCTCATTCAGCTTTTATTATCGTAAACTAATTATTTTTTTCCTTCGATGTTAAATTCGTTTGAAGAAAGATATTATGAAGAATAAAGAAAAGTACCTTTTACATCGATCGAATGAATCAAACGAGAGTACGATAGGAAGATAACAGAATTACTAGAACACGATGGAGGGGAAGGTCATTCGTCTTTTTTGTCACGACTTTCTTTTCTCATGAGAAGTTGTTACGAACGAGAAATAGGTCATTGGTAAATAACATTTGAAACGATTCACTCGAAGAGAATCACAAGCTCTTCTCAATATCGTGCTCTCGATGACTTTGATTGAACTTAATTAACTCTGACAAGTCTCTCGACGTAGATTTTGATTATCTGAGGAAATCAATCTTATTAGTATTATCGTTTATTTTTAGAAAGGATAAGTATCAGGAAAGAAAAAGAATCTTATATATGTATTAGTGTTTGTTAATGTCCTGAAAATCGATGAAACGATTAGAAAGATGCTGTTGTTGTGTGAGAAAGAGAGAGAAAGGAAGAAAGAAAAAGAGAAAGAGGGAGAGAGAGACAAATGGAGTCGTTAACATTTTGCCAACTACCTAAATTAGCTTGATTCAACGTTAGACATTATTGTGCAAATTAACTTTGATATATGTCCGTTATTCATCATCTGTTTATTGTATTAATATAAATAGAATTTGATTAATTGATTAATTTATTCATAGATTAAATAGAACTTTGATTATTTTAAATAATATTGTCTTCAGTTACATTTGATATTACTATTATAATATAATAAAGATTGCTTGATATTAATAATACATCATAAATAAATAAATAAGTAAATAAATAAATTAAACTGACTAATTAATATACTATGTATATTGAATATTTATAAATCATATGTATGTAAAGTATGTATCTGTATTGTATAATAATGAATATTTATGTGAGATCAAATCCTTCTTGTAAAATAATATTGATAGGCCAGTTGAATAAAATATGCGATGTGATTTGAATGAATGCACAGTGATTCAGTTTGTGAAACACTATTAATGATGAGGAGAAGGTTAGTTCAGATTTTTCGTATGAACATATATATTGCATAAGTATAAATTATTATATAAATGAATAAGTTAATTTATATACATCTATAAGTATATGCATATCTGTAGAATTTTTTTATATTTATTTTTCTAAGTATGTAGAATATTATTTTATATTTATATCTATATTTCTATAAGTATTATTATTTATATTATATAAAATGTTATTTTATATTTTTTTAATTATATATACATATAATTTAGATAATTTTTAGAAATACATATTTATGTATGAAAATAAAGATACATATGTGTATGAGAAAGAGAAATGAGCTAGAATATTATATATACCTAGTACTAAAAGTTTATATTTACTGGCGTTTATTCATATGATACGATCTTTCGAAGTAGTTGTAGGTAATGTGTTCATGTAATTGCAAAAGACAGAGCGGCTGCTGGTGTCCAATTATGGAGGAAGTCTAAGGAGGAGATAGAGGAAAAAGAGGAGGAGGAGGAGGAGAAGGAGGAGGAGGAGGTAATCATTGGTTGAAGGAGTGCTATGTGAGCATCAACGAAGGATCACGAGGACGAGTAGAAGAAGAAGAGGATCATGCTCTCTTAACATTTAACGATTGTGATCTAATACTAGAAGTTGCACGCTTTTTTACTCGATCTCGATCTCGATCTTTCTTGATCTTGTCATCGATGACCAAGTTAATTCGATCTACTCGAAGATTTAAAACTTCAACTTCGATCGAATCCAAGTCGTAAAATTAAAAAAATAATAATAATACAATAAAATCAAACTAGTAAATATCGTGAAATGCAACACGTCTCTATTTTCAGATAAGATAAAATAAAATAAAAAATCACGCAATATCTATTAAAATTAAGACAAACGTAAGAATGATATGTACTGACGTTTGTGTCTTACGTAAGAAACATTATATAAATGTTCGCTTGGTTTTTTATTTATTAAAGTAGGTACATGGAATAATCCATAATAAAGATCTTGTGCAATTATTGTGAACATTGTCTCTACGTGAACATATATCATTTTTCGGAATGCTCGTCATTTTTTTAGAAATTATATTTCTAAATCTTTCTCCAAATTTATTAAAAAAAGAAAAGAAAAAGAAAAAGTAGTAATGAAAAAAGTAGTGTTCTTTTATATAATAATAATAATATTACTATAATCAGTAAATTTTACAATAAATTAAAAATGTATAAAAAAAATTATCATCAATCTTGACGACAAATTTCAGATAAAAATATTATTGTTGTATATTTATACATATATATATATATTTTTTGTATTTTATTATTAAATTCTATATTATATATAATAACTAGTATAATATAAATTATATCACTTAGAACAATTAAACACTTTTTTAAATTACAAATCTTATAAGTATTATCGTATTTTATCGTTATATTATTATGGATGATAATATTTTTAAAAATTTGTTAACAAAGAAAAAAGAAAAATAGAGGATGAAATAAAATAAAAAGAATATTCGATATAAAGAACAAAGTAAGATCAACAGTAACCAGTAAGGTGTTGCCTGGCAAATTCTAAGGAAGATAGAATCTGCCTGACTGGGGTCATGGATATGCAAGCGAGGAAATGTCATGCGGAGAGATGTCAGACTTGTGGAGAGTTCTTATAGATATATAGAGTCGTACGACCGCGTTCGATCACCTTTCGAGCTAGTACAACATCGTCTTATAAAGAAACGATCGATCTATCGATCAAGTCATATTTTGTAAAACAAAAAAATATTTACTATTGGAACAAGACAATTTTCTTTTTCTTTTTTTGATGAATGATTTTCATAATTATTTTTATTATCATTTTATCATCATTATCAGCATCATATTATTATTATTATTATTATTATTATTATTATTATTATTGTTATTATTATTATTATTATCATCAGTTGTAGTAGTAGTAGTATTTTAAATTAGTATTTCTTTGTAAATAATTTAGTCCATTATTCGTAATTACTATAATTTATAATTCAATTTATTTTCTTCTATTAAATCAAAAGTCACGTC
This sequence comes from Dolichovespula media, assembly GCA_911387685.1. NCBI lineage: Eukaryota > Metazoa > Arthropoda > Insecta > Hymenoptera > Vespidae > Dolichovespula > Dolichovespula media. Next base: position 543,545 of record OU426861.1, read on the forward strand.
TACTTAGAATTGATCGTACATAACTGTAAACTAAACGATAAGAATCATTCGGTTGATGATAATACGTTTAAAGTGTAAACCGTTTAAGATGAATCGCGAGCAAATTGTAGGTCGAAAGATCGTGATTCGTGCTTTCTTCACGGAACGTACTCAATACACTAACCTATGAGTCACGGCATCGTCGTTCGGCATTTTAGACGTATTATATATTCAATCTCCTCGGAAATCATTCGTTCTCCCACTTATAATAAATGATAATAATAATAATAATAATAATAATAATAATAATAATAATAATTATTATTATTATTATTATTATTATTATTATTATTATTATTATTATTTTGAAAATAATGTATAAATTATTCAACTAATTAGGTCGTATTATACAATCTAATAACAAAATTTAATTAGAACGAAAGTAATTTGATTAATAAGGTTTCAGAAAAAATTGTAGAAAAAAAATATGATTGACAGAATAAAAGTTTGTTTGCTATGCTTGGAACGGCTTTTGTTTCGACTGAGAAATAAGAGAAAGGTTGAAGAATGTAAATGGTATGGCGAGGATATTGATATATAGTACCTACATGATTCATAATCGTTTCTCGTTAAAAAGAAAAAAAGACAAAAGAAAAATAAAAGATTCAATGACTGTCTACTTTTTACTCACCGGAATTTGTACGAAAGTTCCATTGTTTAATTGAGGATAAGAATAAAGTGGTACGACAGGAACAGAACCGTTTTTTAAGAAAATCGGGCCCTGAATCGGTGTAACGTGTGCGTCCCTTGGCACTCCTTGGTTTTCGTCGTCGTAATAATCGTCGAAATCGTCGTCGTAATCCAGAACAGCGTGAACAGATGTTTTTGTACCTGGACCACCACCGAATCTTTCGGCATTTACTCTCGTATATCTAAAAGAAGAAACGATCAGAGTCGAATAAAATTTCCAACGTAAATACTATAAAAATTGTTGGAAATAAATTAATTAATTAAGTAATCGACGTGCCCTCTAGAACCTTTAATTATAATATTTTATTGATATATATATTAATTAATAATCTATGCCTGTAATATACTTTTGTCATTTAAATGTTTCTTCTGTTGTTTCGTTATTCTTCTTCTACGGATCGTCAAGCAAGCAAGACATATTTTCTTAAGCGTTGTTAATAAAGTTAATTTCTAAGCGATCTAATGCTGTGCAATAAATATAGTCTGATAAAAATATATACATACATATATATTTTTTTTTCTTTTATTAATTTTTATTGATGAAGATTTTATTAATTAACCTTATATCAGTGTAAACTGAATAATAAGAATCTATCATCTATATACTATATGTTTATATTATATGTACATATATATATACAAATATATTTAAATAAGATTACTCAAATATATATATATATATTTATTTATTTATTTATTTATTTATATACATATTTATATTTAATTAATTTTACATCAGTGTAAACTGAATTATAAGAATCTTTGAGTCTGTTAAAAAAAATATATAAATATTAATAATAATAATAAATATAGATATATAACAAATAAATTTATATATACATATATTATGTATTAATTAATTTATATATAATATACATACATATGTATATATAAAAATATATATATATATATTTATATATATATATATATATATATATATATATATATATATATATAATCATTTCTTTAAATACGGAAAGAAAGAAGATTTCTTCGAAGTCTTTAAGAACTAATTACTTCGAATTTCAAGATCGGTTTATCCTGTTATGCTCGTACAAGATAATGAATCGATTCGAAACGATTATAAGCAATGACATAATTACCTACGTGTTCGCAAGAACGAGCAGGTTGTATATAACTACGATACTTATAAACGATTCCAAAAGAAATTCGTCAAGATATTCCAAGCACGTTGTACAAAAGAACACTTGAGAGAATATCGTTACGTAAATAAGTTCGAGCTCAATTAAGGTTACTAAAGCGATACGCTTTCGCTCAGCCACAAACGGAAATGGATTGAGATGAAAAACGACCTTGGCTTCTAGTCAATGAGAAAATGTAACAATATTGAACAAAGAAAATCATTTAACTCGAACACTCGCTCGAAAACCTTTTATAAAGCGATATTCTGAAAACAGGGTTTCGATACCAATTTGCAAAAATTACGACAGCTCTCTTACAACACACTATTCTTATAAATATCCCTATAACACGAAACCATATTAGTTCGACGTAATAAATTTGGGATAACCCATCATATATCACAATTTCGCTTAATATGGTTTCGATATAATAATGGAATTAAATTAAATGTTATAGGAGGAAGTTTCCGTATCAGCTCGACTTAATAAATTTAGGACAATTCATTATATATCACAGTTTCGCTTAACACGGTTTCGATATAACAATGGAATTAAATTAAATGTGATAAGAGGAGGTTTGAATCTACATAGATTTATTTAAAAAGTCTTACCCATTAGGTCTATCAGGATATCCTTCCTGTTCGGAAATCCTGCTGACTTCTAAAGATTCTCCATCGTGTTCCTTATTTTGTATTCTTTCTTGTTGTTGACGTTGGGAAGAAGGAGTTGGAGGAGGTGGTCTCATTTGTTGCTGTTGTAACTGTGGTTGCTGTCGAGGTTGAGTCCTTCGAAAATCTTGATTATAATTCGTATATCTTGTATCTTGAGTCGACGAAAATGAAGATTGTTCTACATAAAGCTCTGGTTTTCTCTGTTGATTCATTTGACGTTGTCTTTGTTGTTGTTGTTGTTGCTGTTGCTTCTGTTGTTGCTGCTGTTGTTGTTGTTGCTGTTGTCTTTCCTGTTGATATCTCAACGGTGGTATATAAGGCTCATTTTGAAAAGGTTCACGATTGTCATAATTAGTAGGTGGTGCTGGTGGAAGGACAGCATTCAAACGAAGATTATTAATAGTCGAATGTCCAGTATAAAGAAACGATGACGGCGTTGCCGTATGATAAGGTAAACTAAAATTCGTCAAAGACATTTCGTTTTTTCTTTTTGCCTTTTTAATTTTTATTTGTTTTCTGAAAATCTTAGACGATATACTTCTTTTTCTTCTTTTATTTTCTTTTTTTTTTTTTTTTTTTTTGATAAAATCGAAAAGAAAAATCGTCAAAATTTTTCGAATACTCGAATACACACTTGTTCTCGATCTTGACGTTCGAACGTTGATTCGATATTTAAAATTGTCTCGAGAAGAATCATGATTGTTGAAACGCAAACGATCGAAGAGAAACAAGTTAACTGTCGACTCGAAAGAATAAGATCTATCTTATTCCATCTCTGCATTGCAACATCCTTGATGAGATCGCGATTTTCTTTATACTTTGTTATATTATCTTCTTCTTTTCTTTTTTTTTCTTCTTCTTCCTTCTCGGGTTTTTCTTCCGACGTATCGTCTCGTTATAGAGACGTCAACCTGCAATTACGTAGCTATGAATAATTCGCAGATACATCGACCACGAATAATCGGAGATTAATTGTCTACTATGATCTTTTTCTCTCCCTTTCTCTCTCTCTCTCTCTATCTCTGCCAGTCTGTCTTTCTTTCTTTCTTGCTATCTTTCTATCTTTTTCTTTTTATCAAGATGACGTGGTAAGACATGGAAAAAGAGATCCGGTGAAAAATTTGCATGAATCATCATATTTTCCGGCATCCGGTAGATATACTCGATAACGGATAGGTTTTTTTTAATTATCATAACATTCTATTTAATGAATGAATTAAACGTCTCAATCAGGATCGATCAATTGACGTAATCGTTTGTAGAGAAAAAGATACAAGAATGTAATCTTTTTAGAAAGTAGGAAAAATATGTGTGTGTCTGTGTGTTCGTATTATCGGGAGAATTATTACGAATCTAATTTTAAACGAATTATTTCATTCGCGTAATCGTTTTTTAGACAAAATTCTTATAAATAATAAATAACTCGCATCTAATTATGTTTGTCGAGTAAAATCAACCTAACCGATAATCCTCGTTTCTACTTTTTTTTTGTTAGTATTTTGCGTGGGTGTAGTGACACGACACGATTTTTTCCTTTCGTATTTTATTTTATTCTTTTTAAAATTTCTAATGAAATCTTCATTTTATATACAACAAAACTAATTATTTAGTATATATCCGTATATATTTGAAAAATTATATTAAAACATTCGAGTCAAATAAACGTTGAATGTATCAACACGAAATAAAAAGATAAAACAAAAACTATTCGTAAAATTATTAAAAATTAAAAAGAATGCGATTTATATCATATAGATCAATAATAATAATTCTAATACTCACGTGCAAAATACATACACACACACACACATTGAATCGTACTTGTTAGAAAGGAGGATTAATAATAATAGCGTTCATTGTCGTACTCTAATCGACGCTATAATATATCGTGTAGTGTTGTTACTAACGACAGAGACATAGTACACTCGTTACGATCTATAGGTATATTCTTTAATTTTTTCATTCTTCTATATCTCTCGGACTCGATCTACCGATTAAAACGATTTAATAAAAGACGACGACGGTCGTAGCACGAGTGTAAACGTGCTACGTAACCTATGTACTTATTATACTATGACTGTCTATCGACTCAGCTGTTAGTTTTAGTTTGTAAAAAGAGCCTCTTGAATTCACGATCTATCATAGGTGAGCCATATACCGGGTCAGCCAATGTGGGCGGTCTATGATCGTTTTATCCGACAATGAACGATCCAGAGATAAGATCTAGATGCGATTAGAAACGAAACGTTAAATTACTAAGTACGTTTATGTTTAGAAGAAATTTTGTCTTTATTATAATTTTCTATTATATACGCCTACTATGTAGAAAAGCGTTACAAGAATTGAAAATAATATAAGTCTTTTAAAAAATTTAATTATCAAATATATTTGAAAAGAAGTAATTGTTATAATATACCAAACATTTGAAGTATCACTTGCTACTAGCAATTCATTTTTTACTGTTAATAATACTCGTGAATCATCGTAAGAATGTAATATATTATAGTATATTTCTGTTTCATTTTATAACTTTTGCTGATCTCATTTGCGTTCTTCGAACGAACAAACGTGAGTTTTAATAGTGATTATGTCGCCATGTAAGTGTCTTTTCCACATCCTATTTACTTTTATGATATTACTTGGAAGACAGGTGCAAGATATATCGAAAAAAAAAGAAAAGAGAGAGAGAGAGAGAGAGAGAGAGAGAGAGAGAGAGAGAGATAGGATTATTTTTATCATGAAAATCGTTTGAAAATCATGCTGTGTTTTATTACGCATACATATAAGTACATGAAAGAGAGAGAAAAAGAAATTAATTATTATGTTGAGTGAGTTTATTATATATATATAAATGTATATAATATATAAATATATATATATATATATATATATATATATAATAATGAAAAATATAAATTAGAGAGTGAGTGAAAGAAAGAGAGAGAAAAAGAGAGAAAATGAGGCGTGGACAAGAACGATTACCACAGAGGCCCTCCGTCGAACGATAAAGTATCGTCGGAGGGCCGGTCCATGTCGTCGTACCTCACTTTCCCTCTTGGATTGCTTTCTTCGAAGTTTACCATGCAAAGCGTGTTTTCGCCTCGAACAAACCATCTTGCATCATCAACGGAAGCGAAATCTTTCTGCTCCTTTCTCCGAATTTTAATAGATCATTCGATATTCCTTTCATATATTTATCAGTCAATTTCAATCGAAATTTAAAGAAATTCTTCATCTGATATCGATGTAACATATACGTCTATTCAATTTCAAGTAAAATAAGATGAAAAGATACTTATAAATTCATGTTTAAATAAAAAACCATAATTTGTGAAGATATATAAATTTTACGTAGTATCTAAATATACATATATAGTATTATATTGTAAAACTATATATAATACTATATTCTTAATAATACTAACAATACTAATAATACTGTATTGTATGTATAATATTACAAAAGAATATATACAAATATATTATATGTTCCTTATATTATATATCTATTATTAATATAAGTATTATATACTGCTTATATTAGATATGTATATATGTTTGTATAAATTTATGTGTATATATATATACACATTAGCAGTATTATTCCTATAATATAATATAATATAATATAATATAATATAATATAATATAATATAATATAATATAATATAATATAATATAATATAATATTTATATATACTCACTTTTAATATTATAAATACTATTATATATAAATATTATATTATAAATATACTATTCGTATAAAATATTATCAAAATTAGCCTCATCAATCAAACTCTTCTAATTAACGAAACATCTTATACAATCGTAACACCAAAAGAGAAAACATTTCTTTTTTTTTTTCAAGAACGATTTTCGACACGCGTGCATAAATAAAAGTTACATGCACGAATACATATGTACATACCTTGTCGTCCTTTGAATTCCAGACCAATGAGAAATAATCGAACAGGAAGAAGAAGAAGAAGAATACGGAACAAAAGTTGGTCCTGTTTGAATGGAAGGTCACGAATTCGAACGAAAAATCTCTCTGGAGCTTTCACTCTCAATGAAAGTTTCCTTTCTCTCTCTTCTTTACCGACAGAAAAAGAGGAAAACGGTAAATAAATAAAAAAATGATTAAATAATCAAATAATAATAATTAATGATAATAATAATAAAGGAGAGAAAAGATAAAAAAAAAGAAAAATAAAAGCAACTGGAAACAAATGATGGTTTCTTAAAAAACGTGTCGGAGCACGTGCGAGCGCCGGTACGTTACAACGTGTTCCTCTATATGATTGAACGTGTGCACGCACACATATACACTGACAAGAGCCACGCACCTCGAAACGCTTCGTTGGTCGAGCGACAACTGAAAGAGAGAATCGTTTTAACGTCGAGCATAGAACCACCACACGGCAATATGGAATAAGGAGAGGTGTCCCTCGATCATGAAAAGCAACATTGGCTTGAACATATATATATACTTACAGCATATATAACACACGCGCGCGCACACATCACAAAAAGATATTCATACGGCTTCTCTCTTTTACTTTCTGTTCCTCTCCTCCTTCTCCTCCTCCTCCTTTTCTTTTTCATCCTCAACCTCCTTCTCTTCTTCCTCTTCTTCTTCTTCTGTTGATAGACCGTCGCGGCGCCTCCCCACTTCTCATTCGACGCCTCTTCCTTTCCTTTCGTGGAATCTCGTTTACCACCGACGCGTGTCTCTTCTTCAAATCTTTCTTCTTTCTTTTTATTTCTTTATGATTATTCAATAGCATTGCTATAATATTAGAATTATTTTATAATTATTATTTGGGCGCTCATGCACACGCATCGACTAATAAGATATTGAGAGTGTGTAGATTCAATGAAATTTTTGTATGTATATATTTTTGGTGAAACAAACAAAAATTAAAATTTAATTTGCAATTTATATGAATTATATTGATCTAATTTAATAGGCAATAATATTTATTATTAATTATAACAATATTTATATTTAAGAATGAATGTAATATAAGTGTTGTATAAATATGTAGATTGTAGATACTCAGATATGTATGTATATGGGATTCGAGTTATTTTATAATGTAAATTATTTTATATGTTAACCTCTTTTTTATTTTTATTTTATATCGAATTTCATAACACTGATATTTATGAATGGACATAATAGATTGTTTAAATATTTAGATATTATAGTTTAGATATTTAGATTAAATACATATATAGAATTTGTATTCTTTTATAGTTGAAATTATTTAATCAATTATTTTTTTGTTTGATTCTATATTAACTATATCTCATTGGAAGTAAAATCAATTTTATTAGAAAAATTAAATAAAGTAAATATTCTGATGAAAGCAAATAATGGAGATGGAATTAGATGGACGAACAAGAATTGTTATTATTTAGAAATTTTCTTTATTATACAAAAAATTAAAATGATCGTAAGTATCATAGATCGATAAGGGATGCTGCATTTTAAAGATCTATCTATCCGGTTAGAAGATATCTTCTGTGAGAAGAAATATTTATGGTTATTGTTGTTCTTTTATCATCATTATACATTCTGTTTTTTCTTTTTTCTTTTGGCTTCTGTCTTTCCAACAACGATGGTTTCTCCCAACGACGACGACAACGGCAGCAGTGGGCCACATCGCGCTCTACCACCTTTCATTTCTGTGCACGTGAACTGACGTAACCGTGTAACTGTATCGGAATCTCCAACCTACGTTCACCTTCTTCTTCTTCTTCTTCTTCTCCTTCTTCTTTTTCTCCTCTGTTTCTTCTTTTTCTTACTAGATCTTAGATGAACTCTAATATCGTACTTTTCAACGAGAATATCGTAATCATTTCGTAATGTTGCATACGAAATGGTACATTTAAAATACCATGACTTCTACATCAAAATTGTACATCAATTTTGCAATCGACGAATAAATACTCTGATTTAAAAAATAAAAATAAAAAACTGAATTCCTATAGGAATAATTTCTTGAGACTGTAAATTTCATCTATGGTTATTTTGTCATTTTTTTCGTTTTAATTAAAACAATACATAGATGTGATAATAAAAAAAACAATCGCTTGAATTCCCAGAAAAATCTTAAGAAATAAAATCTTGAAATTGTAAATTTCACTTAGGTAAATCTGTCACTTTTTGGTAATAATAAAATGTAAAGCTCTAATAAAAAAAATTATTACCACGAAGAAATAAATCCTAAAGATTGTACATATCATTTTTGACTCGTCTGTCATGTTTTGTTAATAAAAGCAAAACAAATCTAATAAAAAGAAAAAACTTTGTATCCTAAGAAATAAATTTTCGAAATTGTTAATTTCACTTAGGTTCAACCTTATTATTTTTTTGTTGATAAAAATAATACAACTGTAACAAAAAAGAAATACTTCGAATTCCTATCTATAAGAAATAAATTCTGAAGATTATAAATTTCATTTTTACCGCATCTTCTACTTTTTGATAATAAAAACAACATAGGTTTAATAAAGAAAAAACAATCCTTATAAAAAATAAATTCTCCAGATCATAAATCTCTTATTAATAATTTTATTACTGATACTTCAAAATTAAAGTAAAAACAATGACATATTGTAATTATTATCAGTCATTTCGAACAAAAATTTAATTGATTTACACATATATATGGAAAACTTTGAACTTGGTAATCCTACAAAATGTATTGTTTCGATAATTTCACAAGCAGAACTAATGAAATATTTTGAAAGATTATTATTACCGCCTCTAGCAATATCATTGATACTAATACGTATCGTCGTGCATGCGATTATTCGTTGTGCTTGTATTTCTCAAGCCAACGTATTGATTCTTTATTGGCCTTCATGGGTGCCTTTTGCAAATAGAAAACAGAAATCCTGCGTCGTTTATATACGTGACAATATCTCTCTCTCTCTCTCTCTCTCTCTCTCTCTCTCTCTCTCTCTCTCTCTCTCTTTCGCTTTTTCTCTCTTTCTCTCTCGCTTCGATTATTACATAATAATAGTTTTAACACGTTTATAAATCATTGAAATATCGACTTTCTTTTCCGAGCTTTTGATATTCTGATATGTTATCCCTAATTTTTGTATAAACTACCAATTCTCGACATATTTTTGTCTCCATAATAATAATGAAAAAAAAAAAGGAAAGAAAGAAGAAAGAAAAAATATCGATTATAATCTGTAATTTAGTTCACGTAAGCACGATTAACCAACCGATAATTTTCATAATTACAAACTGTTCTCATCATTTTTTCTTTTTTTTTTAAACACTAAAAGAGCGACTGAGTCTCTTTTGAATTTTATCATCGAATCATCGATTTCATCACAAAATGTCCGTCGCCGTTTTGTCGAAGTAACCGTCCGTGTCTCGATCAATATCTCTTGTTATATCGAAGTTTTATATTTAAAAGGACTTCCTACGAAATTATTGCTCCACCCACTCTCTTACAAGGTGACTTGCTCTACGTTTTTTAGTATCCACTTTAACTTAGAAAAGGAAAGAAAAAGCCTCGTAAGTTTTATCAGTTCGATCTGAAAGTTAGCGTCTATCGAATATCGATCGTCGTTCGAATCAAATCACTTAACTACCGATTGATCAATCTCGATTAATATAAGTATTTCTTGACGTCACGTATTTTTTCATGTTAACATTGTTTTGAACATACGTGGATAATATGAAAAAACTTGACTTTTGTTCTTTCTTTTTTATTGTTTTTTTTAATGTATAAATTTCATTCTTAAAACGAAAAAAAGCAAATTCTTTCAATTTGCCGTAATATGTAAGATCTATCGTTTTTCATTGTAAAAACTAATTTTTTTTGTTAAATAGATCCATTTTTTCTTTCTTCTTTTTGTAAAATAATAATAAAATTAACAGACCTTTTTTTAAGTAGACCTGACAATTTGATAACATCAAATTATTTACTTTCTAGATTATAACACAATTTTCGGTCCACCCTGTATAATTACTCTTGAAATCGGAAGGTAAAAGATAGAGAGATATGTACAGACCGGTAAAACCGGCCACAAAGCGAGTAAATGAAAGAGATTGAATTTTCTCAGCTCGTGAGTCAACCACGTCGGCTGTTATTGTAAAATATTTCTTTCTTTCTCTCTCTCTCTCACTCTCTTTCTATGAATACACTACAAATAACCACAGAGAAAAGAATAGGGGTCGAAATAAAGAAATAAAAAGAGAAAAAGTAAGTAAAATTATGTGAACATTTAATCTTAAATTCGAATAGCGTGACGCACAAACACTGTTTCCCAACAATCTTTCTCTTTCTCTCTTTCTCTCTCTCTCTCTCTCTCTCTCTCTCTCTCTTTCTCTCTGTATTTATCTATCTATCTATCTATCTATCTATCTATCTATCTATTTATCTGCTTATCTCTTACAACGTATTCAAGAAAACGGTATGCGACTTTATAATCTACAAGACCACCCTGGCAGATCATTCGCACGTCATTAAGGTGAAGGCAATCAAATTAGCCTTGTAATAACTCCCGATTAAAATATTTCTATGTAATTAGAAATTGTCTTCTTAATCATTATCGTTCACTGTTCTTTCCTTTTTCTTTTCTAACATCGAAAGTGATCTACATCTGGTTTATATAACAAATATTCTTAAATATAAATACTGATATATATATATATATATATATATATATATATATATATAAAGTATTTCGTTAATTATATTTTAATAAATTTTATCATTTTATACAATTCGTTCGTTCGATAGAATTTAAACAGTGATAATTAAGTCGCACATTAATAATAGTTTTATAGTTTTGTCGAATTTGATATATAAAATTTGTAAAAATTATATATATAATTTAATAATAATAAATTAAAAAATTATAATAATTTATATATATATGATATATGATATATATATGTATATATATCATTTATTTATTTATTTATTTGTTTATTTATACAAAAATTTATATATTTAATAATCTAGAAAATAAATCTTTATATATGTAATAAGAATATATTCATAAAGAAAATATACAAGGCAACAAAGAAAGTATATATTTATATAAACTATAAAAACATTAAATCTACCAGTATTATTCTTTTTTTTATATATATTTGCAATATATTATATTAAATATCTCACAAAAATTATATAAAACAACAATAAAATATACATCTATAGAAAATTACTCTTTAATGAATGTTGTTCAAATATTTGTTTTTCTTTTTTTCATTTCATTACATAATAAACTCGCAATATAATTATTACAAAATATTTATATACACAGAAAGAAAAATCGATATTCTATATAATGTCGAGTAAGATAATTGATTATTTATTAAAAATATATCAGTGTCAAGATCGAAGAGAATCGAAGAGAGACGTATTTTATAAATATAAAAGGAGAAATATAGACACATCCGTGTTGTTGTTATTGAAAAGCGTTCGCGTATAACGATAGATCTCATTTAGAAGCTTCCTTCTTCCAAGGGTAAGGAAAGGTATTCGATTTCTTGTTGTGCGCGTGCCTCGATCTATCAGCTATTTGCAAAGCAGCTTACTAACTTCATTGTTAAGTTTGCTTGCATAAGAAACGATTGAGAGTATAGTACTATCACGGGTTCGTGCACACCAGGCATCTGGTCCCCTTTCGAAGCCTTTTATTCGAACTTATTTCAATACGTTCATACATCTAAATCTTTTCGATTCTCTCTCTCTCTCTCTCTCTCTCTCTCTTTATATACAACCATCTAAATTATATTATAAAAATATTATTATCTGAAAATATTTTTTTATTTAAATTGTATTCATTTGGATTTGTTTCTATTTCATATTACATAAAATAATAATGATGAAAAATTAAAAATACATGAAATTTAATTTGTATTATAACATATCGATTAAATATATAATATATATTGAAATATATATTTATTAATTAATATATATACATATATATATAATATATATATATATTATATATATATTTTAACAATGTTAAAATTATTTAGATTTACTTTTACGCTATTTTATTTAGTGTCCCTTCATTTCTATTTTCTGAACATCGAATAACATGAAATATTAGAACGTATGTATTTAATTTTTACGATAATTTGCACATTTAATCCGACAATTTATTAAAATTATTTAGATTTTTCTTCGCAATATTTTATTTCGAATATCATCGTTTCGATTTACACTCATGTTCAAAGAATACCATTCTTAATTTCTAAACATCGAATAAAATGAAAAATTAGAAATCTAGATGCATATATAAATCCTTATTTATACGATAATTAAGCGTATTCATAGAATCATTTATAGTTTTCCTCGTAATTTCTTATTTCAAGTTCTTGGATCTAGAATCAGGTTTATACTCAACGAGTAACATTCCTAATCTCTAAATATCGAATAATACGAAACATTAGAAACAGATACATATACCTATATAAATCCTAATTGATACAATTCCTAGCATGTTTAATCTAACAAAGTGTGAAAATTATTTAGATTTTCACTCAAGATATACGAAATCGTAGATATACGTAAATGATCTATAATGCTAAATCGGTAGATAGATTATCTGTTTACGTTACCGACAAAAGAGAACAATTTCCATTCGATTCAATAAGAATAATAGGAAAATAAGAGTATATAGAAGTAATAATTCATGATCGATAGATCCAATCGATCGATATCGAAGATCCTGCTATTTTCTATAGCTTCGTCCTATCTCTGCGCCAATTAACAACGATATATCTCGATAAAGAATAATAAATGCAGCCGGAACCTGGGTTCTCGTTAAAGGGAGAAGAAAAAAAAAGGACAGAAAGAGAAAGAGAGTAAGATAGAGAGAGAAAGAATATCGATCGCACGTGGTACACAAAGTCGAGCAACCAATCGGATAATGTATTTCGTAATTCCTTTGGCGCAAGTTTTGCCTTATGTTAGGCGTTGCACATTCACAACAATTCCCTGATTCACGCGTGCTTATGCAAGCATAACGATAACGATAAATTATGCTTGGATATCTTTTGTACACGTGCTCTATTGTATTATCATCTTCCAATAGAGTCTGACTTAAAATCATTAAATGAAAATGCCAATAAAAAATAAAATCAATTTAAGTACTAAGAATAAGTAACATTTTTATTTTTCAAAAATATTTTATTAATGCTATCGATGTTAAAGTAATAATAAGTAATTAAAAAAAACAAGAAACAAGAATAAAATATTTTTCTTATATATATATATAAAATGATATAAAATAATAATAAATATGATGTGTGTGCGTGTTTGATCACAAATCATATTTATTATTATTATATATCATTTCATATATATTATTTAAAATATATTATTATATTTTATATATTATTTTTTATATTTTGATACAATATTTTATATTATTTTTAGACAACTATATAATTATGTGAAGATATATAGTTTTAGATAAAAAATTTAGATAAAAAAAAATATATATATAAAGATGCTAATTATTTATTTCTATAATATGATAAAAAACGTCGACTTTTCTAAAAAAAGGACAAGTACTTGCATCTTATAAGTCAATCGTCAATTAACCTTATCAAATTTTATTATAAAAAAAGAAACAATATTTCGTGAATTATTTTTATTTGTCTTTTTAAATCATCCGATGGAATTTGAAGGTGACAAGAGATAGGACCAACGCCCACACGTTCCGAATAACGCTCCAGCTATCGATCATAACTCGTAAAGCGCCAACGACACTGACGCAAGTGTTCCGCCTTTTTTTTCTTCCAACAGATATTTCGAGTAGAGAATGAGATTGATATGAATCGTACAGCGGCCTTATACTTTCCATGAATACAAATGATTTATTTTAATTAACTTTATTTGATGATTAAGTTATTCTTAAGTTTACTAGATTTATATATAGTGTAATGTTTTAAATAATATATATATATATATATATAGTTTTTATCGTCATATTATTAATTTAATACACACACACATTTATATATTTATTTATTTATTATTAATTTTATTATAATATATAATTCATAATTAAATTATTTATAAATAATATTTATTATAATAATAATATATATTTAATATATATATGTATGAGTGCATTTATTTATATATTTATTTAAAAATCTACCAAAAAATTGTATGTTAAACAAAGATAAAATTTTCATAGAAAAAATAATTAAATATACAATTAAGGGATCATAAAAAATCACACCATAATTACATAAATAATATAAGACATATTATTTATTAAATGTCTTAAATGATTATTGCATACTCTCTTAAATAATATAGTATACTATCATTTATTTATTTAAAAACTTAAAAAAATATCGCATGTTAGGTAAAAAATACACCGAAATCGATTTATTGAAAGATATATTACATTTTGACAACCGTAACCAAAAACAATCATTCGGAAATGAACGTTACGGATCAAAACGTGTCCTTCGCTTTCTTAATTGGATCGTACACGATAACACACTCGAAGGTCCTACCAAAGTATAAATAAAAACGAACGAAACACTTCCTTTTCTATTAATTTATGTTTTATGTTCTCCTCCCTCTATCCTTACCACTCCTTATACAATACTTTTAATACAATGATAATCATTTTTGTCTTTTTTCTTTCGTGTAGATCTTCTCTATTCTTCTAACTCCTTTTATCGAACGTTTGACACGTTTGCTTAGACAAGGACCACGCCCGCTTTGTAATAGACTATCTTCGATCCATTGACGATCTCATGTGAGCGTATGTGTGAGCCGATAGGCGTGTATATTTTTCCATACACGTGAATCCATGTTTCTTCCGCATTGATACTGAGATTATCATCGTTAACATTAATGAATTGATAGTAATGAATAGATAATGATTATCGAACCATTTTATATTAATTTATTTTACAATACAATTTATATATATATATATTATGTATTATATATTTTTATTGTAAATAATAATTATTAAATAAATTCATCATTTATTATAAATAAACAACATTAAAAAAAAATATATTATCATGTTATACATAAGAATATTATTCTACATATATAATTCAAGAAATCTGAAAAAAGAAACGTTATCAATAATTTATGTTTCTTATTTATAACGTGGACATTGTCCATTTAATGGATTAAACACATACAAATTGAACCTAATCTAGATAGTTGGTAAATACAAGTGAATTTATAAGCTCCGTTAAGAAACTCGTAAGATAACGATTATGAAGATTGGTTTGATTAAAAGCAAACGAATTAGAGTGCGTGACGGTGTGAATAGAAAAAGGGAGAGAGAGAGAGAAGAGAGTAAAAGAGAGAGAGAGAGAGAAAGAGAGAGGGTGAGAGAGAAAGAGAGAGAGAGGGTGAGAGAGAGAGAGAGAGGGTGAGAGAGAGAGAGAGAGGGTGAGAGAGAGAGAGAGAGAGAGAGGAAAAGGGCACGAATGTGCTAGCAGGTAACATTTCTTAGTAGAAACCGAGGTTTCTATGATGATAAGACCAAACGTGCTCTTTTCATACAACTTGACATTTGACTTTAGTTACCCTACTGTATTATCGAACTACCTTGAAGTTAGAATTACTTTTGATACTTTAAAAAAAGGGAGAAGATAACGCCGAGATTAGAATAATTTTTTCGAATAATACTAACGGTCATTGAAAACATGTTATTAATAAAAATATTAGCAAATCACTGTTGACAATTAATCACACTATTTAAGAAATTTCCAATTTATATTTTCTTTTCATTTATAAATTTCTTTTTCTTTTTTGTTGTATTAAATTATCACAATCCACTTAATTATTTCATTATTTTTTTGTATATTATATTATAAAAAAACAAGTGTGTTATTATAAAAATATTAATAATTCACTGTTAACAACCGATAACGTTATATAGAACAAAAAAATACCGCAATTCACTCTTATTATACGTGTATATACATATTTCTTTTTGTTTTCATTACAAAAATATCAAAGAGTTAAATTTGCTTTTTTATTATCATTTCTTTTTTTCTTTAAATACACATTATGATAAAGTTATACAAACGTTCTTCTGAGCGACAAATTGAACACCTAGTATACATTATCATTTATAAAATAATTTCTCGTCGTTGACAAAGTTTAGTCGTGTGAGAGGAGGGAGGGTGAGGGCGCAAATGAAATAATAAATCAAGATAAAATATTCCAGAGACACAGAAAGAGAGAGAAGGAGAGAGAGAAATAGTTGATAGTGTGGAAATAAGGAAAGAAATAGTAGCGACACTTTAGGACCGAAGTGATAGCGGTTGGCCTTCGATGGCGGGGGAGTGTACATGTTGTATGTGTATCGCACATTAAATATACATATATTGGTGGCATTTACTCTTGCAAAAGCGTTCCGGGATTGACGTGCATTAATTATAGCAGCTCGTTTCACGCTGCCTGCCTACTTGCTTACCTGCTTGCTTGCTTACATGCTTACTTGCTTGCTTGCCTAGATTACCTACTTGCTTAAGTATACTCGTATGTTGAGCACTCTGTTCTTCGTTCGTATTGATCCTATGAACACCTCATCGTTTACGAAAGTTTCATTACTATTACGTATTATACACGAACCAGCATCTATTCTTACGAAATACAAAAGGATAGAAAAATGAAATGAAATGAACGACTCATGCATAAGATGCTTCACTCGATCTTCAGTTTTAAATCAATAAATTGCAACATTCACTTCATTGTTTTTCGAAAGAGATATTTAAATGATTTCGTATTTACATGATGAATGATAATTTATTTTGACGATTAAAATATATTTATTTTTGTCTATACTTACTTAAAAAATGTAAAGAAAACTTACGTAAATTTTAAATGAACATTAAATAAATATTATATTATATTATAAATTGAATTTTTCAATGTATTTGTAAATATTGCAAAATAATATAGTTTTTCTTTTTTTCTATTTTAAATTTATTTTAAATTAAATGACGTATATATAAATTTAATTGAAGTTACATATGGCCGATTAAGAATAAAGTGATGATGAAATAACCATAGGTAATTTAAAAAATAAACAATTTATATATCTTGATTTATTAAATACAATTTAAAAAATAAATAATATATCTTGGTATATTAAGTGCAATTTAAAAACTAAATAATTTATCTTGATTATAAAAATATATCCAAAGTTAATTCTTCAGAAGGTCATATGTTACTAATTATAATAGTATAATATTTAATTCTATTATTTTGTAATGATCATTGGATTTTATCAACGTGAAAATTTAGACAGTTTACCATATATGTATTTCTAGAGTCCATCAATCGTATTATTCAAACACTCAAGAAAGAACAAAGTAGATAGTCCTGATCTATGCTCAATAAAACACTGACTCAAGGTAAGATGATCTGATTTTTTGCGCTTTGTATAAGTGACGTCTTTTTTTTAACGTTTAAACTTTTAATTGTGTGTATATATTTGTATATAAGTACCTTTTAAAAATATGTATCTACGTTGTGTAGCCAGAATTAATAGATGATCATGTCAAATATAGAATATACGCAGCTGTTGTAAAATTGAATTAGATTACAAAGAAATGGCAACTGGCTTGTTAAGAGATCAATAACTTTATTGCTCAAATTCAATGATATTATTAACGATACTTTAAGCAGTTAATTGTGTTTGATGAATATATTTGTCATATAATAAAAGAAATTGCCTTTTACTCTTTAGATAAAAACTTTGGTGGAAACTGAAAAATATTTGTAAATTTATGACATTTAAAAATATTTTCAAACAATGAAATAAAAAAAAAGACAGAAAATAAAAAGTTCATTTGGACAATAACTGCACACAGTGTGAACAAGAAAATATTTACAAAGAAACTAACAGAATAAACATAAACAAGTGGCTCTAATGTCAATTTTTGACATAGGACAGAAT
Source organism: Dolichovespula media (assembly GCA_911387685.1). Taxonomy (NCBI): domain Eukaryota; kingdom Metazoa; phylum Arthropoda; class Insecta; order Hymenoptera; family Vespidae; genus Dolichovespula; species Dolichovespula media. Next base: position 562,041 of record OU426861.1, read on the forward strand.
AGATCATGTCACAGAATGGACTAGATTATCCTGTGCACTCCCTTGTTAGTCATAATGCTGTGTGATCCACGAATGATTCACGGTATGAAAATTACATTATACATGACATTTATGTATTAACTGATATTCTGAAGCAATCATATTTCATTTTACATGAAATAATGACAATGATTTGAATGGAAAATCCAGTTGATAACCCATATAACTATTGATATATTTATCCATTAATTTATAAAACCGTTAATCCATTATTCTGTTGTCTATATTTGTTAATTCAATATCCTGTGCATACATTAATTCATTATTCTGTTAATACATTAATCCAGTATTTTGAGAATATGTTGATATCTTATTCTATTAATCCATTAATCTATTATGTTATGACTTTGCTGCATCTCTAACCAATAATGACCATATTGATAATCATAAAAATACTGAACTAACCAGTAAGTATAATATTCATATTATTACATATAGGATCAAAGTTCCATTTCTTTTCTCCAAATGTTATTAATAGCTGTTCTATATATATCGCATTTCATAATATCGCTTTTTAGATACATATATTATTTGCATGTTTCTTCTTTTTTTGTTCTACGCAACAAACATTTTGATTAATTAAATAATACTCGCGTGACTATTCCATCTGTAATCGTTTATCTATCACGTGTATACACTGCGATTTACTGCATTCATTCACGAAAGTAGTAATTCTATTTGTCTTTGTTTTCAGGCTGCGGTTTTTCTTGAAACTGTTTTCCACCTATGACTCATTACTATAAAATATATTATCAGTCGATAATACCGTAACTACTTTATCAGTCGGGGTAAATAAAATTTAACTTACAGATACGGCACATAGGTGCATATAAAACTTCAATATCTAGATATTTCATCATTGCCGCCAATAAATGGACGCTTCAGCTAACGCGTTCACCGTAATTACGTTCTTTTAAAGGCTAATAGATATGGCCAACTGGAAATTATTATCCAATTCTAATGGACGTTGATGTGACGAATGATGTGAATAATGAAAGCTTTTTAAAAATATAAATTTATAAAATCGTAACAAAAACACTTCACGAATTATGTTGTAAATTTTTAGAGTAAAATTATCGATTATTAATTATATCGATTTCATTATATTATCTTTGGATAAGTACAGATTTATTCATTCAACGTTGTATAAATGCTAAGGCAATTTACCAATTAAAGTCAACTATTCCCATCTACATTTTTCGGCATAAGACGAAGCGGAGAAAAATTTCGTAAGGCTTGAAATTCTTAGGGTTTACGTCTTATCAATCAACCACATGTCTTTCTGCATTTAAATTTGATATTTGAAATTTTATGAATGCGCGTAGCATTAATAGTCAGTACAGATTTTGAGGTTATGTATCATTTCGATTTATATTATCAAGAGCAATGTTTCTTGTGTTTTAATATAATATAAATATAATGTAAACACGAAAGTGTAACAAATAGCACTTGTCACTTAAGAACTATATTTTCGTGCAATTTCTCTGATGATGAATGTGATTGACCGAAGCTTTTAGTTCACATCAATCGTATGTGATGGCGCTTACGGCTTACGGCTTATGGTTTACATCTTACGTCGATGCATACTTAAGTTTTTAGTTCTCTGAGTTTAAAGTTGGCCACGAACACTATTCATAACAGTAATCGTACCCATAATATCTGTGCACAACTTCCATAATACACTGTTACCATACAACGTTACCACGATATATCTGACTTTGTTTGCTACAATATAGATTATAAAAATAAATTGTTCAAAATATTTGAAAAATATTTCGTCAATTTTAAGATTACATTTATCAACTGTTATGGAATAAATAAATTTTTCATTATATAATATTTAAGTGAGTATAAATTTATTGTACATTTGCATTTGCATTAAATATTTTATTATATATTGATATAATTAAGAAACAAATTAATTAGCTGAAATATTTAATCTTGTGACTCTTCGGAGTCCGTATAATACATTTTATCGTACGTAAAAATGATCCATTTAACGATTTTATTTTTACAATAAGAAAAAAATTTCAATTCAATATTAACCTGAATTATTTCTGTGATTTATGTTTTTATATGTTTCCTTTATGGAGCCAATATCTCGCAATCTGATTGGCTCTCTATAAATACCGTAACATGTTAAATTTTTCGACCGCTACTGTTACTATTATGACAATTATATCGAGCAACGCAATTGTTATTGTTGTGAAAACATAAATGGCCAGCTAACTTATGGCTCTATTCAATAACTTATTTGCAATGTCATGTATGTGTATGATTTTAATAGAAAATGCGAATACGTTTCTGACATGATAAGCTTGAACATAAATGTATAATATCCGTAATGGAGAACGTATATGCTTCCCGTTGTACTGATTTACTTTTAGCAATGTCGGAAAATACATGTACTTACTAAAAATATTAATTAACCCTTTCGCTACTAACGTCGGCTATAGACGGCATCCACGTGACGATCTGTGTGTGCGAGCGTCGGCTACAGACGGTATCCGTGTGATACCATTTGACTATTAGCCCCGCGATACTCTTGTTTTTAGGCATGAACATTTTTCGGCGCAGTGCTCCGTTCAGTGATGTTACTCCGACGGAGCGCACTGCCGTAGCGAAAGTGTTAAAAAAAGAAAAGAAAAAATATATATTATATGACATACATTAATTGAAAAGATACAGTATCATTTAATTTTATATTAATTGATATTGTATATCAATTACTTCTTTTTATACAAATATTGTTCTATATTGCAAATGTATAATCCGTATAGAAAAAAAGACGTACAAATATTACACATGACCATAGAACATTGTTAATAATCATTTGTGAGCATTCACTCGCTCGCGGCGCTCGCTATCTGTACCGCGTACTCAGCAAGCAGCAGCCTGCCGCGCGAACAACTTCTCGCAGCTGTCGCAAGACATGGTGTCACCTAGTCTGGCCCAACTCTGCAGGCAGCTCACATCGACGCCACAACTCGCCGCGTCCTGTCCATCTACTGGACGCTCAATCCAGCGCCATGGTTTGTACGAATAGAGACTGTCTTCAACATCCATCGGTTCCGTTACGACCTGTTAGTCGCACATCTGCCACCGGAGATCGCTGACATTGTCACCCCGCTGCAGGAAGCCCGCTACGAGGCATTGAAGAAAACAGTCCTGCAATGCATAGCCTCCTCCAGAGCCACCTCCTCAGATCGCCAACTTCACCAACGGCTCAACGAAGTCCAGCTCGGCGACCGCACGCCTTTGCAACTCCTGCGCCACATGAAGCGCTTTGCCGAGGCGGCAATGACCGAAAACGCCATGCGTGTCAAATTGCTGGACCTCCTGCCAATCTACGCGAGCCGCATGTATTGCATGCTCAAAGCGACCTCGTTGGACGATCTCGCAAATTTCGAGGACGAGCTGGTAGCGCGAGAGCCGTCTGTTCCCGTCATCAACCGGCGGCCGCGCTATTTCGTCTACACCCTACCTAGCTACGTTCGTTGACTCCCTTACCTCGCTGCTCGCACAAGAACTGGCAGCCATACGCTTGGGCATAACTCTACTGCAATTCTCAGTCCAGCAGCTGGCAGCCACGTTTCAGCTGATCACCGCCGCCGTGGCCCCTGGTGGGCAATAGCCTCGTGAACGCTTCAACAGTTGAGCCAGTCATTGGGTGATCTCGCTAGCACCGTCGCCTGACGCTGCAGCCCTCAACTGATGCTGGTATCACAACTCCTTCGATAACCAAGCAACGCAGTGCCGTCTGCCATCCAGCTTCAACTACAAGAAAAACAAACGTCATCTTTGGGAGCAGAATAGCTTGTAGGTTTGGCAAGACACCACCCTGAGTAATAGTCACGCCAGATAAGAGTTTATTCAATTCTTCGTCATTTCGAATCGCTAATTGCAAATGTCTTGGAATAATTCTCGTTTTTTTTTTTTTGTTATCACGAGCAGCATTTCCAGCCAACTCGAGAACTTCAGCAGCCAAATATTCCATCACTGCCGCCAAATAAACTGGCGCTCCAGTTCCAACACGTTCGGCATAATTACCTTTCCTTAAAAGCCGATGGATACGGTCAACTGGAAATTGTAATCCTATTTGATCGTGACTTTACCTTTCCCTTCACTTTACCACCTTTCCCACGTCCAGACATATCGAAGTTATTCAAAAAGAATTTTAATTTATAAAATTTTAACACAAAGAGATGTTACAAACTCTGTTTCAGAAATAACGCTTAAGAGCGTCGTGTTATTTATATAGTTTTCCGTACTAAGAAACGGACTAATATGATTGCTCGAAAGATTCTTGGGCTTTTGCAACATTCTTATTGGCGGAGATCCGAGCCACGATGCGCTTTATAATGAGAGACAAGTTTTCGCCGAACTATCACAAGTCTCACTAGAGAGATCAGAAATCTCTGTGATTGGGATCTCATGATCCGGTCCTACAACAAACTCAAGGAAAAACTTGCTAAATGCAAGTCCCACACTGAGAAATTCTTGGCCCTCATGTCCATCACCGAGGAACTTGGTGCATATTAGTCCCATTCTGCTCTGGAACGCGACTAGCATCAAAAACAAAACTCATGAGTTTACTCTCTTTCTAGAGAAATATTCCATTCCCGTAACGATCCTCACTGAAACCTGGCTTAAACCCAGTGACTCCCTATCCATTCCTAACTATACCATTATTAGAAAAGATATGCCTAGTCGACCAAGGAGGAGGAGTAGCCTAAAAAACCTATCAACCTTATATCCTTGCATAAACTAACCAAACTAGATCCCAACACGCAATTCCTGTTAGGAGGTGATTTTAATGTCAGGCACGTTCTCTGAAATAACAAAACCAACAACCTCAATGGAAAAACCATCCAAAAGTTCATTGACAAATATCCGGTCAATATAGTACATCCCTCCTCCTTCACGTTTCTCAAAGAGAAGTATGCTTCTGCCATTGACATCTTCCTTACAAATATTACAGTTTCAACTAAATGCTACACTAAAAATGACTTCTCTTCCACTCACAAACCAGTCATTCTCGAAATGGATTCCGCAAACCCAATCTCGTTACTAAAAACCTATCACACAACAGACTGGAACACCTAAAAATTAAAAATCAGCAACTACTTAATTAACAACATCATAACCTCACAATCGGAGGTTGACTCTGAAATAACCAGACTAAATACACACATTAATCATTCCTTCCTCAAAACCACCACCTTCACTCATCATCATAACAGAACTTTTCCATATATATCTGAAATTCAAGCGCTTATAAGGAAAAGGAACGCAGATAAAGGAAAGTAGATGCCACTTTCAGCGCACCAACAATCCATACTTCAGACTACTCAGGAACATGCTATCGCAAAAAATTCACAAACTCCTAAGCAAAATAAAAATCTCTGAATGGAACAAACGACTATCCAATCTGAAAATTCAAGATCATTCCTTCTGGAATTATTACAAAATCTTCTCCAAGAAAAAATCACACCTCTCTCCCTTAGATGACTCCAACAAACCAGACCCTGTCCAGGATGATACAAGCAAAGCAAATCTTCTGGCTGATATCTTCCAAAAAATCCATCTAAATTCATACAACTCTGTATCCCCCTAATAGGAGGTAATACCCGAGACAGCTACCAAAATACAAACTCTCTCTTCTCTCTATGATTACCCTAGCTTCACTTTCCAATCCCTAAGAAACATCATTAAAACCCTTCCCAACAAAACATCTCCTGGTTCTGATAAAATCTCAGCCCTTCATCTCAAAAAACTCCATAAGAAACCTTTAGTCCAGCTCTGATACATTCTCCAAGCTTCCCTCAGGCTACACTACTTCCCGACGCCCTGGAAAAACACCATAATTATCCCTATCCCCAAGCCGGGGAAAAATCCAAGCCTTCCTAACAGTTATCGTCCAGTGAGCCTACTTAACATCTGCGGCAAAATTCTGGAAAAAGCAATCGCCATCGAACTCAAAAAATATATGTATTCCAACAACATTTTAATTAATCAACAATTTGGCTTCAAAAACAATCACTCAAGAGTCCTCCAATTCATTAGAGTAGTTCACCATGTAGCAAATGAACACAACAAAAAAAGAATCAGAGGCATGCTTCTCCTTGACCTAAACAAAGCATTTGACTCGGTGTGGCATAATGGTCTTCTTCATAAACTAGAAAAATATAATTTCCCGAATCACATGCTCAAGATCATCAGCAGCTTCCTAGCTAATAGGTCGTTTAATGTTAAAATCAACAAAACGCTATCAAGTACCAGAAAAATCAACGCAGGTGTACCCCAAGGCTCGGTCCTAGGTCCTATTCTCTTCAATATATTCATTAACGATATACCTACAAACCCTTCTACTCTTCTATCCATTTTCGCTGACGACACAGCAATACTAATATCCTCATGGTCTCCTGTCAAAAATACATAAATACCTGTCAAAATACATAAATACCTGCAAACCCACCTAAATTCCATTCAATCCTTCTTTCTTGACTGGAAACTAGAACTAAATCTATCTAAATCTGAGGCAATTATCTATTATAGAAAACGTGCCAGCAAGTTTACATACCCACCTCCACTTAGAGCCGGATCCACGGATATCATGTGGAAAAACAAAGTCAAATATCTTGGATTGACAATTGATCATGCCGTCAGATGGAAACCAGCTATTGAAGAAAGAAGGACTAAAGCCTACGCTCCCATAAGAAAACTTTATCCACTACTCGTTAGAAATAGCTCACTTCCCATTTACCTCAAAAGACTTTTCTACCTCACATGTAGAGTTTGCCCTATCCTAACCTACGGCGCCCAACTACGGGGTGGTGCCCCAAAATCATCAATCAAAAGACTCCAATCAGTCCAGTACTTCTTATCAGTACTTCATAAACTTGCCAACGTTCCTTCACTCCAGGAAGTTATACTCTCTCTTTCCCAAAACTCCCTACTTCAAATAAAATCACACAAAAATCCTCTTCTCAAGAAAATAAGTCTCTCTGATATTAACAAAATTCCTTATAAAATCAAAATGGATCTACCCACTCTTCCTCCTCTGGTCTAACATTAATCACCTTCCTACCTACATTCACACTACCAACAAGGTCGTAACTTCTTATGCATCTCTTCTTCTCATATCGCTTGGCTTAGCAAAATAAGTCACACTCTACTCATGATGGATAACTATCCTCTCAAAACTATGGGCTTTTGAAACTTTTCTCCCATACCTAATTGATGCTATCAAAATATCATCCTTCAAGTTATACAAACCTTCACTTCACTATCAATGCAGGTTGAGGAGACATTCTACTTTAGGTACTGCTCATACATACTGCTGGGAAACGAACAAAAATAAAAAAAAGCGGAACCACCATGAGATTCACACATTATTGCAACGACTGCTATTCATTGATTGGACTGATTCTCGAGCTACACGTTAAAGAATGAGCACGAGTACGTTAAGCGAGCAGAAATCAATAGTGCTTTGTCAGACGACTGCTTTCATTGTTCTCTGTGTTATTCATTGTGTTTTCCATTGGGTCTTCCTTTGTGTCCTCCACACCAGCGGTCATTCGCTATGTTTCTTCGTTGGATTCTTCCAGAAATCCGGTTTTGGCCAGTGCATCGGTTGAGCTGGATCTTCTGGATCCGGCTTTGACTCTTTCCTCAAGTACAAATTCCACGGAAGCTATCTCTCATCCACTCAAGAAGGCGAAGAAGAGGGGACCTCCCCCTTCGTCAACTCTTAAAGGTATGAATTGTGAAATAATTAATAAATTCCCTACTTCTAACCTCTTTGAACTCCTCGCTCAAAGCAGGGATGTTGAGGCTCCCTATGCTGAAAGGACCATTCCCCAAAATATCCCACAATCTAAACCCACTGTTACAACCAAAACCAAAAAACCACCTCCTATATACGTCCACGGCAAATTTGAAAAATACTCTAAACTCTATACCTTCATTAAAGAAGAGTATGGAGGTAAAGCCCAGATAAAAAAAATACTTGGGCGATAAAACGAAGTTTAATTTTGAAACACTCGAACTCTTTAATAAATTTAAAACTCAATGTATCCGGTCAGGACTTTCCTTCCACACGTATACTACAGACCAGGAAAAAATTGTTGCTGTTATCCTCAACTGTCTACCTAAGCTACCATTAAGGAGCTTCAGGCTCACGATCTCAATCCACTCTCCTGTATTGAAATTCAAAAAGACCCTGAGTCCAGCTACCCTATTTACAAACTTACTTTTCCGACTGAAACAACTCTTCAGCATGTTAGGAAGGTTTCCAGCCTCTTCCTAATCAGAATATACTGGAACAAATATAAGGATGTCGAGGCTCCCCACGCTGAAAGGACCATTCCTCAAACCATCCCGCAAACCAAACCCACTCTCTCTTCCAAACCAAACCAAATGTATGAGTGGATCGGTTTCGTTAGCGAAGACTTTTATTCATCATGCCTCCTAAAGCTAGTGGAAAAGCCGTGAAGAAAGCGGGTAAGGCTCAAAAAAATATTAATAAAGCTGATAAAAAAAATAAACGGAAGAGGAAGGAAAGCTACGCTATTTACATCTACAAAGTGCTCAAACAAGTACATCCGGATACTGGAATTTCCAGTAAAGCTATGAGTATTATGAACAGTTTCGTCAAAAATGTTTTCGAACGAATTGCAGCGGAAGCCTCAAGATTAGCACATTACAACAAACGTTCGACGATTACTTTTCGGGAAATCCAAACTGCAGTGCGTTTGTTATTACCTGGCGAGCTTGCAAAACACGCTATTAGCGAAGATACTAAAGCTGTGACCAAATACACGAGCTCAAAATAAATGGTATCTCGTTGAATTTTAAACCGGTCCTTTTTAGGGCCACCAATAATTGCTTACGTTGAATATTTTCTTGTATGGAAATATTTCAATTTTTATTTTTCATTTTTTATTTTTATCCTTCCTTTTTCTGACTTATCTATGTACATGTGTAGACTTCAGTGTTTAATACGAGAACATTATTTATAATGGCCAATCGTTATGAATAATGACGAACAAAATTGTATATTGTATCAAATTTCAGTGGTGGGTAACTTAATTAAATTTAAAAATGTTAGAGTTGTCTTTTTAAGTGGTTTTTTATAATAAATTTATTACAGTTTAATTTTTTTTGTCATCGTTAATAATGTCTGTATTAGTTACTCTATTCCTAACAAAATTGTACAAAAAGGAGCAAACACAAAATCAAGTTGTTGAAAATAACTGTAACTTCGTTTATAATGTCTTATCAATTTAAGAGATTAATCAATATTTATTATGCCGTGCAGTTTTTTTATACAGTATCAGCCGAGCATTATAAATAACTTTATTAGTCACTTATTTTATAATATATACAAACATATGTATATAATTTTTTCAATATATTTTTCATACCAAATTGTACATCTAAGTGTTTAACTTTTAAGAATTTATAATTATATTTTGGAAACGCAATATTCGATCAAAATAAGAAGATCGAAGACAAATAAAACAGACGTGTATTTTATTATATATTTCGAAAGTACAATTTTTTCTAGAGAAAGCGTCATTTACGACTAGAAAATCTAATATTTCTTTTTTATGATTTTATATGAAAAAGAAATTTATCAATAATATTATATTGGTTTTATTACACGATAGTATTGATATGGTATGGGTCTGATCACAACGTGTTCTATTGACCCACAGTTGATCACTTATGGGATAAACCTCTACTAGAGCTATTCTTTAACATTGTTCAGTATTTCGTTTGTAAATATTTATATTATAGTTAAAAGATTTCTTTTTTCTGTTTAGAAATAATATAAAAAGATTTAATTAACAATTTTCTTTTTATCTTAGAATCATTTATATTAACTTATAAAGAAAAAAAGATCGATAATGACATAAATAGTGCTCGTATGATCAAGAAGTAAAGAAATTTTTATAAAATTGTTTAAAAACAATTCAGTTATAGGTAACGGAGAGTATAACATTATCAATCGGGATTTCTACGGTGATAAAAAGAAAACTACTTTATCAATATGTGATAAAAGAGTCTTGAAACCCGATCTTGTTACCAGGGAACATTTCAAAAATTTGTAAATTATATAAAATAATTTTAAGCAAGAGAGGATCAAAAGACGTAGAAAATAATGGAGTTTTAAATCGAACAACAAAAGTCAACTTAAAAAATAAATTAATAATAATAATGTACTGTTATATGCAGTTTTTTTTATGCAATCCCAATTGTATTTATTAAAAATTATCTTAGGTCGAAAGAAGTTTTTTTTTTACAACTACCTAGAGGGAATCACATTTCATAAAATGTCTTAGAAAAATTTTTCAATATTAAATTTCTTCGCACATGACACACTCAATTAAACTCGGGGAATGCTGAAATAAGACTTCTTATCAAATTGATCAGCAGATTGTAAATAACGAAATTGACACGAATAATGTTAATAATTGGTCATGAAGAAGAGTCACGATAGTCATAAACTTAAATTGAACCAACTATAAATTCGTAGTCAAGGACTATTTGGAAAGCACCAATATATCAATAATTATATTACGATAATTTCATGAGTTAATAGAATATTTTGAAACAATTTTTTAAAGACTATGTTCTGTCATAAGGAAAAAAAAAAATATATATATATATATATATATATATATTTACAAAACTAAAAAAACAGCTTTTCTGTTCCTCGATTAGAACGTTAATACATATTCATCACTTGTATTCATACGTGCACGTAAGAGACAATGACGCACGGAATGGTTATGTATATATAATAAAGTGAATCGAGTTGACCACCAATACGATAAGGTCATTGTTAACGACGATCCTCGATTTAAACGATAAGTATGAGTTAGCATAAAAGACGAAAATCATAACGTAATACACCACCAGATGGATTGGTTCTTTTTTAAACTTCGGTTCTTGTGAATTTACTTAATTCGTAAGTAAAAGTATCGTGAATTATCACGAAAGGAAATCAAAAGGAATAAATAAAAAGAAAAAAAAAATTATCGATTTATCTCCACGAATTTACGAGTATTTTTAAATACATACGTTTTACAATATGGCAATTAACGGCAACTTCCTTCTCCTCTATTCCATGGTAAGTATTTTTATATTTTTTATTCTTTTAAAGAAAATTGTATGATATCATTTTAGAATTGGATATTTATAAATATTTTACTTTAAAAAGAAGTGTGTGTGTGTGTATATTTGATTTAAAATATAAAGAAGAGATCCATATCAATTAATTATTATAGATGATTATCGATAATACGAAAAAAATTACGACTATGCATGTGATCAAAGATCGATAAGATAAATGAAAAGATGTCTGATTTTGTGTATTATAAATATAAGCGATTGATATAATTACTTAAGTATTTATTAAGGATTTATTATTATGATTATTTAAATATTTTGTAATTTTTTATAGTATTAAGTATTAAGTATTTTTATCTTTTAACTAATTTTTTAATGTATCTTTTTTTTCATATATATCTTAAATATACTTTAACATAAATACTTTAACATTTCTCTTTGTGGAACATGTTAAATTTGCCCTTAATTGTTAAATTCTCTAACAAAAAGTGCTAAATATATTTTAATTAGTTCTTAATGCAAAGGATAATTTATAATAGAAGATGCGGATTTATATATAATATATATATATATATATATATAGATATACTGCACACACACACACACATATACTAATGAATGAAGAACTGTTTTAAAATTAACGCGGTCTCGAGTAGGATTAGAGTAAGGAAATGAAGAATTATTTGTTATAAATTTTAAAAATAAAATTCGATGTTTTCATCTAGGCTAGTAAAGCAACTTCAGTCTATCGAAAGTACGAACACGAGTTAAGTCAGTTGCCTACCAGCTGTTCGTGCGTGTGGTTGTCAAAACTCATTTTTCGTGTCCCCTTTACTTTCGAATCGCTTGGCCTTCAGCCACAAATCATGGCCTCATTCTAATTCATCCAGATATTTAGACGACATTTATCCCTTATTCGAATTTGATTTCAGTTGACACGAAAGAGCGTTCGATACGGAGGTTCTATTCATATCGTAAATACCGCAAAAGGTAAGAAGAATGTAATTACTTCTATGTCAAAAAAATATATGCTGTGTCATTACGTTCTATTACTTTCTCTTATCCCCTTCCAGTTATTCTCTTATCTATTTAATCGCAATTCGTAAAAAACACCTTTTTCATTAATTTCGATATCACGCATATGGATATTTTCGATATGACGAAATCTTATTGACATATCCGATGACATAATCGTGCGTTATTACGAAAGTTTGGATATTTCCAAGACTACCCATAAATAATATTGAAAATATCGAAACTTATTGGATATCCGGTGATATAATAGTGTATCGTCATCGCGTCGCCGTCACGAATCTATGAAACAATATTTTTTAACTTATTTCATAGTAACAATAATTGTCCTCATAAATTAATAGTTATATAAAAATTATCTGATTTTATGGATTGTATGAAAGTTGATTTGTTTCAGCACAAACGAAAAACATGCCCTGTCCGTTCTTAACTCGCTTATCCACCAATTATGTACGTAACTATGGGACATCTGTAATAATGAATTATCGTCAACATTGCCCAGTAATGTCACGCTTGTCTAGTACATTGGTAGAAAACACTGCCGAAACACAAATCCCACCTGAACCTGTAGAAAATCATTGTCCGTTTCTTTCTAAAGAACCAGATGCAGTAAAAGAGGCTAGCCTGACAATAGAGGAAGATGTTATTGATTTTATTGCTAAAGAGGAAACTAAAGAAGAAGTTCGCTTTCCCTATCAAGAATTTTTCCATGAACAAATCATGAAAAAAAAGAAAGATCATTCGTACAGGGTCTTTAAAAAAGTTAATCGCTTGGCTGAGCAATTCCCAGCTGCAATGGAGTATTCATGGGGAGAGAAACCTATCACTGTATGGTGCTCTAATGATTATTTGGGCATGTCTCGTCATCCTAATGTAATAAATTCCGTACGAGAAGCCTTGGATAAATTTGGCGCAGGCGCAGGTGGAACTCGCAACATATCTGGCAATTCTACAGGCCACGAAATGTTGGAGAAAAGACTTGCTGCTCTGCATCAAAAGGAAGCTGGATTATTATTTACTTCATGTTTCGTAGCCAATGACTCGACATTGTACACATTGGCTAAACTTTTACCAAATTGTCATATATTTTCTGACGCTGGTAATCATGCTTCTATGATACATGGTATACGGAACAGTGGTGTACCTAAACACATTTTTAGGCACAATGATATCAAGCATCTGGAAGAGCTTCTATCTAAAGTAGATAGAAGTATACCAAAAATTGTAGCATTTGAAACAGTACACTCAATGACAGGTGATATTTGTCCTTTAGAACAATTATGTGACGTTGCACATAAATACGGCGCTTTAACATTTGTGGACGAAGTTCATGCAGTGGGTTTATATGGATACTCTGGTGCTGGCATCGGAGAAAGAGATTGGGTTCTTGACAAAATGGATATTATATCTGGTACTCTTGGAAAGGCTTTTGGTAATGTAGGTGGCTATATTGTTGGTACTTCCAAACTTATCGACATGATTAGAAGCTATGCAGCAGGATTTATTTTCACAACCTCATTGCCACCAACTGTTCTATATGGAGCTTTAACATCTGTTGAAATTTTGGCATCAGATGAAGGAAGATCTTTAAGAGCTAGTCATCAAAGAAATGTGGCCTATATGAAATCTATTCTCACTGCTGCCGGACTTCCTTTGGAACCTTCTCCTTCTCATATTATTCCATTAAAAGTAATTTTATTAATATATTTTGTCATATTACGCCCATAGATGTTTTTCTAAGATTATTTAATTTTTATATTACAGATAGGTGATCCATTATTATGTAGTCAAATAGCTGATATGCTAATACGAGAGAAAGGACATTATGTTCAAGCTATAAATTATCCTACAGTTCCAAAAGGTGAAGAGAAATTAAGATTAGCACCAACACCAAAGCATAAAAAAGCAATGATGGACCAGTTTGTGCGAGATACGCTGGACGTATTTCATTATTTAAATATTCCTAAAATTGAATCCAAATCAAATAAAATGGCACGTGCAATATCAGTTCATTAACGAATGTATATATTAATGTAATATAAATATTTCTTATCGTACAAACAAAAATTGTTAAAATATCAAAGTTTATTTATGTGGATACATATAACGTTTCTAGAGTCTTCAAACCGTAAGATTTATTCAAAAATAAATCGATTTAACTAAATCTATTCATTTTAAATAAATGATTATAAAAATATTAAGTTGTGTCTATTCTCCTTTTATATTTTATACTATATTTCATAGTAAAAATTAAATTTTTATATAAAAAGAAACCATTACTTCGCATTACATTAGAGATCAGTATCTACATATGTTATACACCTTATAACTTAAAAGTAAACCAATGTAAACTATACGCATGCGCATTTGCGCATCTGTAACTGTCGTCTGCACCCAATGTCTGATTTATTATAATTAAGTTTTCAGTTATCATAAAAATAACTAATTAGAACCCTTCGCATCAAAGTTTTTTTAATAAGAGATGTATATTATTAAAATTTTGAAAAAGCAGCACTCAATCTTCGAGGAAGCCGTAAGTGTCTGTTATGATTGACATTTTAAAGTGAGGTTAGAATGAGAATTTTTATAAACATTTTGAAAATGTTCGTTGCGTTTCTCTCCGACTACGCACGTGGCCTGTCTTATACCGTAACTACGGTTTTGATTTTGTGTTATTGTTTGCATCCTGCGAGATTCGCTTCCCATTATACATTTATAAAAGCTGAAGATATTTATGATGAAATGGAAAGATCATATCCACCAAGAGATAACTCTTGTACCATTCCAATAAGTAACGAACGATCTTCTCATTTACTATATCCAGAGGAACATCCTCGAGAAGATCCAGTTGCCATGGCTCGTCGTTTGGGAATCCTTCCTGGAGGACAATGGAAACCATTGAATTGTCATCCTCTTTTCAACGTTGCTATTATATTACCATATCGCAATCGACAAACGCAGCTTACCATCTTTATGAATTATATACATCCTTTCTTACAGGCACAGAATCTTAATTACAGAATATTTGTGATAGAGCAAAGTCCTATGCGAGAATTTAATCGTGCCAAATTGTTTAATGTTGGATATGCGGAGGCAACTAAAATCAATGATTTTCATTGTTTCATATTTCAAGATATAGATTTGATACCTCAGAATCCTAACAATATTTATGCTTGCACTAAAATGCCAAGGCATATGAGTTCCAGTGTAAATACGTTCCGGTATAACTTACCTTACACTGGTTTATTTGGAGGAGCAATAGCATTGACTCGGAAGCAATTTGAAAGAGTTAATGGTTTTTCTAATGTTTTTTATGGATGGGGTGGAGAAGATGATGACTTCTATAGTCGTCTACAATCAAGGGGACTTCAAGTAAGTTATTATAAAATCTTTTTTACTGTGCCAATGAAAATAATAATGTAATTAAATTGATGTTTTTAATAGATCACACGATTTGGGCCTGATATAGCACAGTATTACATGATAAATCATAAGAAAGAATCTCCTAGTAGTGCGAGGTTTGCAAATTTAGAGAATGCTGCTAGAAGATATGATACCGATGGTATTAGCAATCTCGAATACAGAGTATTAAATCATCAGCTACGACCATTGTATTCTTGGATATTAGCTGATGTTTAGTTTTAACTTTATACTCCATTTTGTATGGTCTTTACAGTATTTTCCTATTGTAATATCTGCAACTAATAGATATCAACAGTATACTGAAATGTCATTAGGTGTAGTATTTTATAGTTTATGTTCATGGTTGTAGATTTACAAACTTACATATTCAAATTGTGATTAGAGAGCGACTAGTTCATATTAACGAATAGTATATACAATATTTTAATTGTATATATGTGTTTTGCAATTATCGTGTTGACAATGTGAAATAGTGTCATTTTTTACATTACATGGTATGGCCTCCTTGGAGTTTCAATAATATAATCACGTCCATATATTCCTAGCTTTGCAAAGATACATATTATAAATATTTATAGTGAGAATGTGTGTGTAAGTAGATAGTGTGCAGTATATGTATGTATTTAAGGAACATTTTAACATTTAAATCTTGCATATTTCAACAAATAATGGTTGCAATGAAATTACTCCCTATTTATAATAGCAAAATATATGTAAAGCAATAATTATACTAGGTTTTTGTATTTTCAAGAAAGTATTAATTTTAGAAGCAGAATATATTTCAACACATATTTGTATATATGACCATAAAGCATAAAAAATATTTCATGAACTATGAAATATAACTTTTACTAAGTATTTATATACCTATTGAGATATTTTTTTAAATTTCGTTTGTTAAAAACTAAATATTGTCAATAATTAATTTCAGTTACGAAATATTAATGTTACTATTATTTTTAATTTATTTGTTAATGCTAATATTATTTTAAATAGTGCAAATGACTGAGATATGATAATACTGGTTTGCTGCACTTAAGAAATTAATACGATATGAAAGATTTTCAGATAATAAATTTTAGTTGTACTGATATGTTGCATTTATTTATGTATTTAATAATGTATTAATGTTAAATCTTTTGGAAGTATATTTACAATATCCATTTCAAAAAATTGTATTATTTTTAATACTATTATATATTACTACTCTATTACTGTGCTTAGAAAAGCATAATCTGAAAAATATATACATGTACTATATATATATATATATATATATATATATATGTATATATATACATATGAATATATGAAGTAAAAAGTTCTGAGCGTTTTTTCTCTTTATTTCGACGATGAAATTAACAAAGATAAAATTTTCGGATTTAGATCAAATGTGCACCGTTTTGTTCGATAACTTTTGCCCGTTTTGAAGGCAATTTCATAATTCCACAATTGAAGAAGTTGTCGTCCCCATTGGTAAAAAACTTGATCAGCTAATTTTCACAAGCCTCTTTTGAGACCAGTGTTTTATCGTCAAGAAAATTTTCCAAATGCTTGAAAAGGTGATAATCGCTTGGTGCCAGGTTTGGACTATACAGTGGGTGCGATATAATCTTCCATCCAAACTCTCGGAACATCAAGCGCGTCGTTAAAGATTTGTGGGGCCTAGCGTTGCTTGATGGAACACAACATCCTTACTATTGGCCAATTCTAGATGCTTCTCGCCGATCGCCTGCTTCAATCTGGTCAATTGTTGGCAGTATAAGTCCGAATTGAGTGATTGGCCCGATGGGAGCAGCTCATAATGGAGGATTCCCTTCCAATCCCACCAAACAGTAATGGCCTTCTTGGCCGTTAATCCGGGCTTGGCGATCGTTTGGGCCGGCTCATTGCGCTTGGACCACGATCTTTTTCGGCTGTTGTTCTCGTATGTAACCCATTTTTCATCGGCAGTCACCATCCGCTTCAAAAATGGGTTGATTTCGTTACGCTTCAGCAAAGAATCGCAGACGTCAATTCGTTCCAAAAGGTTCTTTTGCGACAATTCGTGTGGTACCCATACATCGAGCTTCTTCTTGAGACCAGCCTTATGCAAATGATTCCAAACAGTTTTCTGGCTAATCTTCAGTTCCTAGACAATGTAATAAGTGCTCGCATGCCGGTCCGACTCGACGATTTCCATGATTTTATCAATATTTTCGATGATTGACCTATCAGAGCGTGTCTTATCTTCGACATCCATATGACCAAAACGGAAGCGTTGGAACCAAAGCTTTGCTATTGCATTCGATGCTGTATTGAGTCCATAAACAGGACAAATTTTGTTGACCGCTTGCTCCGCTTTTCCCCTTTAGTCGTAGTAGTACTGAACAATGTATCGAATTTTCTCTTTTTTTACCTCCATTTTGGAACGCTCGAACACATAACTGGATTCATTAAACACAAAATTGTCAAAGAACTTTTTTTAAATTTATGTTACCTATAAGTCGCTGTATAGAATGACAAGATGCAACGTATACATTGTGAGATATGGCTCACTAAAGTCATCTAACGAAAAACGCTCGAAATTTTTTACTTCACCACATATATATATACGTGTATATATATACACACACACAATATCCATACTCAGAGTGACCCATTTTAATCTGTAAACGCAATTATCTTCCTTAAAAAGGAAGTACAGTTGACCTTCATATGTTCTTTACATGACCAACTATAAAAGTATTAATTACATTAAATTACTGCCCCCTCGAAACAACATGCTCAGTTTTAGACATTTTTCGAATATCATAAATTCGGGGAGATAATTTATAAATGCATATATATATATATGCATTTATAAATTATCTCCCCGAATATATATATATAAAAAAACAATGTGTTTAGCAATATTTCGCAGATATATTTATTATCTTTCCTGATTTTATTATTTCATACATTGTGGATTGTAAATTAAAAAAATAAGATTAAATTGTAACAATAGTTTTAGGAGAGATGTATACATATAGTGACAATTGTTAATTCATGATTTTAAACTTTGATAAAACTCATAAAAAAGAAGGTTAACGTACATATCGCATGTGATCGTACTATGGAATAAATATAATTATATTATATATTTACGAAAATTTTACGTACTACAGAAAACATTATAATGAAATTATAAAGTTTGATGTATTATGGGTTAACAAAAACAGTTTAAAATGACTTGTAATAATAGTAGAGATAAGAAAAGAAAGATTATTTGAAGTATTATGAAAGATAATTTGTGAAATAGAATTTTTGTTATTGACACTTTTTCCAATATGTTTATTATAAATAAAAGGAAAAATTGATTTAATTTGTACATATTAGTGAAGATATTTTATAATGTTTCTGCATTTTAAAATCGAAATATTCAGAATTTTACATTGACTAATAGACTCGATATAATCATTTGATCTATTAATAATAAATTGCATATTTAATTGTTAGGTATCAACAAATATTATTATGATTGATACAAAAATTTTCGTGCGTTACTATAAAGAAAGTAGTTTAGAGAATGTGGTACGGAATTACTTCGAAAGTTAATCCTAACATGATTGTGATTCGACGTGTAATAATGCTAAGTGTGAAAAAAATTATTGAGCATTGTAAGTTTAATAGGATACCATTGCATAAATAAAATTGTGTTATCTATTTCCACCTTATCTTTCCGGTAGTAGTGTATTTTCTGTAGAGTAAATATTATTATTATTATTATTATTATTATTATTATTATTATTATTATTCTGCTACTTTGTCTATCGGTAAGTATACACGAAAGAACAAAGGTATTTTATATGAAAAATAATTAATTTTCATCGAACTAAATGTAATCTTAAAAATTGATTATTACTGTGCAGTTTCCGACATATTTCATGTTTATCAGATAATGTGAATATATAACTACATATTTATGGAAAATTCGAATATAAGTTCTTATACATATATATATATAAATATATATATATATATATATATATATATATATATATATATATATATATATATATAATCTATTTAACAATACTTAACGTATTACGTATCAGATAGTTCCTGATAACGGGCATACATCATTTTCTTTACACAATCCTTATACGTATCTCCGGGTAGAGCACTATAAGATGATGATTTAGCTCCTAAACCCGCGGTAGGAACTCGTCTTTCTGCTTCAATGATACTCGTTCTACCTTGATTTGATTTACCAAGGCCCATTCCTTCGCTCCATCCCATTTTTTGTAATAATTTATTCCCAACGTTATCCGATCCAATACCTGTTCTTGTAGGTTCTTCGTAAGAAACGGATATGTCTTCCACTCTGGTTTTTAAATATTTTTCTTTTAATTTATTTGGTTGTGGTGGTTCTGGTTCGCCATACTTGGCTCGCCTTTCTTTAGCCCTATCTCTATACTTATTGTTTCTTTGCTGAGGATCGTTTGGATCTAAACCACGCACCTGGTACCAATTTTCTAAGTTTTGCTTATGAAGATCTGACAATTGTTGATGCCGAAGCAACGCCTCTTTGCTCGGGAATTGTCGTTTGCAAAGTAAACAAGCCAATTTGCTCCAATCCGTATGTTGCCTTTCCTCTTGTTGAACATCCTCAATTTCCTCCTCTGTATCACTTCCACCACCATAAGCAGCTACTAAACCATTACTTCCGCTGGGATCCTCATCTTCATGATATGGATTTGCAAGGGCTTTCTTTTCCAATATAGCATAACCAGCGTCAGCTGCACCACCACTTCCTACACCTTGATTACCATCACCTCCGGTAAATTCTGAATTCCAATTACTTTTGGCATTTTCTTTCTTCTGATTTAACGTTTTTGCCCAACGTTCCATGTCTTTTGCTATTTTCTTTGCAACCTTTACTTTGTCCTGTTTACTATCTTTTTTCTTACTTTCATCCTCCTTTAATACATCTTGAGTTGTGGTTGTTGAAGATGGGGTAGTTTGACTCATAACAGTTGTAGCCGAATCGGTACTACTAGCGGTTGCTGTTATCGTAGATCCACTCGTAGTAACAGTTCCTGTTGTTGGGGTAACGCTTGTCGTTGTCTGAAAAAATAATTCATATTGTAAATATTATTGATATATCAAGCCTATCTATAGTTATATTATTTTTCATTACCTTTGCTGGTTGGTAGGAGAATGATTCTGCATCCCAATAAAGAAATTGTTGCGTGTGACTATTGTAATAGTATTGTGAGTTAGGATCATAATACAATCCTGTACTTGGATCATAATAATAACCCGAAGATTCGTCATAGTGATAGGTGCTGACATCGGGCACAGAGTAAACTTTTCCGTCATTTGCATGAGCAGGCACCCTTCCACTTGCTAAAGTTGTGCTAGTTGGTGCAGTAGGAGTTGGCCTGCCTTTCATTTCATCTGCATCGCCTATCTTTCTGGATGCTTGAAGCTGTTGTATAGCAGACTGAGCCACTGCAGCTGCTGCATTTACTCTGTCCGTTTGGTTCAACGAAGGTAATGTAATAGCAGTCCCTTGCATTATCTGATTTTGATAGTACTGCGTATAATACTGAAGATAATGAGCTTTTTGTGCTGGTGTTTTGGCATATAAATTGGCGCTATACTCTGCCAATTGAGCTACATCATCCAAGGTGTACCTTTGCGACTGATTATCATTAGACTTCCATGCATTCGTATTATTAATCTGATGTAACTTGCAATATGCAATTTCTACTTTTCTACCGTCAACGACTAATCCCTGTTTCGTGAGCGCTGTATGCAAATACATTGCGTCCACAACGTTACCCATTTCTAAATAACAAACACCCCTTGATGTGTTTGTAAGAGAATCCCGTCCAATCCTTATACTCCTAATTGGCATCGATGACAGATTTTTCATTGCTTGAAGAACCGAATCTTCAGTGGTTAAGACATCTAGTCCTCTAAGGAGAACGGTATTGGTAGGATGCGGACTGATTTCATCGCTACCCTCTCCGCCTTCTTCGCTTTCTGCTCGTGAAGCAGAACATTTGAAACACGTTTCACGTCTTTTGAAATTATGTGCCCCACACTGTCCAAAAAATTTATAAGACAAATTTATTGGATAAAAATATTTTTATATATCTTTTAATAAATGAAATTAATATGCATTACCTTTACACAATGCCAATCTTGTGTATTTTTTGCAGGTGGTTTATCCACATGACAATCCTTCGGTATACTGTACTGCATTAATGCACGGTATTGATCCTGTAGCATCAGGACTCCCTGAAACAGAGAATTTCAGTGTTATCCCGTCCAACGTCATCCGAAGGCCTCCGTTTAACCCGTAAACTTTCTTCTTGGTTGACGAAATTATAGTTTTCTACTTCATAGCTTTCCGTCTCGAACGAACAGCAAACAAAATGCCGTGGGCTTATTATGTGGGCCATTCCACGCGACTTGTTGCTTGATTTATTTGTTACTATATACGGACGCTACTATATACGTTCAATATACATACGCGCACAAGTTTATTACCAAAATTAGAAAATCTTTGTATTATAAAAAGGAAAAAAAAAAAAAAGAAAAAAAAAGAAAAAAAAGAAAAAACAAGGAAAAAAAACGGTAAAATGCACATTGAAATAGTAATCTCTTATGATAGAATGCATTGCTGAATGTGCATCAGCAGTCAATAATAGTGTACCAGACAATTTTGCACAGCTAGAAGAAGTTTCCCTTATTTTATTAATCTTATTGAAATTTGATTAATCAATCGACAAGATAATATATTTGAAATATATGAAGAAAGTAATGGTCCCAACTGTAGGACTTACTAAATGCTGAAGCTAATGATAAGCCAAAGAGTTACAGTCAAATCATGTAAATATTGTTTATTACGCAAAACAGTTATCTACTCATCCTTGTGCCTTCCATGTATATAAAAATTTACGACATATTTCGATTCACACGTGGTAGATTAAAGATGAATCTTCTCCTATCATCAAGAGAAATTGACTAATGTACTATTATTGATTGCCGCGTACATTTGAAAAATACTAACGTAATTTGATTTATAGATATATGTGACAAATATGCACACAAGAACATATATATATATATATATAGACTTTTAGAATTTAAGACGGCTGGAATGACCCTCCTCCAATCTTCATTGTTAGTCCACAAACTTTTATGAGAGATGGAGGATAGGTAAAAGCACGCGTCGCGAGCCTTTCTATAAAAATTAATCCGATAGACGTAATAGCGAGCCAGTTAAGAAAAGTCTGCAAAGTGGGGCTCCTAGATAAATAATTAGATATGGTAGAGATTGAAGTAGCCTTTGAGATAGGTGCACAGCCATGGCCGTGGGGAAGGCCAAGGACCGCGTTACCGTGCCTTGCCGCCACGGGGCGTCGGTGGCACGCGAACAACACATCGGTTGGGTATGTGGACTGAACTTCTTTCTACCTGTTTCATCTCCATCCACCGTGCAGCCTCCTGAGTCGCGTTAAACTCGACGAATGCAAAACCTCGCGAAGCACCTATACAGAGCAAATACACACATATCCAAAGTTAATCCACGTTTTGCCTGGAGATCTCTACTCTGAGAGGGCAGGCAATCACAGCACCAACCATTGACAGACTCTTTCGAACGAAGTGTTTCTTCGCTTCGTCCCTTCTTTTCTTTTCCATTTACCTAAAGCTCAGCAGAACGAATTCTTTCTGCTTGACGAAAGACTTCACCGATACTCGAATCTCGTTTAACGCAACATGAATTTTGCTTTCAAACATCAGCCCTACCGAAACTCATTTTTTGTTCTTCCATTTTTTTCCTCTCCTTATTTTTGTTTTGTTTATTTCTCACGATTATTAACTCGATAAAATTAGAAAGAAATAAAAAGGTCAAAAGAAACTTCTTTGACGATATATACAAACACACACAGAAGAAGATAGCTTTAATTATTTCTTATTGTTTTTTTCTTTATGTCATAATTTATATAGAAATTATCAAATCTTTCCGATTTTAACTGATTTACTGAATTGGTTGGTAATCATTAAGTTTATATTATATGAATGCTCAAATAGTTTTTTGATGAAAAATTTATATAGTTCAATGAGCTGAACTACAATGAGTTGATTTTCTTCGATCTATCCTTCCTGCATGTGTTATGAACTTACCTTTGCATAATGAGTAGAAAATCGATTCATAAATCAGTCATGAATCAGTCATGAATCAATTGCAGATTTTACTGCTTTTGATAACGTATGAATGATATGGAAAATGTTATGCCTGCATAAATGAGCGTTACTTATAGTCTTTCAAATTTTGTAAAATTATAATATCAACATCATAAAACAAAATTTTATCTCCATATAGGAGATAGAATACAAAAATGATAGCAGTTTAATCATATTTTATTATTCCTATCATATCTGTATACCATGAAGATAGCTGTTGAGATATAGTTCTAATGACACTCGAAGAAATATTCCGAAATCGAAGCTTGTGATACGAATATACATTTTACGAAGGGAACTATACAAAATAATAAATAAACAATAATTACCTGTATCTTTTTTCCGAATAAGCCTGATGTCCTTTGGCATGAGACCACAGTTGAGGATGTCTTGCCGCACCTGTGATACACACATCATAATAATAACAGTGATGTATGTTCTCTAACACTGACTCACAAGTGGCCACAATCTTGGGCCTCTAAGTTGACAACCTACGTCATTTTCAGTAATATGCTGCGCGAGCCCTCGAATCATTATGGTGTTGTTGGGAGATTGAGATTTGTAGTGGATGCCTTCCATGGACGAGCCATAAGCACGACCATGGTCATGATCAAAGTCCAAACTTTCACGACTGTGGTCATCATCGCGATCTCTATCTCTGTCCTCTCTTTTCCCTCTACGTTCTCTATCCCTATCCCTGTCCCTATCCCTTCTTGATCGTTCTCTGTCCCTATCACGATCCCTGTCCCGATCACGATCACGATCCCTTTCTGTAGAATCTCTATCTCTTTGCCTTCCATAACGATCTTCTCGATCTCTATAACTACGGTCTCTATCATCCCTGCTACGATCTCTCCTATCTCTTGAACGATCTCTTTCGCGATCTCGGTCTCTTCCACGATGATTTCTGTAATCCGGACTACGATGATCTCTATCACGATGATCTGAATCACGATGCTCTCCATAATCAGGTGATCGATTGCCTCCATAGTCATTACGGTAATCATAATCAGAAGTGTGCGCCCTTCTTTCTGGTCCATAACCTGGCTCCCAAGGATCAATGTTGTTGCTATACATCTTGTTTGCACATTTATCACACCACTAAAACAGATGAAAGAATTTCACAACAAATTTTGTCAATATATTGTTTAGATAGAAACGCATGGTTTAAAATAAATTAAAAATTAATGATATGAAATTAATAAACAATAACCACAATAAATAAAAATAAAATTAAATCACGAAGGAATATAAAAATATGTAAAAGGTATGTGAATATTTTTAATTAATTAGAAAAAAAATGTACGTTCGTAAAACATTTCATTATTACGTTGTTAGAAAAAAATTCGTGGCAAGAGAAATGACAAAGATAATCCTAAAATTAGGTGAACATATTTAGACAAATCTTGTATAGAGAAAGGAAGCTTTATCGCACGCTACAATTGATGTGGGTCGCAAGATTGTATTAATATATGCTTACCGATAAATTTATAACCCTTCTATCGTTACAGCCGCAGTTTAGATTGGACGATAAATGACTTAAATGATGTTATAGATTTCAGAAAATTCTTTCTTCCTTTCGTCGGCTGAAATTTTAAATAAGTGGTCCAAGATACAGTATGACGCGCACAATGGCGTGGTTGATCGTCTTCATCCAAGAAACATGGCGGTTCTACCAGGAACAACGAACTCCATACGTGTTCCGAGTACGTATTCTGTTAAATTACGAAAAGACCGACAGATGTCGCGTTTTCGAGTATATACAATATCAAACTTTTCGCGGCGTTTTCGAGAATATATAAATATGAATTTGAGGACGAATTAATCGATCCACGTATGTAATAAAATTTATTCAAATACGACGTCTACCTCCAAATTTAATTGCACTATATCTTACGTTTATTTCTATATTTCAAATTATAGCAAAATTATCTCGCATTACGGACGTTAATTTCTGATAAAAAAGTATCGATGGCGCATGCGTGTTCAAGCCACCATTTTGCCGAGAACTTTATTGGACGGGATTATTTCGCGCCGGATTCGTTGTCAACGATTACGTCATTAATATTACAGGTATTTATTCCCATTCAATTATTGAAATTATTCCTTTTTCATGTATATGTATATATATATATATATATATATATATATATATATATATATATATATATATATATATTATACATAATATTACTGTCCTAATGAATAATTATGTTGTAATGAAAGTCGTTATTTTCTTTCGGAAGTGTCTTAAAAAAAATTTGCAATATCATCTCGACTTTAATTCGCTATAATTAAATGTGCTGACATTAGAATTCTTTAACTGTACGGATACAAATTATTTTGTTCGTAACGTTGTTTTGGCGTATTTGAATTGAAATTTATTCGCAAAGCCGTGATTTTTTTTTTTATATAAGAATATCTTCTGTTATCAAACCACGTCGATAATGTTGGAATTTTGTCTGACCGATGGAACATAAGTTACTTCCAATTATGGACACAAGATGGAGCCATAATTTTGGACTTCCGGTTTAACTCTTGCTTTCCTTCAATAATTTTGACGACGCCTCTAGTGTCGACTATTTAACTTGAAGCGATATTTTTCCAAACAATTTACGACAAACACAATCGATCGTTCAAGCTACCGAACCATATTAATTACATTACTTAATCTATACTTCGTAGTTTAGATACTGAACGGCGAACACTTTATCGATTTATCTCTCGTATCGACAATGAATATTCATCGTAAAAATTTTTGAAGGAACGTTCAATGAAAATGCAAAGTAATGCCGAAGTCAGATTGAATCAGATAGAAAAATAGTATTATCAACTAAGATGTCCTTTATTTTCCATCGATTGATATTCTCATTGCAAACGATATTAGGTAGAGGTTTGCTTTCCAAATGAAAGAAAATAAAAAAGGGAAGAAGAAAAAAGAGAGAAAGATAAAGGTTTTTTTTCCCCTGTATGATTCTGTATCGAAACATGTGGACAGCCACATACATGTAACATGTACGCAATGTTATATCCTGGCTGCTCGGTTTACTGTTTCCGTTCAAAGTACAGTCACTCTGGGTTCTTGTGGATTTGTCCAAAGTCGACGAAGGGCGCGCAAGTATACACGAGAGGAGAATGTGGTGAGTGGGTAGGTGGTGGTGTGGTGATGTCGTTGTGGTGGTGGTGGTCGTCGGTGGTTGCCGGGCAAGTAGAGTAGGACGGGCCGGAAAGGCCGCCTCGCACACGCACGCATGTAAAACCGACTGGAGTTGCATCCTATTGTTTGTGTGTGTATGAGTGTGTCGTTGCTCGATTGTACGTATATTGGTGGCTTTTCCTGGGGAAAATGAAGGCGTGGAAGCAACCGAGCGAGCGAGCGAGCGAGAGAGTAAGAGAGATAGATAGAGGGTAATGCGTGAGAGACGTAACGAGGGAGGAGAGAGGGAGAGAGAGAGAGAGAGAGAGAGAGAGAGAGAGAGAGAGAGAAATGATGCGAGCGTGTCTTGCGCAACTAGTTCGACGCAGACAGTTCGTCTATATACTTGGTTCAACGACCACCGCCCTGGTCTTGTCCAACCCTAAAGTACCGGGAGCTTCGTTCGAGAGACAGGGAGAGAGAAAGAGTAGGAAGGGGAGAGAAAGAGAAAGAGAGAGAGAGAGAGGGAGAGAGGGTGGGAGAGAGAGTAGAAGGGCGTCGGTGGGTTCGCCGGGTTGAAGAGAGGGTTGGTACGAATCTAGGGAGGAGATGCCGGGTGGGGGTGAGAGAGAGGGAAAACAGCCAGGCGAGGTCTCAAGTCCGTCGGCCCACGGGCCAGTTCCGTCTCGAGCCCAGGGGTAGAAGAGCTACTGGTCGCTTGTCTGCTCCCTTCTTTCGCTATAGTTTCATTTCTTTCCGTTTTAGTTCCTCTTCAGTTCCGATTGACTGACGTATACATATATATAGACATATATATACATATATTGCATACATAAGAAAAAAAAAGGAAGAAGAGCATATGGATATATAAAAGATATATATGTACACGTGAGAACGTATATACGTATATGTACGTTGTAACACACGCGCGCGCGCATCACACACTTTGGAAAAACGTATAATGTTGTACGCCGGTTGAAGGAGAAGAAGAAGGAAAAAATAATAATAATAAAAAGAACGGGGTAACAAAGGGCGCGTGAATGTACTACCATCGATTTTTTTCTTAATTTACGTGGTTGAATTTACGGGTACGATTACGGTAACACCGTGACAGTTCGTCGTCATCGTCGTCGTCTCGTATCGTTGTTAATATATGCGGACACACCCCCGCGCGCAACTGCGTATTCTTACAAGTCCTGTACATCGTAAAGGTGTACCGTCTCACGTAGTACCTGCGTCTTCTATCCATCCAATGCTCCTACATTGATTGCAGATCGCTTGAGTTTTAGGAACGTAATTGTCACAAACAGGTATGTATCGATAAATGCATTGTCTTCATTTAGCGTCTTCTGTTATGTTTGTTATCTATCTGGTTTTGTATGTCTTACCAATTAAAACATTTTACGTTTTTGATTTGAGATTAGTTTTATTAATGAATTGATTTTTTTCTATGAGATTTTCCAAGTTAAAGAGATTATACATCTCCTTCCAGATATCAAAAACTATATTTTGCATGATTTATTTTAGATCGAGTTTAATTAGCAACCCGTTAAAACGTGGTCATGATGTATTATTAAATACCTCGGTACAATGTAAGTTTGTAATCTATAGTTCATTTTTGGTATCACATGTATGATATGGATATTAAAAAGGTATTAAAGGTATTATTATGGTAAGGAAAGACAGCAGAAAGTATGGGAATATCGTTGTAACGTGGGATATGTTGAAGCGAGTTGTAAAGATAACGAAATTTGATCTTCATTTCGTACTTTTATCACCGGAGCATAAAGCGACCGTGATGGCGATTAGTCTTGTTCTTACTCATGGCCAGTTCCAAACCGCCTCTTGTCAGCTGATTGAAATCGATAATGGTAAGCCTCGGCTCGGTGGGTCGTCTTGTCGGAGCTTGCACCCTGTCGAGCGGTGCCCCGGGGCTCCGGAACCTGTAGCTTTGGTACCTGCACTCGTCGACGCCCGTCGTTCCACTTCCACTTCCTATTCCAATTCCGCTTTCGGTTCCAGTTCCAATCGCAATTTCAGCCCGGCTCATACGCGTGCCACTCATCGATCGGTAACGAGCGCTCGGGAGCGGCTCTGTGTCCTCCCGGAAGTAACTGAAAGTCGAACCCCCATAATTTTAATAATGACGAAGGTAACGGTGGATTCGAAATTGACGAAGGAACGACATTCAGATCGATCGATCTCATTTTCTCGTTCTACTCCAACGTTAGGACATGATTTATGATACGTACTCGTGAATGCTTGCTAGGTGCAATGGAGCTGGTGTTCTGGCCATTTTAGAACGTGGCTGCCTCGATACATGATGGCTCTGACGAGATCGTCGGTTACGCTTATCCGACGGTTGATTTGGAAGTCCGCACGGTATCAAACCGGTTAACTTGTAATATTCGAGAAATACTTTTGCAAGATTTCGACCGAGCCTGTAGTCTATTATTATTATCGATAGTTAAGGATGTACATATTTCTCTTTACTTCCTATTCTTTATCCTATTGTCTATTCAAAGTCAAGGACAAGGCCGTTCGTTTGTGTTACATCGAAAGGATACAACTCTCTTCTGTATATGGTAAAATACCCGATGCTCCCTTCTTACAATAGCCATACATTGATACTTGTACAGTATAGCAGTTGACGTGTTCTTTTAGAATGGAACACAGATATCGACGAGCTGTTCCACCTTTGTGAGGATCTTGATTATACATCGTGTTTCCTAGGTCGTAGTCCTCCGTGTGTTGAGCGAGCAACTTTGGTAGAACAATGTGTCTCTCGTACCTAAGAGGCTGGCAGCCGTGGAGTTAGATTATGACATGCAAAAGTAAGGGATCTTACACGAAAAAATCTCATAATTTACTCCCACACTATCAGTTAGCGTTTGAAGAATGATTAGAGTTACCTATATACGTCTTCGTACGTGTTCCCGTAAACGAAGACTCCCGTTGCGTTTGTGTGCGCATGTAGATCCAAAACGCAATCTAATGGCGTATGCGTGTTCTTATCTAGAGATTCTAACATCGATTTGGTTGCCGATAGTGTTGGGTGGATCCATTCTGATATACGATTCCAATTTCGATTCAAATCCATGCCCATCAACGTAGATCTGTTATAATATTAGGATAAGTTCGTATGTATTTGACAATACATTTTACTGTTGGTATGATACAACGATGTAATTACCTGTAATTACCGAAGAAAACTCCATCGGGATTGATCATTGGCACAATTTTGAATATCACGTAATGCCTGAGCACCTGAGCGATCGGATGAGTACTGACTAAAAAATCCATTAGACCTTGACAAACAAACGAGGACGGTGATTCACCTGGATGAATTCTCGCAAGAATCACCACCACTTTTCTTGTTAATTCCCTATCGTTATCCGTATCGGATTTTATGGTGATCAGTTCGACCTTCCTCTTTTGAATCGATGTGGCTAAGGTTTCCCTGTGAACATAAGCTATTCTGGTGCTGAGATTATTCAGATGTCCGAGGTACCGATTGTAAGAATAAGGATAAGTCAAAGCGAATTGGTAGACTTCGTCTTCTCGATCGAAAGCGAACGCGAAACTAAGCACGTAGTGATTCTGATGTTGCGGTGATTTGTAATAAAAAAGCTGAAAAAAATAAGTTTTACAAAGGTACGTTTAAATGACATTAAATTGTTAG
Source organism: Dolichovespula media (assembly GCA_911387685.1). Classification (NCBI taxonomy): domain Eukaryota; kingdom Metazoa; phylum Arthropoda; class Insecta; order Hymenoptera; family Vespidae; genus Dolichovespula; species Dolichovespula media. The sequence continues at coordinate 592,715 of OU426861.1, forward strand.
ATGAAAAATGCGAGCATAGATTATACCTGATCCCGTGGTATCCTCTGCCATTTTGGTCTTCCGTTGCTTTTAACTAACGGCGCCATACCAATCCGAAAGAGATTCGTGCTCCTCGATATGTTCACTATATTGAATATAACACGCTGATTGGATCTTACATTATCAACGGTGAAGTTAAACCACAAGCGAAGCCGTGGGCTGCAAGTATCCGGTCTTATGAAAAGATCGTACTCGAACTCTGAAACGAGATCCACTCGGCCCAAGTTACCGGTTTCAAACGAGGCATCGAAACAGATGTGTCCCTTCTTTGCTTTCCCACTGTGACCAGGTGGACGTATTACAAGTTTATTTACGTTTCCCAAACCACCTTCGGCATCACTGTCTTCGCTCTCTGAAACCAATTTCATTTTCAACTTATTGTTTTGTCACGATATATTTCCCTGGATTAACGATCATCGTTAAGAAGTAACCGATGTCATATATAATAGAAACTCGTTGTTGTCGTTTTTTGTTTTGCTTTTCTAACGATGAAAGATCACACGCAATTGCAATTGTCGTCTAACCGGCTCTTTGATAAAGACTGGTGTGCTCTAAAGGGTCGCGTCCTTCCCCGTGAAAGGCCATTAGCCGTGCGAATAAGCTCTGTTAAGGTTATCCAGCTGGTAGCAAACACAGCGAGAGACTGAACGTTAGGAGCAACCCGAAAAGCATGTTAGATGTTACCTGCCGCCTACCTACCAATCTACGTGATAACGAGAAATACCGATCTCAGTTTTGGATTTCAAGCTAAACGGCTGATCCTCACGTTGCCTCTCGTGTTCGTGCTTATACCGAAAAAAAGAATCTGGTAAGTTCGTGATTTCGCGTGGGTGATTTCAGTCAAGGCGGATCATTCCGTCATGGATTCTCGCGTGGCTGCCAGGCGTCAACCGATCTCCTTTCTCGTTCGAGACTTCTCGACGGGACTATCTTGTTTCTTGGTGAGAAGGTTAAAGTAAAAGTCGTTCCAAGTCACGTGATTTACGACGATCCTAATCATAGCGATAGAAAGGCGAAGAAACTATCGAATTGAGAGACGATGGAGTATGCGAGGGATACATACTTTAACGTGTTTTCGTGACTCGAAGTTATTTCTTTGTTTAAAACATTTTCACGTTTCAAGAGGATTCTCGTGTAGGAACGATTTAAATACACTTGTTTTTACTATTATATCGTATAACCCGAGTCATCACGTTCAAAGAACCAACGATTATTGAAATTTAATCATAAACTTCTAGTATTAGGTATGCACTTAATTTTAATAACTTCTTTGAAATGGAAATAAGAATTTTCATATCATATTTCAAGTCTGGTTTCATTCTATCTTATAAAGAAAAAAGATTGAAATAAAAATTCTAATTCTATTTAAAAAAGACTATGATTAGAATATAGACACAGGAATCGCCAATCTATTTCTATCGAATAATAGGAGACGTAAATGTTACGGTCGATGACGATAATGTTTGAGGTCAGTGTCTGTAATCTTGACGGAGGAAATAGGAAGAGCTAAGAGTAGTTCGTTGGGTTATAGCATTCTTGCGTCAAGACCTCGCGATACAATTGTCAATAATTCACGAAGAAAGCTAAAAAGGTACGATAACATCTACGTATTTGATATAATGGTATATTGCTGTACGGTGACTTCGTCTTCTTAGAAATCAAGCGATACTTCCCGATAGGTATATTAAAATTTTCAAAGAATTTAGATCAATTCTCAAAACTTTATGGCATTTGATATAGGATCGCGTGTATTGTACCAATTTCAAACTTCCTATCTTGATTATTTACAAAAGATTGTTTATATCTTAAATGAAGCTACTCTTTATGTCAGGTTTTATCATCAAACGATCTAAAATTATTTTTGCAATACAAAACTCTAGATTTAGACCTCGAAGATTTGATAGAACAATTTTCTCGGCGATATTTGCGTGGATATTTCATCACTATGTGTGCACGAGCGAAAGTAGTTGCCAAATGTCAGGGTGCAATGGGTGGAGCACGTGACCGTATCAACCGATGATCCTCCTCGCGTGACCCTCTCGACGGCTTCACACTCTCTACCTCTTTCTCTTCAATTCGATCGATCTCTTCTACCTAAGGATTCCATCTGAGATCCTTCCGTCCTTCTTTACTTATTTTCATCGTACAGGAGAAGAATAGACAGGCGACGGAGTACGTGTTATGGTGCCCGTCACGAAACATGCGATCGAAGCTCGAATTTTCATGATCTCGGAAAAGTGATGATCGCGTGCGTACGTACCAGTTTCTTCACCATCGGACATTTCGGCAGCTGTTGTCAAGAGTCTCCTATACCGAACTGGACTACGCGAACAAACAGACTTGGCGACACTATGTCCACCCAGGATCAACGATGGTTTCCTTGGTACTGTTAAATCGATACACGAACCTCTATGTTATCCGTTATCTAGACTGTTTCCTTTCGTAAATCATCTGTGTGTCCCTTAAGATGTAGATATAGATAGATAGGGTACGAACTTATTACCCTTCTCTCTTTTCATCTGACTTTAGTATAAATAATAGGTAACAAAATTGATGAAGTTTGATCAGTATGTCGTTGCTAGCCCATTCGATCGTATCACCATCGATGACTCTTTTCTGATAAATCTCATAGATCGAGTTACGAAGATTAAATATACAGATTAAATATACACGTGTAGAGACTTGAACATATGTCTCTTCTTTGGATTAGTTGTCCTAAGCTACTCTATCGCTCGAACCCTTCTGAATTTTTATAATGGGCTTCTGATCCTTTTGACTAACCGTTTCTATCTAGAATCTATATTTCAATATAGAAATTATAATTAAATTTTATTTTTTACAAATATTCTTCTACAACCCTACCATTTTGAACGCGCGTTCAAAATAATGAATTAAAGATTTTCGATTTAAAAATAAGGTAACAAATTAATACGATATCTTTGTCGAACGTGGAAGAATCATTTGAGAATCACTGATACAATTTACAGATTACCTTCGTACCGTCTGCGCCTTTTGCAGATGCGCGAGATAATCTTCGAAGAAAGCGCGTGAAGTTTCGTCCATCGTATTTGCGTAGAAGGAAAGAGAGCGGGAGAGAGAGAGAGAGAGAGAGAGAGAGAGAGAGAGAGAGAGAGAGAGAGAGAAACAGAGAGAGAGAGTGAGAGAGAGAGAGAGAGGAGAGGAAGTGAGGGAGGAAGGAACAGGGGTGAAAAAGCTCGAAAGTAAAGCGATGTTGAACATTATGCGCATGCGTGTAGTCTGAAGCAACCCTTGGAGTAGGGAGAGTTCAGCGCAAACGGGTGAAATACACGATATAGGGTGAAGGAAGAAAAAACAGAGAGAAAGAGAGAGAGAGAGAGAGAGAGAGAGAGAGAGAAAGAGAGAGAGAGAGAGAGAGAGAAAGAGAGAGAGAGAGGCTGCGTAGGTGTAGAAACACGGAGCCCAGAGCTCTGAGGTAGCATGACATTTTTCTGGACGAGCTGTGTCGTTGGTAGTTCCTGGTTGGCTGTCGACTGCCCTCTTCCCCTGAGCTTTGCCTGGGATTCCCTGGTGAATGCTTCTCTCTTCCTCCCATCCCTCTCCTGCCCCTCACCCCCACCTCCCTCTCTCTCTCTCTCTTTCTCTCTCTCTCTTTGCCAATTCGGAATATCCATGTGTTGGTACATTTCGTTTCACACACGCGAGAGTGAATGACTGGTAGAACGCGGGAGATCGATATTCGAAACCCCTCTACTGTCTGATGCTTCCCCTCCTGGCGGAGTCGGCGAGTCCAGTGGCGTAGGAAGAAGGGAACGAGGGCTCGTGAGCGGGTGCAACCAACTCGATGTAGCATCGAATCCGAACGAAAAAGTATCGGGACAAAGAGTAAACTGTGACCGTTATAAATTGAACGTTACTTGAGAACGCACTTTTACAATTTATGTGTTGCGTTAGAATACAGAGGTCGATTTCTCAATGTATCCGATCGTGAATTCAATTTTGAATGAAAATTTTCTTTTTTGTTTTTTATATATTAATCTTTCTCTCAACACGGTTGTTCTTTCATCGGGCTTCTCGCGTACTTATGAGAAAATCGATTGAACTGGATTTGAATTTATTTTCTGGCCAATGGCCTCATTTTAAGATGGGACATCCGATTAGGCCGTTAAAAAACAGGAAAAGACATGGAAATTTGGGCGGATCGTAAAGACCGGGAAATGATTTTATGAGGGCGCAGGGAACACCCTACGAAAGGTTCTGCCAATTTTCACTTCGACGTCTGCGCAGACGAGTCTCCGATACTGCGCTCTCCTACTTTTCCTCCTCCTCCTACTACTACTATTACAAGCTTTCAAGCGCCTCGAAGCTCCGAGGTACTTGCAAGCCCTAGTTTCCCCCAAAGCAGACTTCCACCCTACCACGAATCCGTCTGCGCATGCGAACCATCCTCTCCCGCTTCTCTTTCTTTCTTTTCTTTTCATTTTTTTTTTTTTAATTTAACGAAAGCTCTCCTTTTCACGGTTCCTCCCTTTCGAAAGAAAAGATCGAATAGATTGGATGGATGCTGCCACGAATATCATCTATTTTCCGAATCGAATCGAGCCCGAATTTATCGATCATCTTCGAAAATAGCAATGCAAAGTGGCGGTGATAATAAATAAAAATCAGTCGAATCGAAAAATATAAATACACCGATTCACGTTCATTTACTTCGGTCAGTACACTCTAACAAATTCATGAAGCACCGATTCGTAAATAAATCATGATCGACGAAAGGGGGTTGGGCAAGGGGGCAAGGAGTAACAATAGAAAGGAGATCGCGAACGATGGAATGCTAGAAACCGTACGTCACCCTCCTCGTTTTACGATTCACCCCACAAGAGTCGTCATCGAGGGTGAAGCCTCCTCCCGTTACTCTATACCAGTCAGGTTTGCCAACTCGTGAAATTGAAAACTCGGCTAACCTGAGCTCGACTCTTTTCTCTTCTCCTTCTTCCTGGTGTCGAACGCCTGCGCGTTATCGTTCTCACCTAGCTTCTTCTTTTTTATCCTTTCCTCTGTATGCCGTATCCCCCGGCGTATATATATATATATATATATATATATATATATATATGCAACATATATACAACGCGAATACGCGCGTATACCCCTTCTCTTAAAGTTCCACCCCTCTTTCGTTCAGGGTCGTGGGGGTGGTAGCGTTGGTGGTGGAGGTGGTAGTGGTGGAGGTGGTGGTGATGCTGGCGGTGTCCGGAGGGTGCAGCCGGTACCATCAGAGCCTGGCCTCGTCAGTTTAGTTACCGCACCACATAAAGGCATTGCGTTGTAGACACCGTTATAACCCGCAACATTCTTAATCTTTGATTCTACATATTCCTCATTTTTTGGCCCTTTGATTCGATGTATAACATATAATTGTGTGTGTATATATATATATGTATGTATAAATAACATATATATATATATATATATATATATATATATATGTGTATATATATATACGTTCGTAATCGTTGAAAATACATATAACATCGTCGTCGTCGTCGTCGTCGTCGTTATCGTCGTCGTCGTCGTCGTCGTCGTCGTCGTCATTGTCGTCGTCCTCACAGTATAAGGAAAATACAAACGAAAGGAACAAAGAAAGAAAAGTATTGTATCGTTGTTCAACTACGTACAGAGGAGAGGGAGATCGTGTTCGCGATCGAAACGGAGAGAGAGAGAGAGAGAGAGAGGGAGCAAGACCGAAAGAAAAAGAGAGAGAGAGAGAGAGGTTGGTTAATTTCGAAAGGAAAGAAATCGAAAGATCGTTTAAGCACATGTGTGTATATTTGTGAGTTTTATTTCCACGTGCCCACGGTGTTCATCTCGAATCCGTAGATTTTATGATTCCATATATTATCTCCGATCGTCAGTCACCCTACCACCTTTCTCTCCCATTTCCTCGGCTTCCATCTCGCTCCCCTTCTCTCTCCGTTTCTCCGGAAGTCGGCTCTCAGCTTCCGATCATTGACCTCCCTTCATAGCATCGTCGCCGATCTCAAGGAGAAAGAAGAACAGAGATAGAGAGATAGAGATAAATATATACGATCTTTCTCTCTCGTACCCGTAAAGACTATATCTCCTTTGCATTCTTCGTCCTGAAGATTTCTTCTTCGATCACGTGAAGATAACAAGAGGATATATATCACGGGAGGAGGAGAAATTTTGGCGAGGAGAAAAGGACGGTGGCGAGAATATTATTGTGTCGGAAAATTTAAGAAAGAAAGAGGACCGATCGGCGGGGACGAACGCGTTTAATCGTTTTTCTTCTTTCTTTATCCTTGTTTTTCTCTCTTCTCCTTCGTTGGCCCCTAGTGAAAAGAGGAAGAAGAAGAAGAAGAAGAAGAAGGAGAAAAAAAGTTATTGTTGAAAGTAATTCAATTAAAAAAAAAAAAAAAAAAAAAAAGAGAAAGGGTGAAAGAGGGATAGAGTCCTCCTTAGAGTCACCTCGTACGTATTTCGCGAGAATTCAATAAACTAACGAGCGTTGGAAAAGATTCTCCGATATTCTTTGTTTTTAAAATTCGTGTAAGAAAAATTAATAGAAAGAAAAACAAAATAAAGAAATAAGAGAGAAAAAAATCCGAGTCACGCGAACAGATCCATCCATTGTGATAATATACGTATCAACGTCGTCCTCGTCGTTGTCCTCGTCAAGGCGTCGTCAGGTCGTCGTCTTCGTCCTCGTCGTCGTCGTCGTCGTCGTCGTCGTCGTCAGGCCGTCGTCGTCGCCGGTAAAAGAAACGTCTAAAAACCCGGTCGTCGTTCCGTTCTGCGCCCAGATATCGGCATCCTCCAACCACTGATTTTCATCGTTAACCGGTATGTTCGTTTCTTTCTTTACTTTCGTTGTTTATTATTATTATTATGTGCTTCCAATTATTAATCTTTAAACTCGAATTATTATTATTATTATTATTATTATTATTATTATTATTATTATTATTATTATTATTATCATTATTATTATTATTATTATTATCGTTGATCCCTCTTATCTCGTTATATTATCGTTGTTATTATTATTATTGTCATTACATTATTATGATTGCATTGACATCATTGATTATGTATTATCAAACGTCCTGCCGTTTTCTTCGTTAACCGGCAGAAACGTGCGTTCCATCCACCATATTGTATTTTATATGATCGTCTCTCCCCGATCGGCGATCCGCTGATCGCCGGCGGCCCCAATTCGTCTTCCTATTTTCCGTTTCTTTAATTATATATTATTTATGATAATTGGTGATTTGATATATATATATATATATATATATATATATATATGTATATATATATATGTATATATATATATATTTTTTGTTCTTCGCCATTATTTAAATCCGAAATTGAAATATCGATGGAAAACGTTCATCTCGTAACATGTTTCAACGATATCGTGCCGTAGACATCGAGGAGGAAGATCAGCGTACGTCGATCAGAGGGGAGAGATTTTGCGACCGTGAGGTGTCGCTCGCCGCGGTGCAACTTTGTATCCCGGAGAAGTTAGGGCGTGGCACCCTGAAAGCGCGAGCACACACGAGAACGCGATTCAGACCGACGCCATCGTCTCTCTTTTCCAATCGAAGAACGCCATGCGAAGCATCGAACCATGTATAAAACCACGATATTTCCTCTTATCCTTCGAGAGAACAAAACAAAAAAAAAGAAAAAAAAAAGAAATTAACTCGTACAAGCGAGCCTAACGTCGGTCATATTCATGAATCCAGGATGAGATAGAAAGAAGGAAAATGAGGAGGAGGAGGAGGAAAATTAAAAAGAGAATATTAAACGAATGATCACAGTAATAAGAAACGAAAGAAATGGATAAATAAATAAATAGAGAGAGAGAGAGAGCTAGATAGATAGAGAGAGAACGAGAGAGAATAAAAAAGAAAATGGCAAACACAATATGGAGAGCGTCCAGAGCGTGCGCAAGGGTACATCCGGATCCACGATGGACCGTGTCCTCGATCAACCGCCACCGTGGCTCCTTCTCGAGGACAAGCAGGAAGTCTCGAGAGGGACACTTCCGGCCGTGACGGCCCTGATCAAAATGGTGCGTGAGAGATGAAAGTGTAAGCGGAAAGTAGTTCGCTTTTATAAACTACCCCTCTTCCTACTTGCCCCTACTTCGTATCTTGCGATTAGCCGTTGAAGAAGAATTTCGTTTTGACGGCGGGATTTAAGACAAATGAGAAAAAAAAAGAATTACAAAAAAGAAAAAAAGATGCGAGTTCGGTTCGGAACCCTCGTTTTTTCACCTTTTTATTTGTATCCCTTTCCACTAAAAATTCGAGCGTCATTAAATTCTTCTAGACTGTTCGTTCTTTCTTTTCTTTTCTTTCTTTCTTTTTTTTTTTTTCTTCTTATATAGAGTAGAACTTTTCGAGAATAACTTTTCGTCGAAATATCAAAGATTTAGAGATTTGCATCCACTATCGGCGTGGGGTGTAAAAGGCATAAGGGAGGAGACAGAGTGAGAGAGGGAGAGTGAGAGAGAGAGAGAGAGAGAGAGAGAGAGAGGGAAGGAGAGAGAGAGAGAGCGAGAGCGAGAGAGAACGGGAGAGAGAAAGAGAGAGATCGGCAGGTCTAGTGGAACCTTAGGTATTGATCGTTTCTGGGTCCATGTGACGCGCCTGCGTTTCGCTGTGGGGTGAAGTCGTAGCGAGGGTAAACGCGAACGGAGAGAAAGAGATGGAGAGAGAACTATATCGGGGTTCATATACCCCCGGGGTAGCTGCAACTTTCCTCCATGCCGGCAACCAATCAATGGAGCTTCTACTTCTCTCTCTCTCTCTCTCTCTCTATCTATCTATCTTTCTCTCTCGTTTCCTCTCTCTCTCTCTCTCTCTCTCTCTTTCACACACACACACATATATCAGCTTAGTCTCGTTCACCGATTCGCATACGGTCACACCCATTAGAGCAACGTAATGTCACTGATGCCAACTCTGTCTCTTTCTTTCTCTCTCTCTCTCTTTTTTCGTGTTAATGACTGCCATAGATGTTACATCCCTCTAATAAAAGGTTACCTCGGGCTTGGCTTCGTATGTTTCAGAGTCATCAACTTTTCATTCCGTGTTCGAAATCATTCTTTATATCTTCCTTTTCGTATCGACTAACATTGATTGTATCGTTACATTTTGATAAATAACAATGGTAACCCGGTATCAACGTAAAAGAATCCGCAATTGTTTATCTGAACGTTAATGTCTTTTGTGAAATACGTAATATAGTAATGATCTCCTCGTATACTTTTAACCTTTACCCTTCGGCTGTCTCATTTCTTAACGTGCAATGCCACGAACCTATTTTAGTAAACTTTTTGCGTAGGAAAAAAGGGGCAGACCGAGAGTTAGTCTGTGAAAGAGAGAGAAAGAGAGAGAAAGAGAGAGAGAGAGAGAGAGAGAGAGAGAGAGAGAGAGAGAAAGAGAGAGAGAGAAGGAAAGGCGTATCCGTGGACATTAAGCTATATCGATCGGCCGGGCTTACTAAATTGTTCTCCAGTATCACGACCGAGGAACGATGCATTGCAAAACTTGCCGATCGATCGAGACTATACTCCGCCGGTACGAATAGAAGAGAAAAAAAACTTAGAGAAAGAAAAGAGAAATAGATGGACTATACTTGCTTTCGTATCAACTAATTTATCCGATTCCCGATGATTCCTTATTATCTATAGCTACTCCTCCATTTTATTTTCATGCACGCGACAGCAACAATTTCTATTTATCTTATGTAAGAGTTCATAAGATGTGTGTTATATGTCTTTTCGTAAATACATACGTAAATACATACATGCATATATACATACAGAAATACGTAGGTAGACATGTAGATCTTAGGAAACAATATGTGTAAGGTTTCTTTCGACTATCTTTAATTCAAAAATTTCATCAGCAACAGTGACGCTTCTCAAATTTCCCGAGTTACTTTCTCCAAATGATTATCATGTTTGCGAATGCATTTTCGTTGCTTTTCGTTCACGTTTATACGGTTACATAGGTATATAATAATGATCCATGTATGTACGTATGAATAATGATATAGTCGAAACAGAGAATTTCTCATGACACGCAACGCCAAGCAAATTAATTGGCTCGTAATCAACGCAAGGAACAACGACAATTACGTGGCTGCTTAATTGATTTATCACCCTCTTCAAGTCCGTCAACTAGTCGAAGAGCGTTCGATAACTTCATGTGAGAAAGAGAGAGAGAGAGAGAGAGAGAGAGAGAGAGGGAGAAAGAGAGAGAGAGGGAGAGAGAATGAGGAGAGACGTCTCTCGCTTCTAACTATACAGAGAGACATCTATGTATACCTTGTGTCTATCTTTTTTTATTTAGATATTTTTTTTATTATATATATATATACATGATTTTTTTAATAAGTCAGAGTTCTCTTAACTTTATGTCTCGTCTGTCATGTTGAAAGATTCGCCGTCCGTCATCGGCGATGCTTTCATTAAAATGAATTTATTAATCGATATTTTTCAATTCGACCGTTACCGTTACTTACTTCTTACCTCCTCTTACTTCTGAAGCTAGGCTATACAGTTTTAAAATAGCCTCGCGTAATTTTCCTTTCGCTTTATGTATATGTCTACATAAGTACAAAGAGACGAAGATATCGAAAATTGAATGGGAAGTATCGACGATTTCTTCTGACCCCGTACCAGGGTTCAATAACCTCGAACAGCCGGACAAAATTTTGACCGAACTATGGCCGACGTGCAATTACATCCGTCCCTTTTCTAATGCGGATCGATGACGGTCGCCGCGTAGGTCTAACCCTCGAAAAATATAAATTACGACAGCTGGATCATGACTAGACGGAACGGAACGGCAGTCGAGTCGGCTGCGTTTGCTTCCATTCTTTGAGATACGCGATCGTTACGAAACCTTCCCCCTCCCCCTTACTATGAACGACTGCTTTTTTCTTTCTTTCTGTTTTTTTTTTCTCTTTTTTTAAATTTCTCTCACCCTCGATAATTTATTGCCAATAGCAATATTTTTTTTATCTTTTTGATAAAAAAAATTATTTAATTATTGTACAGAGAGTACACTGATACCGATTAAAAATAAACCGATAACTTTGCTCATTAATTTTTCTAATTTATTATTTATTTAAAGAATTATCCGATCGATCTCCAATTGCGTAGTAACTAAAAGGGTAAACGATCGGGCCGATCGGATGGATTTAACGCAAGTCCTCTTTTTTTTCCAGAAGATATCACATTATTTTGATCAAACGTATAAAACAATTCGATAATACCATTTGTATCCTTATATTGCAATAACTTTTATCTGAGAATTATCAAACGATAAGTTCGCCAAAGCACGGAGAATATCTCAAAGATTACTTGAAAATAGGATTAACGAGGACGAGGAATGGCCGACGTTGTGTACGTATGAACATTCAATTACTAACAAGTTTTACGAGTATAGCGAGGCAAAAATGTTGCGAAAGTGATCGGTACAAAGAAATGCCAAAAGAATAAACTAACTCGTTAAGTACGAGGAATAGCGTTTTCTTTTTTGTAGGTTTCCGCTAAATCTATTTATAATCGTTGTCGGAAATACGAAGTTTTAACTCGAATAGAAATTTTATGTCGTGAAATTATAAGTCAAAACGAGCGCTGTACGATCCCGTTGTTACTCGTACACTTTGTACGATCTTTCCTTTTCTCTTTTATTCGAGGCTAAACGATCACGCATCATCGAAAAGAAAGTTACCGTTCGACATAGCTTCTACGGCACGCGGTAACGGAAATAAGTATCCAAAAACTCTGAGAGTGTAGTTATTGGCACGGCAGCCAAGTTTTCACCGGTTCGTTTCGTCAGTGCTGCATAATTTTGGTCCGTCATCGTTTTCGAAAGAGAGAGTGAGAGAGAGAGAGAGAGAGAGAGACTGACAGAGACAGACAGATAGACAGACAGAGAGAAAGAGAGAGAGAGAGAGAGAGAGAGAGAGGGAGAGAGAGAGAAAGGAAGTTTTCGCTTGTATGAAAAATATTGAGTTGAGGACACTCATGAGTTCACTTTCACTATATTGACCTATGGCTCTCGTATTATAGATCTTTACATTTTTTCTTCCTTTTTTCTTCATAAAAAAAGTATCGTCCATCTGTCCAACGGAACGTCATTGTAAGGTCAATTGAGAAAGAAAGAAAGAGAGAGAGAGAAAGAGAGAGAGAGAGAAAAGAAACGGTAAAAGGAGTCAATCGTTTTCGTAAAGATTCAAGGTCATCAGTAGTGCAAGGTTGTGATGAAAGAAGAAAACAATGTGTTGTTATGAAGAAAGAAAGGAAGAAAAAACAAACAAAAAAATAAAAAGAACCTAGCAAAGCTGGATGATCTCCAGAAACTCTATTCTAAGCCGCACGTATCCCTTGCGTCTCGTAGGACGAAACGAAAGGCGATACTGTGTGCGCGGCACGTCCCAGATTTGTAAAGGTGTCCAAACGGAAGTGGGGATCTGTGAACCGATGGGAGTGAATTAGAGCAGGAAGATAATCCAAACTGGGAGGGAGGGTGTGAGGGAAGGAGGGTGATGAGAGTAAGGTGGTAAGGTGTTCTCGACCAGTGAACTTGTTTTTCTCGGAATTCATAAGTTCGTCAACCTTTTTCAACGATGCAAGGAATAGGGATATAAGAGGATATCTCAATGGGAATCGTAAATAGTTCAAAAAAATGAATGCAAGGTATTGAATACTTAATACCCAAAGTTAATGTCTTTTTCTCTTTTTTAAATTTCATTACGACTTCGTGACCACAAACGAGGATGGTGTAACGATGGAGGCAAGAGTAAAAAAAATAGACAAAGACACAGAGAGAGAGAGAGAGAGAGAGAGAGAGAGAGAGAGAGAGAGAGAGAGAGATAAAAACCTTGAACGAGTCAAATATCTTGTAGTTAGAGGACGAAAGTTTTGCGTTGTCCTTACGGTAGCGTAGGTTGTGGTTTCGAGGGAACTCGTTTGGGATACTAGGGGGAAGGTTGAACGAGGCTAAAGAAGGACCCTTATCTCGATGCGATAGGGTAGTTGGACCGGATGAAAAAATGTAAAGGGGGGTGGGATGGGGTGGGGTGGTTGTGATATACAATAAGAGGATGAAGGGGGTAGGCGAGAGACTTCGAAGGGAACGCGCTCTTTCCAATAGCGTACGATGAAGGGATACTCGTGATACATACATACGTACATACATACATATGTATGTATGTATTTGGAAGGGATCGATTCTCATACACACTCTACTCGTTAATCTCCAATTTAACAATACTTTAATAAAACGTTGGACACATCGTCGTGATATCGAGGAAGATTATTATAAAAAAATATATATAAATAAAAGAAAAAAAAAAGAATGAAAGAATGAAAGAAAGAAAAGGAAGGTCGTATCAATCGCGGCGTCACGTTGAACATGACGATCGATTATCATATTTATTTTCCACTTTAATTTCTTACTCTTTCGAGAAGAATAATTTTCTTGCTGGCAGCATCGAAATTTAGCAAAGCGAAGGTGTCCCCGAGAGATCGACGGCATCCGTGAATTCGTCCCTTTTTTTTTCTTTTTTTTTTTCCCCCTTAAGGTTCGATCGTGAAACCCTCCCTAACAAGAGGGGAAGGGTAAAAGAAGAGAGAAGAACGAGCGAAGCGAATCATAGCGTCGCCGTAACAGAGGGAGGGGTGTTGCGTACACGTTCGCTGTAGCCGCCACCGCCACCGCCACCACCGCCGCCACCACCGCCACCGCCGCCACCGTCGTCATCGCCGTCATCCCCGTCATCCCCGTCATCCCCGTCATCGTCATCATCGCCTTTGCCGTTGCCCCCGCCGTTGTCGTCGTCGTCGTCGTCCTCGTCGTTCGTCGTTCATCGTTCGTGTCGCGCTCGTCGCTCGTGTCGCTCCGGTAGTGTCGGCCGAAGTTTACCGAACCCACGACGAATACGACCGAGCGCATGCCGACTCGTCTCGAGTCGTTTTACGAGCCGCTAGCGAAGGGACGTGTGCGTTCAGTCTCTAGGTAGCCTCCGCCCGTAACGCGTCGTTCCTTCTGTTTCCTTAGTCTAGTATTTAACGCTTTAATTTCTCGTCTCGCGGTTTCCTTCTTCTTCATCCATAATCTCTCGCCTCTTCTTCTTAATCTCATCCTTTTTCTTCATCCTTCGTGTACTCGCTGTCTCTCCCTATTTCTCACTTACTCTCATTCTTTCTATCTTTCTATTTTTCTATCTATCTATCTATCTATTAATCTATCTTTCTCTCTTTTTTCCCCCCTTTTGTCGAACTAACCGACGCGAAGAAAATTATACGCATACACGCACGCACATAATATACATAAAAACACATACGACGCGTACGTCGAAGGAATACTCGGCATCGTACGCGCACCCACACACGCACGAACATATACACGGAAAGAGAGAGAGAGAGAGAGACACGGACACACACACACGTACGTATGTACGTATATATTGGTAGAGCACGCGTTCGCCAAAGCTCTCACGCGAGTTCTTTCTCTTAACACATCCTCGTTTCTCCTTCACCTCTTCTCCTCTTTCCTCCTGGAATAGAGGAAGAGACGAATGAGCGCGATACGACGTCGGTTTTCATCTTCTTCGTCGTCGTCCTCGTCGTTGCCGTCGTCGTCGTTGCCGTCGTTGCCGTCGTCGCTGTCGATGTCGTCGCCTTCGTCGTCGTCGTCGTGGTGAAATTAAACGTGTGTGTTTAACTTGCACATATATATATATATATATATATATATATATATATATATATATATATATATATATTGGAAAAGCAAGAGGAGAGTATAATTTCGAGGGAAAGGCGAAACATAAATGCCGATTAACGTGCGCCCGCGTCGTTGTACTTTTCTTTCATTGATTTCCCCTTCCGTTCCGGGCGGTGGTGCGAGAGCGTGATAAAGAAGAAGAAAAAGAAGAATTAGAAGAAGTAGTAGAAGAGGCAAAAGAGAGAAAAAAAGAAGTAAACTCGTTGCGTTCGAGAATACAGAGGAAGACAAGAGAAGGGATCCAAGGAAGGAAGAACGTAGCCGCTCGTGATCCGTCGCGTTTTAAAGTTTTTTCTTAAAACCAGAGTAAAGATATAAGAGAGAAAGAGAGAGTCTCTCGAATAAAAAGAGAAAATAAAAAGAAATAAAAATAATAATAATAATACAAAAGGAAAGAGAGAAATAAAACAGTGAAGGAAAGGAAAGATTTTCTTTCATTCTTTCTTCCGTTCTCGGTACTTGGTTTCACGTGCGGTACCGGGTAATAATAAGAAACGAAGAAGGAGAAGAAGAAGAAAAAGAAAGAAAGAAAAGGGAAGAACAGAGAAGAGAAGAAAAAAATTGGAGAACTGAAAGAAATAAGGGATAGAAGGAAGGACGGATAGAGAGGAGAAGGAGAAGAAGAAGAAGAAGAAGAAGAGGAGGAAGAGGAAGAAAAGAAAAAGACAAAAAGGAACGAGAAACGAACGAAAAATAGAGAGACCGAGAGAGAAAAAAAGTAGGACTTGTGATAAAGCAAACATAAGACGCATTATTATACGAAGGGATAGCCTGGATTATTTTTTCGAGGGAAGTGAGAGTGAGAGAGAAAGAGAGAGGTGAACGAAGGACGACAGGTAAGAAGATACAAGCAAGCAAGCATCCTCCTTTTTCTCTGTGTCATTCTTCTTCTTCTTCCTCCTTCTCTTCTTTTTCTTCCTCTCTGACTTTTTTTATGTCCTCTTCTTTTCTCTCTCTCTCTCTCTCTCTCTCTCTCTCTCTCTCCTTTTTTCCCTTCCTCTTTTCTTCTGGAACGTATGAGTGAAAGAGAGAGAAAGAAAGAGCACGTGCCACGCGAGAGTTCGTGGAACGTCGACGAGTTGGTTCTCATCCCTCGCTCGTGCCATCTCTCTCATTCTCTCTCTCTCTCTCTCTCTCTCTTATTCTTTCTCTATCTCCATCTCCCTATCTCTTTCTCTTTTTCGTCATTTCTTATTCTCGCATTCTCTCTTTCTCTCACTCTCTCTTTCTCCCTATCTTTATCTCTTTCTATGCGTGCTAGCGCACGCGCGCGCTTCCCTCATACTTCTCTCTCTCTCTCTCTCTTTCTCTCTGTCTGTCTGTCTGTCTGTCTGTCTTTCTCCCTTCTCTCCCTGTCTCTCTCTTTCCCCTTCCGAATGCGCTGCTGCTGCTGCTGCTGCTTCTGCTGCTGCGTGTCAACGCACTTATGTGTGCGTTAGATCATATATGCGAGCGCGCGCGCGCGCTCGCGTCTGTCGCGCGTGCTTCATCGTGGTGCTGCCTCGGGTAGAAGTTTAGTACTCTCTTTCTCTTTCTTTCTTTTACACACATATTGTGTGTGTGTGTGTATATATATCTCCATCTCGTTCGCTCTCTTGGTCGTGTGCTCACGCCAAGTGAATAAGAGAGAGAGAGAGAGAGAGAGAGAGAGAGATGGAAGAACATAAAAAGGGGTGGGGGTTTCGGGGCAAGGGGCGTAGGGGGACTGTACGGCAAAGGGGTGGGTAACAGAGAGGGGCGGAGACGTTGTAGCAGCCGTGCTCGTATTGATCGGTCCCGGCCACGCGATTTTCACGATCCGTCGCCATGGCCACCTGGCCAGCGGCCGAAGATCGTATCTACCGGCGTTCGTGGAAATCGAACTTTAACCCTTGAGAAATAACCCTCCGCGTGCCTCGCGTTGTTACTACAAACAACCACCATCACAACTACTACTACTATACTACTACTACCACCACCACTACTGCTACTACTACTTTACCATCGTTACTAATTACTATTAATATTACTACTTTTACAACTACGTATACTTTTTTTTTAACTTTTATTCTTTTCGCTTTCGTCTAATTCGAAATATTTCACGTATGTACATGGACACATGCGCACACACTTTTCGGTGTGATAAATTATTTCTTATTTCATATAACATCGGATTTTAAGCGAATAATTAATTCGTATGAATAAATTCGTACTAATAGTAATACCAAAAGTACGCATTTAAAATGAGTTCTGAAAAATTGTTACGCTCGTTGATTCTTTTTTTTTTTAATTATCTTGAGAATATTAAATGTTGTCGTACTTATTAATAATATTACATTCGCAAATAATAAACGTCATATATGAATATTCTTTTTTCTTTATATAAAATAGAAATGTGATAGAAATCGGATCGAAGTTGTTTCGTACGGCGGTACTTACGTAGTTCAAGTTCGCGATTCCGCGTAAACTTCCGTTCCAATTCCGCCAGTTCCCTTTCGTTAATAGGGAGTATCGCGTGTTCTTCCGTCGTACTATCGTATATTTTTTTACTTTTTTCATCTTTTCCACTGAAACATCGTTCGTAAAATTGTTCTACAGTTTTGTTATACAGTCAAATCTAATCACAAACTTTTTGTGTGCGGTTATATATATATATATATATATATATATATATATATATATATATATATATATATATATATATGATTATGTGACGTCGGGAATATTTAGCCTCTTTACCGAGACATTTCAGATTCGATTAAATCTAAAGATAAATCTGGTAAAGATATCTAAGGAATTGTTATATATATATGTATATGTATATATGATTTTCCGGGGTTGGAAAAGAAGGTTAAAAATGCAAAGTAGTGTATTTATTCGCGTACGTTTGAATTCTGACGGAGTGTAAAGTACGAAGTCGTTCGTCATTCGTTGTACGCCCTACACGGGGTTGCAACCCCTTGCATAAACTTGCGCATATGCGTGCGTGTACTTATACACGTATGCGTGCGTGTTTCTTTATACATGACATTGGTCCGAATCGTATTCATTGTTGTTACGCTGGATAACAAAACAAAACTATGCTACTGTATTCACGCCGAAAACTCGCCATTTTGAAGTCAGAGCAACGAACTATGATAATTCCTTATGGTGTGTATATCGGTTCTCTCTCTTTCTATCTTCCTCTTTCTTTTTCCCCCCTCTCTCTTTCTCTCTTTATCTATCTATCTATCTATCTATCTGTCTGTCTGTCTGTCTGTCTCTTCCGGCCTCCATTGTGAAGGAGTCCTAAAATACGCGCGTCGTTGGTGAGTGCGCGGTCGCGTCGATCGATAACGACAAAGATGCGGTGCCACGATAAAACTTGTCCATAGATATACATACATAAATACATACATACATACATATATATATATATATATATATATATATATATACATAGATACATACATATGTATATATTCATATATTACATTTTTCAGCACGCGAATACTCCTACGCACGCACACGTCGACCTTTTATTTTTATTGTTTTTTTTTCCTATTTCTTTTCCTTCTCATTTTTTTTACATTTATATATTTATTCCTTTTATTATTTTGTTCTTCTTCCCTTATTTACGTAAATACGTTTCAATTACTTTTATCTCCCTATTTATGTTCCTTTCATCGTAACAACTATAACAGCGTTAGTTAGGAAGAAAACGTTTCTATGTCGTTTAAACCACCTGCGGTGTGTCACTTAACTTCCTCCCGTGTTTCCCCATAATTAGAGTTATACGAACATAATAACAAACTATTACTTTTATACAGAACTATGTATCTATGTAATGTATGTGTATATGTATCTATGCGGCCGATTGAAATTTCGATCGATCTGAACGAACTTTAGTTTCTGTTTGCTCTACTCCTATGTTTTTCGAACGAATATTATATATATATATATATCGTAAACACCGATGAGATCGTAGGTGGCACGATTCCGATTAGATTATCTGGGAACCTACCCTTTTATTAAAGCCTTTTGCATTTAATATTATCTTCCCATATTCCTTTTATTTTTAACGTAATCCTTTGTATCACGACGAATATAGAGCAATAAGGAAATATATTCTTCTCGACGATTTACTCTAAAATTATCTCTTTTCTTTTTCTGTTTTCTCTCTCTCTCTCTTTTTATTTTCTTTTTTAACCCATTTTTCGAACGAAAATTACCTTATCGAGTACGAAAAAAAACGATTTTATAATCCCTTACGCGTCGTTCTACATATATCCGTTTTCTTCCTGTTAAAAAAGAGTGTGTGAGAGTCGGTGAGAAAGAGAGAGGGAGGGGGGAGAGGGAGAGAAGAAAAAGAAAAAAATACACACGCACACACACACACAAAATTGCCCATCGAGCAAGTACAATACGGACTCTCTTCCATATCGCTTTTGCTCTTTACCGCTTTTCATTTCGCCGTATGTTGAGAGATCCTAGTCGGTGCCCCGTCTGGCAGTGGTTCTCAATTTTATCAAAAACTAAATATTACTCTTTGTCGATCGTTAGAAAAAGCCGGTAGAAAAGCCGTCGTTCTCTTTATCTTCCTTCCTCGTCTAGCATTTTTCTAGCACGAGTTTGATAATATTCCCGTTTTATCAAAATTATTAATACTGCACACCTCTCTCTCTCTCTCTCTCTCTCTCTCTCTCTCTCTCTCTCTCTCTCTCTCTGTCAGCACAGTTTGAGAACCTATATAAAACACCATGGGAATCGCCATTGCCCTCTGAGGAATATAATAGAAACCTATCTATCTATTACCCCCAGGACACCGTGGACAGCTCGTTTGGGGTGCTCACCGACGGGTGGTGGTAGCGGTGGCGGCGGCAGCGATGGTAAAGTAGTAGTAGTGATGGTGATAGTGACTGCTTCGACTCGCTTGTCCTGCGCTGCGTCCGCCTGCGTGTGTCTGTCTGCGTGCGTCCATATATTTACGCGAGTTTCATATGAAGGGACCCTAAGGACAGCTGATGGCCGCGTACGTTGTTCGCGCGAGGCAGTGAAGAGCGATCGAGGTGGGTCGAGGGGGTCTGGGGAAGAGGAAAAGGGGAAGGGAAAGGGGGGCTGCTGGACGGACGGTAGGAGAGACCGAAGGGAAGTTGTGACGGCGGTGGAAAAAGGATAGAGAAAGAAGGGGAGAGAAAGAGGGAATTAAAATATACCTAGGTGGCTCGTGCCGGCTGATATATACATATACATATATACATATATGTATATGTATGATGTATATATGATGTCCGTAGCAGCTGTGTATACATACTCGCTTCTCTCTCTCTCTCTCTTTCATATGTAACACACCCTATATAGCAGTGTCTCTCAACGAATAGTTCACTGCCCAACCCTCTCCTTCCAAAACTTCTAACCCACATGATGTATTATGTACGAGACTTTTCTTTTCTTTTTTTTTTTTTTTAACATGTTGACCGGCCCATATTACCCGATTTTAGGTGACAGGTAAAGTTCCAAATTAGTCACGTCAACCGGTATATACGGGTGTGACGGCTTATATATATATATATATATATATATATATATATATATATATATATATATACACCGGGTTTACGTAAAATTCGGTAACATCGGTAAAATTGAGATACGTCGTACGAAGGAATTTCGTACGTACTGTTTTTTAAGGAATGCTCTGAGAATTTCTTTCCACCCACGACATTATCGAGATTCCACGTTAGATTGCATTCTTTTGCTGCTACATCGTTAATTAAATTTTTTCTTTTTTTTTTTGTTTTCAACCCCATACCTGCATTATCATCATCTTCGGCTTCATATCGATTTCGATTTATTTTTGAATAGAGTATTCGTGAAAAATCCATTTCTCCACATTATTCTCTCTCTGCTATTGCGTGTTAACGTTTATCAAAATCTGAATTCATTATCAGACGATGTACGTAATTCTATTTACGTGTATTTTATTTATTTTTTATTTTTTTAAATCGGGAAACTGGATTCTCTGTAATCGCTACTACTATTTCGCAAGTTTTCACGAAACCTGTAATAGATTTTTTCCTCGCTGCTGCTCGATTTTTTTTTTTTTTAAATCTTTAATTTACCTTTTTTCCCTCCCAACATTCTAACTACAAAGGGTAAATGATTTTAATATTGTAAAGAAAAAAAAAGAAAGAGAGAAAAATACACCACGCTCGAAAATTTCTTTCTCCATTTTTGTTTGTTTAAAATCTTCGATATCCTTGTTTTCAAATAATAGAAACCACAAAGTATTTCGAATCTTTCGATAATTATACCGAGTCTTATCTCATTTTAGGAAACCTGCTTAGAACAAAGGTCATTTCGTCTGAAAACACGCTATCTTTGTACCTAACGTTACTACTTTAGGTATACTTATAAGATCTTCACGCACGTAAAACGTAATACGTAAGCCGTACGAACATCCACTAATTGGAGTCCGACCAATTACAATAATTCTCGTCTAGATATTTCAACGGTAAGACTTAAAAGCCGTAGAGGTGATAAAATTTCGTAAAGTTTGATATATTATTACGGTTTATTTACGTCTTACGTTATACTTCGATGCGTGTTTTGGAAAGATTTAAAACAGTACATCGAATAAACATACGTACATACGTATCTTGTCTTTGTTGCCACTTGATAAAAGGTTATTGCGTTTATTTCATTCCTCTTATGACACGATTGATTCGATAAGATTTTTTACATATTTTTTCCATATCTCGCGTGGCAGTAGACGCGTCGATTTTAATTTTTGTTTTGATTAACAATATTTTTTCTTCCTTTTTTTTTTAAATAATTGTCGCAAAGCAATTGTTTTAAAAAAGTCTCCCTTTAATTCTTCATAACTCTAAGTATTTCTATAATTATGTGTTTTCTTTTTCTTTTTCTTTTTTTCCCCTCCCTTTCGTTTTCTCTTACTCGGCGAACTTTAATTAAGATTTCTTTTCGCGTTAGTTGTCATTATCCGAGGAAGGGATAAATCGGTGTTGTTAAAATGTTTAAAATGGAGCTAGCGAATAATGAAAGTTTGGGAAACACTGCTATATATAGGACCAACCACTGCGTAATTCCTTCCCTCTATGCTTTACCATCTTTTTTATTCGTTCACTTTCCTTCTCCCTTATTCTCCACCACTCTTTCCTGCTCAACCCCAACGAAGTAATTCCTTTTCTCTTACTACATCTATACCGGGTGTCTCCCCGTGACAAAAGTTTTACGGATTAATTGTGTTTCTCTTTCCTTCTTCCCTTTTCTTTCTTCTTGTACGTTCGCTAATGAGGACATCTGACGCGCGTACGCTTTTCATTACTTATTTATCTTTCAGTATGAAGATGGTAAACGGTGGTGCAAGGCACCAACATTAATTATTTTTCGCGTTATAACTAAGATATAAATTCGTTTTGTATGTATGTATGTACATACGAACGCGTTACTGTGTATGGCTTTCTGTAAGATCTATAATCTGTATCTACGCATGCACATACACGTACATACACATACATTTATTTTTTTTCAGTAAATTTATACATATATATATATATATACACACGCACACACGCACACACGTTTGTCCTTAGTCTCCAGATAATCGTATCTATCCATAATACGTTCAATAGTCTTAATTGTTGGATTTTGTAAGTGAGCTTTCTTCTTTTAATTTTTTTTTCCAAATTATCATTATTATTATTATTATTATTATTATTATTATTATTATTATTATTATTATTATTATTATTATTATTAAGAATCGATACTTATTTGACACCCTATATAGATACGTTGTTCCGTAGTACTTACGCAGGCTCAGATGGTGTGGTACTGATAGTGGTAGTAGTAGAAAGGGCGGAGTGGTTACAGGAGGGAGAGAGGCCAGCCCTTTAAACGTCGACGGGGTTCGTTGCCCCTTTAAATTATCCGGGCTCCTATTGGGCTTTTTTCTCCGACTTCTTTTAACCGTCAATACAGCTTGTTCTTTACGGTCTCCGTTTCTCTGGAAGTCATTGTCGAGCTGGATTGAAATCGTATTCTTCTCTTTTTTAAATTATTTTTAATTTCTTTTTTTCATTTAATTTTTCTTCTCCCACCACTTTTGTAATAAGAGACATACATTACTCTTAGGGGTATGTTAATGTGAAAATTCATGTCGTGTTACATTGAAAAATTCTAAGAGGTTCATAGTTACAATAATTATTAATTAATTGTTAATAAAATTATTAATAATTGTCAATTATTGATTCCACATCGATATATATACATATCAATTATTATTTATCATAATGAATAGTAAAATATTTGAATAATTATTGAAGATAAAAAAATTCAAATTATTAACTAATATTAACAGAAAATGTTGATTGTTTCAAAATAAGATCAATTATTGATCTTTTCTATTTCAAATAAGTAAGAAGATTCTCTATGTAATATAAGCGATATGAGTAATGTGTGTTCTTTACACTTGGAATTATTCCGAGAGTTTACCAATTTGACCTTTAAATGCCCGAAAAAAGAAAGAAAAAAGAAAATAAAAGAAAACTTTGCACGCAGAATGAGATTCGGTATAACTATAGCCATACAAAACAACATTCCATTAGTTTCAATGTACACACGTATATTACACACATACATATATACTTATTATCCTCTGTCCATCCATCCATCCATCCATACATACATACATACATACATACATACATACAACCAACATACATACATACATACATACATACATACATACATACATACATCATACATATATAGATACATAATACAAAGAATAAAGTAAAGAAAATAAACACATTGAAATGAAATATATATCTATTTATTTTAGTTGAAAGTAGTTTCGAGTGGAATGTTAGCCGGCACCGATGCGCTTATACTCTCGTTAAACGAAACACAGAACATTTTCGTTTATTACATTTAAATAAATATGAAGTTACTTCATGGGAGTATAGTTATGGACTCTCGTTTGATATATTAGAAATTAATATCTAACGGACACGTTCGTTTATCGGTCGAACTCGAAGATCATTTTCCCCATATGTACATATATAATTATATATATGTATATATACACACACAATGTATACATACATAAAATATACTATAATATATGATATGTTGTATTTTATATATGTATATAATATCATATTATATATATATATATATATATATATATTTTTTTTTTGTTATCCTAGCTATGTTTTGATGAGGACAAAAACGAGGAAAGCAACGCACGACGGTAACGAATAAGCGACTTTCTGCATCCGTGTGTTCGTGTTTTGGTTACATAGCTGACTTGTTGTTTTCCCGTCCTTCGTGGATTGCCTCGTCGTCGTCGTCGTCGTCGTCGTCGTCGTCGTCGTCAAATAGCAAAATTATTCTCATACTTTCTTTTCTCCTTTTCCCTCTGTTCGTGTTTATACCTAAATCTACGTTTTTCTTTGGGCGTTGCTACGCGATGCTCGTTGTATACTCGTATTATTATTATTATTCTTATACTTATTCTTCTTCGACGTGCCGTCGTCGTAAAATCGGCTACGTTACTCGAAGAAGCCACGATCTTTTAATATCTTTCAAAATCTAAGAAACTTTTTTGTCGCCTCTCTCGTTTATTCTTCTTCTTCATCTTCCTTTTTTTGTGTTCTCAAGTGAAAGCGTTAATTACGATTTAACGAAACTTTTTCGTTCATTTTAATTAACGAACAACCAATCCGGTCGTTATCGAATCGCAAGTACGTAAATAATTAGATCGACTGACTGATTTATAAGTAATTTTATTAACAACAGTCGTACGATCAGGGAGAGGTTTCAACTGGCACTGAAAAGAGGATTTGAAAGAAATATATATATTTATATGAAATCGTTTTATAGGAAGTCGCAAGATCGATCGATCGGCCATTTTGAATAATCGATTTGAATTGTTCTGCTTTCTCTATTTTTTTTAGATTTCGTACGTAGTTAGTGACGACCCCTCAGAGGAGTGCAATGATGGCGAACGGAATGGACACTGTCGTACAACAAAATGGAGGATCCACTCTCGGACATACATCGCAGGAGGAGTCGAAGACGAATCTCATCGTAAATTATTTGCCTCAGAGTATGACGCAGGATGAAATCCGTTCTCTCTTCTCCAGTATAGGCGAGGTCGAAAGCTGCAAGCTTATCCGCGACAAACTTACCGGTAAGAAACTTAAATGAGTCGATTATTATAAAACGCAAGCACGCGCGAGCGCACACACACACGGGGGGAAGGGAGAAGGGGGGGGCAGACAGACAGACAAACATATATTTATTGTATAAAATCATTAATATTATTATAGTTCTATGTAATACGAAATATAATTAATAAATTTAATTTCTCTCGTATTTTCACTTAGGCTAGTTTTATAATTACCGTAGCAAATATATATATATATATATATATATCCCGCTAAGTATTTAGATATATATCAGTACGTGCTAGTTTCACGTGTTAGTTGCCTTTGAAATCATTGGAATAACGACGCGCTGTGTACTGCTAGTTACACGATTGTTAGAGCTAGACGATGGATTAGAAATCAGTATATATATATATATATATATATATATATATATATATATATATATATATATATATATATATAAAGAGTAAGAGAGAGAACACCTGTCAGTAACAGCTGTTGTTCTACGTTCTCTAATCGGATTCTCACGATAAGATCGATTCGGTTGAAACATTATCGATTATAACTAGTAGACGTTCTCTATCGGTTTAACAACCGCGTAGGCGTTCGTAGCTATGGCGAAAAATCACTAGACTTCTACTATTCGCGTACCATGAAAATAAACGTTATTCTCCAAAACGAATCATTTCGTACGTTTTCACACTGTGCCGTAGTAATACGATCGTCGACGTTACTGAAGATTCTCCCTTCTTACGTTGTTGTACTTTTTGCTTATCGTATGAATAAAAAAAAAAGAGCGACAGAGAGAGAGAGAGAGAGAGAGAGAGAGAGAGAGAAAATCGAAAAAAGAAACGAAAAAAGCTACGTAAGATAGTCGTCGTTGCTAAGTGATGACGTAATTTGGACCGTCAAGAGACACACACATACACGTACACACACGCATACGTACACGCAAATTATCGAGTATTCTCTACTAGCTAGCGAGAGAGAGAGAGAGAGAGAGAGAGAGAGAGAGAGAGAGAGAGAGAGAGAGAGAGAGAGAGAGAGAGAGAGAGTGTGCGAGAGAGAGAGAAAGAGAGAAGGGCGGCACGGTTTATAAACTTGGACGATTATAAATACGCGAATACGTTGTATAAATCCTCTTCCACGAATAGTGGCTATTATGTCAGGGTGGTGGTGAGCAGCGTGGTTGTTCGCGCGCGTACTTTCGATGGATATGCGAGAGAAAGAAGGTTATGCGCGAACTACTTAGAATTTTATATTGTACGTTTGTATGATAGAGAAAGAGAGAAAGAGAGAAAGAGAAAGAGACAAAATAAATATATTTTGTGAAATGATATCGTGAGATGTAAAAGAAAGAGAGAGGGAGAGGGAGAGAAGAAAATAAATTGATAGATGGATGGATGGTTGGATGGATGGATGTATGGATGAATAGATAGATAGATAGATAGATAGATAGATAGATAGATAAAGATGAGCACGTGCGTAGATGTGTTGCGCCTCTATTTTCGGCACGTAAAGAGCGGGGGCGTCATTTGGTTTGAAGCTTTGCCGCTTTATGCTTGACCTCACTGCTTGTAAAATTGCAGGGCCGTATCAAACTGGTATAGGTGGTTGAGATACCATCTCGAATTTTTGCGCCTCCTTTTCGCGCTCGACATACGCGAACATTCATACATATCTTTGAGAGAGAAAAAGAGAGAGAATGAATCGATAATTATTATCACCTTAAATATTATTTATGAGAGAGAGAAGAATTCATTTAACAGTAGACGAATAGTACAGAAAAAGACATTATGTGATTATAAAGATTATTTTTATTGATCCTAGCATTACCAAGTAAATTTTTCTTTAACCCTCGTATAAAAAACAAAGTAATGATATTATTTATGGTGATAATGGTTATTGGATAATCTAGTATCTATCGTATATAGTTGGTCCCTCTCTCTCTCTCTCTCTCTCTCTCTCTCTATCTATCTATCTATCTATCTATCTATCTATCTATCTATCTATCTATCTATCTATCTCTATTTATCTTTCTCTTTGTGTTGTATCCTTTAATAATGCTCATACTATCTTCTCGATTTACAGGTCAGAGTTTGGGATACGGCTTTGTCAACTATCACCGACCTGAAGATGCTGAGAAGGCCATAAACACTCTCAATGGTCTCCGCCTGCAGAATAAAACTATCAAGGTCAGTCTAGAGAATAAGTTATTACCGCAGTTTATAACGCACTTACCCGTTTCCCCTGTAACGGGGTAGATTATTACATTTCCATATGTCTTGTCTCCCTTCTTTGTTTTTATTTTTATTATTATTATTATTATTATTATTATTATTTTTTTTTTTTTTTTTTTTAATCATTATTATTTATTAATTTAATCCACGTCCTTGTCAGGTATCGTACGCGAGACCGAGCAGCGAAGCAATCAAAGGTGCTAACCTTTATGTGAGCGGCTTACCGAAGAACATGACGCAGCAGGATCTGGAGAATCTTTTCAATCCTTACGGAAGGATCATTACTTCTCGGATACTCTGCGACAACATCACCGGTAAGTCGTCGAGAGAGCCGAGAAGCAAGAAAGTGCGTCGTGTCGCGGTCTCCCATTGCGACGTTTAAATAAACAAACGACGCAAACGAGCTTTCTTCATTCGAAATTACGAGAGAAATGAAAGACCGAAAAAAAAAATAAATAAATAAAAATAAAAAAAGAGAAAAAATAAAATAACGAAAAGGAAAAAAAAAGATAACGAAAAAAAGAAAAAGAAACAGAATAAAAAAGAAACTCTCTCCCACGAGATAGGGTGGCCATAATAAACGTGGAGAGACGAGTTTTATGACAAACGATCGAAAAAAAAAACATACGCGCGTATATTATGCGTGCCGTGTAAAGAGGCATTAGCGATTAAGAAATAATGTTATAATCATTTTTAAAATATGATCGCGCGCGCGCGCCTTTCAAACATACGTCCGGGTGATGGGGCTTCTCTCTTATTATTGATTCTTTGCTAGAGAAGATCGTAATCTTCGTACTATCAAGATTCGATCGTCGTTATTATCGCACGGTACTCTACATACATAATATGTATATGAGTACGTTCCCACGCGACTTCGTTCTAACGACGGAAAGAAAGGAAAAAAGAACAAAAAAAAAGAAAAAGGAATAAATTTTCGATTCTGATTTCCCGCTTTTTGGATATATATATATATATATATATATATATATATATATATATATATATATATCACGGTAACGGCTTACGAACAAAACAGGCTACTGGTTATTACAAAAGAACAAAAAAAGAAAAGAAAAGATAAGTAATGAAAAGAAAAGACAAAAAAAATGGAAAAGAAAAATAAAGCATTAAACTATATCTTGAGCTCGATCTTTTAAAAGACGGGTGAGAGAAAGCACATGCGACGAGCAAAAAAAAAAAGAAAAAAAAAGAAAGAGAAGGGTAGGTGAGTAGGCCATGGGGTTGAAGTTGTCTGTGGGCTGGGTCGGTGCGCCTTTTCATCGTAGCGAGAATGAAAATACGAGATCATTGTGAATGATAATCGTGGTCAGTGAACGAGAATTGTCGTCATATTGGTTGCTATTTTTCGTTTTTTCGTTTTTGGTTCTCTCTCTCTCTCTCTCTCTCTCTCTCTCTCTCTCTCTCTCTTTTAATTCTTCCCGTTCACCAATCAATTATATTTCTCTCTCTCTCTCTCTCTCTCTCTCTCTCTCTCTCTATCTCTGTGTCTCTCTTTTTGTGCATCTCTCTCTCTGTGTTTATTGAAAAATCATTCGTTCTTTTCTTTTCTTTTATTTATTTATTTATTTATTTTATTATTATTATTATTATTATTATTATTATTATTATTATTATTATTATTATTACTATCATTATTTTTCTTCTTTGTACTGGTTCCTTCGTTTCAAACAGGAACAATTAATAAAAGTTAATGATAATGATAATACTACTAATTATAATGAAAATAATAATCGGTGTTATGCTACGACGATATAAGAACATCGAAGTACGATAAAGCAGCCTTTTAAAAGTTATTCGTTATTTTTATTTTTGTTCGTCGTACTCTGATATATGCCATGAACCCTGATCTTGACCTCCCTATTTGCACACACAGTCGTCTCATGGCCTATCCACCTCTTCACCGTTTATTATCTCACACCCGTCGCTTATTATCTCCTCGGACAATCCTCACTCCCCCCCCTCTCGCCCTACTCTCTTATGTCCACGAAATATCTGTTTTCTTTCTTTCTTTCTTTCTCCTTTCTTCTGTTTCCCTCCCCCTCCCCCTTGTCACTCGTTATTATCCGAACTATTAAAAATTTATTCGAACAAGAGGAGTGAATTTTAATGGTGATTATGGTGGATAGTATCAAGCTTAATTAATTTTCTTTCTTTCTTCCTTTCTTTTTTTTTTTCTTTCTTTCTTCGATTCCGATAAGAGAATAATTACCGACGAGGAGATTGCGGATAAGGGAAGAAATTCGAGGAACAAAAAAAAAAGAAGAAAAAGAAATAATAACAATAAGAATGAAACGAAAGAAGGTGACAAAAACAAAAAGAAGCACACGAAAACGAAGGAAAGTAAAATAATAATCATTGCCAATATTACATACTTACTTGTCATTGCGTAATGTTTGTATGTACTACTTACGTGTTATTTTCTCGCTTTATCCAGATTTTTTTTTCTTTTTTTTTTGTTGTCTTCTTCTTACTCTTCTTTTTTTCTTTTTTTCATTCTCTCCTCGTTGCGAGTTCGCATCCATTTCTTACAAGTCTCTCTCTCTCTCTTTTAATACCGCATGAACAAAAACAAAACAAAAAAAAATTCCTCGTATTTTATACTCTTTCTCTATTACTATATGTACGTTTGTTTTTGGCCGACGAAGCCCCTCCCCTCACCCCCGCGATGTTTACCGTATATATGTTTAAG
Source organism: Dolichovespula media (assembly GCA_911387685.1). Classification (NCBI taxonomy): domain Eukaryota; kingdom Metazoa; phylum Arthropoda; class Insecta; order Hymenoptera; family Vespidae; genus Dolichovespula; species Dolichovespula media. Next base: position 622,680 of record OU426861.1, read on the forward strand.
TATCATAAAGGAAAGTAGCGTGTAAAATTAATACACGAATATCGCTCTCCCCTTATTTGAGACATTTTTCATTTCTACGGCGTTCTTTAGTTAAGCTTTATCCTTCATCTCTTACGTTGTAACGTTCTCTCTTTATTTCTCGTACAAACGTGCCGAATAAACAAATAAATAAATAAATAAATAAATAAATAAATAAATAAATAGATAAATAAATAAATAAACAATTAATTAAATATATATAAAAATAAATATATAAATATATATAAATAAATAAATAAATAAATAATCGATGCGTTCGATCTACGAAATAACATTCTATGCGAAATAAATTTTTTGTTAATACGTCACAGTATGTATAAAACAAACACGATATCTCTTTCTCGTTTTTTATCCTAAATTATTTTGGTTGTTCGGTTAAAATGTTGCGTAACGGTGGTGCGACTATTTGGAATTATTCTTTTCTTTTCTTCTTTCATTTTTTTCGAACGCTCATCGACATACTTTGTTTTGCATTCGAATCTCCCGCGCAATTCACAACGTACGACAATATGGCGATTGCGGCCAAGTACGTGTATACATTTTATTATCGTGTATAAAACGAACGTAACGATTCTCGTATCGAGCGTGGAATTTGAATATATATGTATACATGTATACGTGTGCGTGTGCATATATATATATATATATATATACATATACATACATACACACGCGCACATATATATGTATATGTGTACATATTAATTAACGTAAAAAGACGAAAAAAAGAGAACACCCCCATCCTGTGTTGCGCCGGAAAAAATAAGGGGCGAGCGAAACCGTGCTTTCATAGTTGACTTTAACGAGATATGATTTTTTCCGTTTCTGTTTAGTACGACAGTTTGTGCTCGGCGGCGGAGACAATTTGCCCGGTACGTAACTCATAACTCTCTTTTTTCTTTTCCCTCATTTTCCTAATTAATGAAAAAGAAGACAGACAAGAAGCCGTCTCTTTCTTTCTCTCTCATTAATGCGCGCGAGCTTCTTGCGATATTCGAAATCACCACACACACACACACACTTTACACAAGCACATTACGCGCACGTACAAACAGACATACATACATACACGTATATACACGTACATACACGCACCAACACATAACACGTACTCGTATCAACACACGCTACCATTGTAATTTTATTTTTTATTTGATTTATTTAATTATTTTTATTTTAATTATTTTTTTTTTTGTAAAGTATTGCGGGGGAACAGAAAACCGATTCGTAGCGTGATAACGGAGTATTTTGAAGATCACGACGCCATCTTGTCATATATATACTCTCAAGAAGTAAAATTATAGATAAATGAAGCATTCAATCAATTCTCGCACGTATTCGTTCGCGATATGCAACGTACATACGTAAATACATATGTCACGTGGTAATTCTTGACAAATCGATAATTGTACGCGATTCCAGAAAAAAAAAATTATGTGCTACGAACCCGATTTCTTCCCCCCGCTCCCAGCCTCGCCCACGCTCTTTAATAATAATAATAATTTTTTTTGTGTTGTTCGTCACAGTTTCGATGCATGGTCGAGGATCTTCGTAAAAGGAATTTACCTTCTTTTTTCCTTTCTATTTAATTAATCATTTATTTCCATTGGTACTGCTCGGCACGAAACGTGAAAGCTTATTGCGTTTGTCGCAGTGGTTCTCATTCCAATACGAACATTAAAATAACCCCTTCCTCCTCTTCCCTCCCATTCTTCCCCTTATCGTCCCCCTCGACCAAGTGCCGAGTGACACGGGAAATGTGAAAGAAGAGAAAAAGAGAAAGACGACCGGCGAGGGAATCGTTCGTTTTTCTCTTATTTTCTCTTCTTTTTTTTTCTACATTTCGTATTACTTCGAAGCTAATCTTTTCTTTTTTTTCTTTGTGCACCTCTTTTCGAACTTTGCACAGCAGCGAACTAACACCACACATCCACGCACGCACAAACGCACATAATGCAGGAGCACAATTTAAAAAAAAAAAATACGAACGCACGAAAATACATGCACGTACACGTACACATACACGTACACACATGAGAACATGAAGCACATAAAAAACATAGAGAGACGCAGAAAGAAGACAGACGCACACACCCAGAGTTCCTCCTGAGCGCCATTTTTGTTTCTTTACGCTTTTTGTCGTTCATTATAATTATGATTTGCAATTATATAACAACAGCATATTTTTTTTACTATATATATAATATATATATATATATATATATATATATATATATATATATATATACACACATATATATATACAATAAGTATTATTCAAAGCGCGACGACTCGCTCTCTTTTTCTCGTTCCTACCTATCGCGGTTATTAATACGTTTGATTAGAACAATGATGATGACAATGATGATCATTATTATTATTATTATTATTATTATTATTATTATTATTATTATTATCTTTATTATTATTATCTTTATTATTATTATTGTTATATACTTTTGACGATTATGTTGTTATGATGGTGACTATGACGATGATAATAATTGTGCAATTATTAATTAAATAATAATACTAATAATAATATTATTGCTTTTATTATTAATATTATTATTATATTATTGTTATTATTACGATGATGATGATGATGATTATGATGATGATTATGATTATGATTATGATTACGATTATGATGATGAGATGATGACGATGATGATGATGATGATGATGATGATGATGATGATGATGATGATGATGATGATGATGATGATGATGATGATGACGACGATGATGAAGATGATGACAATGACGATGATGATGACTATAATGATGATGACGATGATGATACAGAAAGACAAAAAAAGCAACGCGGCATAAATATTTAATACAGATGTAAAGAAACGAATCTGCGCGCACCGAGCCACTCACTTTTTTATTATTAAGATACCACTGCGTCGCCGTATCGATCTCTCTCTCTTTCTCTCTCTCTCTTTTCTCTCTCTCTCTCTCTCTCTCTCTCTCTCTCTCTCTATCCTTTTGTCAATCTTGTCAAGTAACCATCTCGACGGGATTTCAACAAATCGATTGGATCGCAGGATAAATATTTTATTCTCCATATTGGAAAAACGATCGACAACGTGTACACCTATCACGATCATGTAAAAAAAAATATCATTTCATAAGAATACGTAGGCGTATAATGTTGGATCGTGTGGTTTGAATATTTTCTCTCTCTCTCTCTCTCTCTTTTTCAAATGTTAGGTATCATCACGATTGTTTTTCCAATGGACTTTTACAAATTATTGCGATCAAAAGTCAGACTATACGACGACAGAGTTTTTTTTAACTCTCCTCGACACTTTCGACGATTGGTAAAAACATTAGCTCTGTCGATCGTGGTTGTCTTTTCTTTCTCTCTCTCTTTTTCTATTTATCTATCTCTATTTCTCTCTCTCTCTCTCTCTCTCTCTCTCTCTCTCTCTTTTTCTCAAATGAAATGAAACCTTTATTACTATTAAATATATTATTTTGCGATTTTAGCGACAAGGAATCGCAGATAAAAACGCACACTTACTCTCTAACACACACACACACACACACACATATACGCACGAGTACAGTACGGTGTGCTATTGTTAAATTACAAAGGAAATTGTATTTCTTTCTATATTTTCTTTTTCCATTCTTTAACTTTTTTAATTCTCTCTCTCTCTTTTCTCTCTCTCTCTCTCTCTCTCTCTCTCTCTCTCTCATTTTCGTTCAAGAACAAACGAATATTTGATTAATACCGATAATAACATTCCTGTCGCTAAATTCGCACGATTTGTTTTTTATTATTAATTCTTCTTTTCTCTCTCTTTTTTTTTTTTTGGTTTTCTTTAAACCGATTGAGCGATCATCACCGAAACAGCGAAATAATCGATCTCTCTTATCTTTTTTCTTTCCCCCACCAACCCCCCCGAACACGGCTCGACAAAAACTGTGGATCGATCTGTGGCAGGCTTGTCGAAAGGAGTCGGTTTTATAAGGTTCGACCAACGTGTCGAGGCCGAAAAGGCGATTCAAGAACTGAACGGAAGCGTTCCGAAGGGCTCGAGTGAGCCGATCACCGTCAAGTTCGCCAACAATCCAAGCAACAACAAGGCGATACCGCCGTTGGCCTATCTGGCACCCCAGGCGACACGTCGCTTTGGCGGCCCGATCCACCATCCAACTGGCCGCTTCAGGTACATTCCACTGTCGCCACTATCCAGGTACCTACTCGCCTCTACTCGCTCTACCCAAAGATCTCGTTCTCTATTTCTTTTATATTATCTATCTCTATCTCTATCTTTATCTCTCACTGTCTCTCTATCTCTATCTATCTATCTATCTATCTATCTATCTATCTATCTATCTCTATCTCTCTTTCGACATTTCTATTATCTATTTTATCTATCTATCTTTTCATCACAATCATTATCTATTCTAATCTGACAAATCTTTCTCTCTCTCTCTCTCTCTCTCTCTCTCTCTCTCTCTCTCTCTTTCTTTCCCTTTCTTTCCCTCACCGTTTCATTCTATCATATTAACGCACAGAAGAACATACGATCACATACGCAATCGACCAGATCGATCGATCGATCCGCGTTCGTTTCCAACTATAACCCCTCCTACTCACCGCCACCCTCTCGCCTTCCACCCTTCCCATCTTTCTAGCTCTCTCCCTCTCTCCGTTCTTCTCTTCTTTCTCTTTCTGTACCACTACTACTGCTATACTACTACTACTACTACTACTACTACTAATACTACTACTACTACTACTACTACTACTACTACTACTACTACTACTACTACTACTACTACTACTACTACTACTACTACTACTACTACTACTACTACTACTACTACTACTACTACTTCTTCTTCTTCTTCTTCTTCTTCTTCTTCTTCTTCTCTTTCTTCTTCGTCACCATATATGTAACGAGCAACTTTTTTTTTTCTTTTTGTTTTTTTTTCTTTCTTTTTTTCCGAACTATGCTCTCACTTTACTTCGATTTTTTTTCCACAGTCCATCCTGATCTGGCGAGAGTAAAAAAAACGAACTAGAGAATTTAGAAGGAGAGTTAGAGGACGAGTTTTTAGAAAGATTCTCGTGTCTACGTTTTTTTGCCTCTCTCTCTCTCTCTCTCTTTCTCTCTCTCTCTTTTTCCTTCTTTCTCTCTCTCTCACTCTCTCTCTCTCTCTCTCTCTCTCTTTCTCTATCTCTCTTTCTTTTTCTCTCGCTCGTCGTTGTTTACGTCGGAAGGAGGAGGATTGTTCGAGTTAGCGAAGGAATTAACGGTTTCCTTTCTCGAGATTTGACGAGACGATGCCGCGAACGAGAGCGAACAAGAACTCATCAAGTCGATCATATTTTTCTCTTTCTTTATTATTGTTGTTATTATTATTATTATTATAATTATTATGATTATGATTACTATTATCCTTTTATTCTTTGCCATTTTTCTTTTTCTTTATTGTTTACATTTCCAACCATACAATAAAGTATTTTGCAGTAAAGTGACACTTAATGGTTTGCTTTCTTGTGTCTTATTTATTTATTTATTTATTTATTTATTTATCTTAATCCGTTTATTATCAAAATTATAAAATTCGTGAGTGTTGATTTTCGATATATATATATATATATATATATATATATATATATTTATTTATTTCTTTTGTGTCGTCTCTAACATAACAAAATCCTCGTCCTTTCTACATTTTTGTGATTGTATATATGTATGTAATATATATACATACATATATTTCGTGTTATATAATTATATTTATAATTGTCCGTACTCGTTACATACAGAGAAAAACGATTAGTAAACAGTTCGTTCGATCGATCGATCTTTGTTTCGTTTGTTTGATCTTTGCACTTCATCGTTTAATTTCCTTCTCTCTCTTTCTCTCTCTCTCTCTATCTCTCTCTCTCTCTTTCTACTCTCTACTCTCTATCTCTCTACTCTCTTTATTTTCCTATTACATCCTGTTTTTTCTCCTGTGTTCCATCCACGCATTTTTAATACTTATCTTTATTTCTGTCCATCGACGTTGTTTCTTTTATATTATCTTTTTTTATATATATATATATATTTTTTTTTCATACGTATATATCTATATATGAATAATCAGGGCAATAAACACGTCCTATCCTTTATCGGTGATATATCATATATATATATTACATATGCACATAAGTCGCATATTGTATATCTTAAGTTACGATTATGCATGCATTTATAATTGTTTTGAGCCATTTTGCCCTACTGCCACCCACCCCAACCCCCTCGTCCATAACGTGTCACCCTTTTCTTTCGGATTCGGGAATAGACGAATATTTTGAGGATTACAATTTTCAAAAATTTCTATCGAATATTAATGTCGTTCGATGATAAACGATCTATTAGGATCTTATGGAAACGACAAAAAATAGGATCTATCTTTCGTCAAAGTTCTTTAAAACTTTCAAATTTTTGTCCAGAGATTTTTATTCAAATTTTCATTATCTTTACAATTTAAACAAGATACCTTTTCATTCATCGTATATATCTTTAAAACACGTTATTTATTCACAGTCATACGTAATTTTACGTACCCGTACGTATACCCTAGTTCGATTTAATAGCATTATACATATTTATGTGCATACATATGAATATATATGTACATATAGAATACGTACATACGAAAATTAGTACACAAACGACGGT
>OU426861.1:634416-686916 GCA_911387685.1 Dolichovespula media
AACTTTTTTCAAAGGTCGCGCGGAAGAAAGAATCGTGACGTTGGAAAAAGTATCTAACCTCTTCCTCCCCCCCTCCCCAATTATCCACGCTAAGACACGGTTGAACGTTTCGAGTACAGCCATAATGATAGCGGCAGCAGCAACAACAACAACAACAATAATAATAAAAACTTCTTCGCCATTTCCTTAAAGCTAAAAATGTCAAGCACGTTGATATGTTACTTTACGTTCTCGCCGTATCCTCCATTTTCCTTCTATCTGTCCCATTGTCGAAGAGTTGCTGCACATATGTGTACGTAATAGGTATTCGCGAAAGAGACAAGTATGTTATGTGTGTATATGTATGGCTCGCAACTCTGACAGCAAAATGGCTTCGTGCGAAAACGTAAGTTTGTTTAATTAGATTCTTGACTGTGGAAAAAAAAAGGAAAGAAAAAGGGAAAGGAAAATGAAATGAAATGAAATAGAAAAGAAAGGAGGTTCAGGGAGAAGGGCGGCCGTTTGATCGGAACGATGGCACGGTGTTACAGGTACAGTCCGTTGGCGGGTGACCTCCTTGCGAACTCGATGCTGCCAGGTAACGCGATGAACGGTTCCGGTTGGTGCATCTTTGTCTACAACCTGGCACCCGAGACCGAGGAGAACGTCCTATGGCAACTCTTCGGTCCTTTCGGCGCCGTCCAGTCGGTGAAGGTCATCCGTGATCTTCAGACGAACAAGTGCAAGGGTTTTGGTTTCGTAACGATGACCAATTACGAGGAGGCGGTGGTGGCGATTCAAAGCCTGAACGGTTACACCCTCGGTAATCGCGTACTCCAGGTCAGCTTCAAGACGAACAAGAGCAAAGCCGCGTAGGGCAAGCAACAACAAGCAGCAGCAGCGGCGGCAGCTGCGGCGGCAGTGGTAGCTGCCGCCGCGGCAGATGCGGTAGCGGTGGCAGCAGCAGCCTACGATCATCGTGAGCGACTTCTACGTACGGTGGCTCAGCTCCCGGTACCTTTACCGGCTCACGTCTACACCAAGAGAACCAACAGTCAGCAGCAGCAGCAGCAACAACACCACCACCACCACCACCACCATAACCACCACAACTACCATCACCATCACCAAAATCATCAACAACAGCAACAGCAACAGCAGCAGCAGCACCATCATCATCACCAAAATCATCAGCAACAAAACCAACAGCATAATGCAGTTGGCGGTAACGTTGCTGGGAACAATAGCGCCGCCGGTGGTAGCGGTAACAATCATCCTCCTGGCAGCAACACTATCCTACATCGTGCTGCGAGCCAGAAACAGGGCCATCATAAGCAGCCCTTTTTTCTCCAGCGTTTACCCTCGCGCTGGCACGAGCTAACGCACTCAAAATGGCCGCCTCAGGAACATCAGCAGCAACATAACGCGCAACAGAAGCAGACCTCCTTTAAGAACAAACCTACCCACCAGACGGTCGGCAGTAAGAAGCAGCTACAGCAGCAGCAGATCGAGAAAGCGTAATGTCGTGTGCATGTGTGTATTGGTGTGAGTGAAAGTATGGGTGAAAGGGAGATAGATAGAAAGAAAGAAAGAAAGAGAGAGAAAGAGAGAGAGAATGTGTGTGTGAGTGTGGAAGAAACAAAGAAAACGAGTATGGGGATTTCGTTTAGAAGAGCAGGGAAAGGAAGAAAGAAAGAAAGAGAAGAATAGAGAGCGAGAGAGAGAGAGAGAGAGAGATAGGGGATGCTTATTAAAAATCGATGATGCTAACTGCTAACTAATATCAACCGGGTTGAGCCAATGGGTGGACAAGAGATTGAAAGAGATTAAAAGTATCAAAGTTCGATCGAATTTTTTTTTTCTCTCTCCCGGACACATACTTTTTCTCTCTCTCTCTCTCTCTCCTTTTCTCGTTCCCTGTCTCTCTCTCTTTCTTTCACTTCTTTATCCTTTCCCCCCTGTTCTTTCACTTTTCCTTCTAATCAAATCAGTGTCGTTCTCTAGCTCGTTTTTTCCAACTACAACAACAACAACAACAATAACAACAAATAAGATAGAAAGAGTGACGAAAGTGAAAGATATCGATGAAGTCGATTAACTGTCGAAGAACGAGATAAGGATAGAAAAAAGGAAAATGGAGTCAAACGTGTTCTTATGGGGGTAAGATAGAGGAAGTATCGGTTCATCGGGTTTGTTCTCTTGGAAGAGATGATTAATAAGAGCAGGGTAAAGTTGAAGGGAGTAGAAAGAGCAAGAGAGAGAGAGAGAGAGAGAGAGAGAGAGAGAGAGAGAGAAGGAAAAAAGAAAGAAAGCAAGCAAGTAAGTAAGTAGGAAAGTAAGAAAGAAATATGAAAAAGAAATGAAGAAGGAAAGGAATTGAGAAAAATATGGGGCAGGGCTCGCATTATATAAGTTACGGACGGGTGGGTTGCTATTGCTAACCATGTTTACGTACTTAAATCTAGTTCAATTTACTATTTTACCGTTTAAGTGAGTATATTACAAAATCGCAAGATGGTGTCTGTTCTGTTGGATAAGTAAAAAAGAGAGAAAGAGAGAGCGAGAAAGTAGAAAGTAGAGTGACTGAGCGAGCGAAAAAGTGAGACTGAGTGTGATAAACGATATATAATATATGTGCGTAGTATATATATATATATATATATATATATATATATATATATATATATATATATATATATATATATATATATATATATAATACGGACAAAAATGCAACACGCGTAACATCGGAAAGAGAAAATAGGAAGGTAAAAGGATAGATGAGGAATAGATAGAAATGGATTCGGAGCCGAGGGATTACGTCGTTTCTAATAATTTAATAATCCGTAATAATTTTCTTTAATAATAACGTTCTTTTTGTGCTAGTCAAGGAAGACACAGTTACACGTGTGTACTTTACCTAAACACCGGTTTATCCCAAAGATCAGTCAGTATTTAACGTCGTACGTTCGTACGTTCTTTTTTTATATTAACAATTGTATTACTACTTATATTATTACGGACATATGCCGAGAGTGATTCTGTTATACATACATGTATATCCTTACACAACGAGAGAAAGAGAGAGAGAGGAAGAGTGAAAGAGAGTGAGAGAGAGAGAGGGAGAGAGTGATAGAGTGAAAGAGGATGAGAAAGAAGAACGATTCAACCAAAAGGCTTTCTCGTTATATTTATTACTATCGAAAAGTCCACCGTCTCTAGGAGAACGCGTCTAGTCTCTATATAATATACACGTATATATATATACACACACATACATATATATACACACGTATACACCACACACACGAACACGTACACGTAGGACAGAGGACAGAGCATATACAGACAAACAGATGGACAAACGGAAAGACAGACGGGAAAACAGATGGACGGACAACAAATGGACAGACGGGTTTACGGAAAGAAACGTATTTAATCAACGTATTCGAAATAAGTACACGCGATCTCATGCAATACGAAATCCCGTTTTGGTATTTTATTATTTTTTTTTTTTTTTTTTTTTTTTCTTCCGAGCGCATCGACGAGAGAGTAACGACGATATTCATATTCATTATCGTATATTATTTTTAGTAGGTGAAGAGGACCTGGATTACGTTCGTAATAAAAAAAAAAGAAAAAGGAAAAAAAAAGAAAAAAACCCTGAAAAAAAGAAAAAAAAATCAAACGTGTCCTCCGTCGTAGAGAACGTAATTCTATTATTATTATCATTATCATTATTATTATTATTATTATTATTATTATTATTATTATTATTATTATTATTATTAATATTATTATTATTATTAAAATAATAATAATAATTACTATTATTAAATAACGATGTTCACGGCGGTAAGAAAGGGAACACGTGTGTTCGTTTCAACATGAAAATTTCACACGTAGATTCGCGTTGCCGATCCGAAGGCAAGTCATTCCGACCGAGCGTGATTAAAAATACTTCAAATGAAATGAAATCAAGTGAAATAAAATGAAAAAAAAGGAAAAGAAAATGGAACAAAAAAAAAACAAAAACTTAAAATAATATTAAATAAATAATAAATGTAGGATTCTCGTATCCGTTTGTTGGTCAAACGATGATGATGTTTCTCTTAACGGTAGTTTATAATTTTCTTTTTCTTTATTTCTTTCTTTCTCTCTCTCTCTCTCTCTCTCTCTCTCTTCTTTCTTTCTTTCTTTCTTTCTTTCCTTTTTCATTTTATTTTCTCTTTTTCTTCTCCTTTGTTTTTAGATTTAGGTTAGTTAATACACACACACACACATACACTCACACACACATATATATATACATATAGCGTATATATTAATATATATGTTGTCCTATTTATGTGTACCTTCTTGTGTCTAGTCCGGGAGCGAGGAGAGATAATATAGATCGTGGAAACGAAATTGGTTGATCGTATATTTACGAAGATTTAAAAAAGAAAAAGAAAAGGTGAGGGAGGGAGAATAATAGATGACCCGATTGATCGTTTCCAGCCATAATAGAAATATATGCATATGTATGTATGTATGTATCTATGTGTATATATATATATATATATATATATATATATATATATATATATTTATAAATATTTATATATATACACATATATATATATATATATATAACAATGATAAATAATATATAAGATATCTTTCCGAGCTCCTAAAATCGTATAGGAACTTATATTGAAGTGACCAATAGTTTTTTTCTAAGATTTTATTTATTGAACACACTTCATCGTATTTTGAATGTCGTATGTAATCTCGCGATCGCGGACGACAAGGTTTATATATAAATAACGTACGTAAATACGACGAGAAGGATTAATTATCATGTGACAAAATAAATAAGGATAGTATGAACGTGAAATGAAGAAGAATTAAAAAAAATCTGATCGTTAAAAGTGAAAAATTATCGCTTACGTCGCAAAGAGTTGATGACATTTCGCGTCATTAATTAATATCTCGTTGTCCCTCACGAGAGGAAAGTACGAAAAAAAAAAAGAAAAAAAATATACGAAAAATACGTGGTCAATCTCTTTCGATTGGAAAAAGAAAAGAAAGAAAAAAATGCGATCGATCGCGGAGCTTGTGTATCAACCTGAATCGTTTAGAATTTCTTTTCTTTTTTTTTTCTTTTTTCTCTTTTTTTCTTCTACTTTTTTTTTATGGAAGAACGGGAAAAAAACACATCGTGTTCGAGGTATGCCCTCGTCGGATGCAATAAAATTCGACTACCGTCTTTATAAAATAGTTTCGAAAGCGGTACGATCATTATCACTTATCTTGATCATGAACGATTATCTGCTTCATTATAACGTGCATATATATATATATGATATAATATATATATACACATATATTATTACAATTATTCTGGTTATTATTATTATTATTATTATTATTATTATTATTATTATTATCATTATTATCACCACCTTCATATCGCCATTATTATTATTATCATTATTATTATATTATTATTAATATATTATTATTATTATTCTCATTGTCATCGTCATTATTATTATTATTATTATTATTATTATTATTATTATTACAATTACTATTAGTTATAATTGTGTATATTTTTTGTATCTCTCATCTAGTACTACGTGTAACCTTCAAACACCTTATTACTATTTACTTTTATGTTGCTATAAAAGGAAAATTACTTTATTCGCTTAACATCTGCTGTCGCTCTACTACCACTACTTTCTCATCACCCGCTATAACTATCGCTGCTATTACTTACAACTACTGCTACTACAACTACTAATACTATTTACTACTATTTACTACTTACTTACTTACTTACTTACTTACTACTACTACTACTACTACTACTACTACTACTACTACTACTACTACTACTACTACTACTACTACTACTACTACTACTACTACTACTACTACTACTACTACTACTTCTACTACTACTACTACTACACTACTACTACTACTACTCTACTACTACTGACTATTTATTTATTTATTTAATTATTATATAACAACAGAAATTATGTTTTATTTAAGGATTAAACTGATTTGTGTTTGGTTCAAATGTCGTTTGTTTTATTTCAATTTATATGTTTTATGTTATCATCTGGTTACAACACCGATCATAATACTATTACATCCGTCCCAACTATTTCCTACTCTAACAAAATTCCTTAAATGTGTACACATCGTCTCGATCGTGCCGATCTGTGTACATTTGAACATAACACTTTGAGAATCCCAGAATACAAGTTTGTGTGTGTATGGATGTGTGTGTGTACGGGAGACAGAGAGAGAGAGTGAAAGAGGAAGAGATTTTTTTTTTTAATCGAAAAAGTATCTTGGGATGGATCTCGATATGCGAGGATCTACGCTCGTGGATCGTGCCTCGTAAGTTGTAACCATTCATTTATTATTATTTTTTTTTATTATTATTATCATCATCATTATTATTATTATTATTATTATTATTATTATTATTATTCATTATCACCATTAATATTATTATTATACTATCTATCACTAATACTATCACTACTATCACTATTACTACCACCACTACTACTACTACTACTACTCCTACTACTACTACTACTACTATTAATACTATTACAACTACTACTATTATTACTACTATAATTATTATTATTAGAATATTATTACAGTAATTACTGTTACCCTATTATTATTATTATTGTTGTTGTTATCGTGATAGCAGATAAAAAGTAAAAAAAAAAAAGGAGAGAGATAAAGAAAAGGATATCTGTAAAAGTACCACACGACGTTAGAGAAGGACGTGGTCTCTCGGCTATTTCTCATATTTTTTACAGCGTATTGTTATCATCATCATCAAGTGACTTTCGTTCTTTTTTGCGGTTCCATATTATTTTATTATTCTTACACGGCAAGTTAGAAAGTTAAGAAAGAAAGAAAGAAAAAAAGAAAGAAAGAAAGTCGAACGGCCGTAATCCTTCCGATTCTTATTTATTGTAATCTTTACGAGAAAGAGAGAGAGAGAGAGAGAGAGAGAGAGAGAGAGAGAAAGAGAGAGAGAGAGAGAAAGGGTGATAAAAATGTGACTTCTATTCGGAAACCCTTGGATCTTTGGCTCGACGAAAGAAAGAACGTAGAAAAAAAAGGACAAAAAAAATATGATGATCGTTGACACGAAAACTTTGTTTTACGTTCCTTTTCGAATTGTAGAAGTTCAAGGATCCTGTCTCTTTAAATAAACGCACATATGGGCGCGCAAATAACCCACACAGAATGCATAAAGATGACCTGAGAAAAAAGAATGATGACCGTCACGCATTCTTTCTTTCTTTTTTTTTTCTATTTATCATTTTTCTTTTTTTATTTATTTATTCATTTTTTTTTTTTTTAATCGAACGAGTTTTTCGTCCCAGAGCGATCCGAAGGAAAAATTGCTATCCTTGATCAAGAGGAAATGTTTATTGTCCGTATGAATAACGTCGAGAATTCGTTGGAAAAGAGAAAAAAAAAAGAAAAGAAAAAGAGAAAAAATCATAAAACGAAAAGTGCGACGTAATTTATCGAGAGGAAAGTCGGATACATTTTATAAATCGTATGGAGACATCGACGTGATCGTTTTTTTTCTTTTTTACGTATCGACGTCGAACATTATTGAATTTCGTAAAAAATTTAACGCGACTACGACGATAAATTTTCCGATACATCTCAAAGAGTAAAACGACTCATCGAAGAATCGATTATAATATTTCGTCGAATGCTCTTACGTGTGTGTATTTTCGTTTTACATCAACGAATTCGTACGTATTCGCGTTAAGATTTACGAAGTCCTTTATCGTACGTATCAGGTGGGAGGAAAACAAAAATTGTCGAACGCGACCCACCGACATTTTTCATTCGATAAATATTTTCAAACATATTATTCTACACCGATAATTGTTTAATTCCTTGCGACCGATACGCTTTATTCGTTTTAATTTAAAAAAAAAAAAAAAAAAAGAAAAAATATGTTAAGAATGAAAAAGAAAGCAGAAAAATATTTGGCCGATTTCAATAAGCACGCTTACATTCTCGTGAGTCACTGATAATGATTAAATAAGCGTTCAGAGAAAAAGTGAAAAGAAGTCGAGGGGAGAGGATGAGAAGAACGGTAAAAAAGGAAAAGAAAAAAAAATAGGAGGACATAGGACGAAAAGAATTCCGCGCACAATGCCGCCGGCTGAGATAAGTCGAATTGATAATAATTAATTAGAGGTCGTGCGAGTCCTACCCCCGACCGCACCCCAACACCACTCACAAGCCACCGTTAACGTTTAGAGTCGTCGAGTGACTTACAACAACGATCTCGGCGAAACGTTCCAGTAAGATAAGACGAGAAGAGAAGAAATGAAATACCAAAGAGTATAATAATAATAATAATAATAATAATAAGATTAAGAATAATAATAGGAATAATAAGAATAATAAGAATAAGAATAAGAATAAGAATAAGAATAATAATAATGTCCGTTAGGAAAAAAATCCCCCAACAAAAAAAAAAAAGAAACAATAGAAACCGAAGGTGAAAAGTGAGAATGTATTTGTTTATTTATGCGTGCGTGTGCATGCGTGTGAGAGAGAGAAAGAGAGAGAGAGAGAGTGAGTGAGAGAGGGAGAAACAGATACAAAGAGAAAGAAAGAGAAAGAGAGATAGAAAAAGAGGTACGCTGATCTACTTAAATATAATATTATATACGATTATTATGTTAGATATACATTGTGTGTATTGTATTTATGTCTCAATAATCGTTGTTACTTATATCGCTATGATCATGATGACGATAATGATAACGAATATTAATTAACCGACAAAGTTTGTAGAATGGTGAAGAAAGGAGGGGGCTGAGCGACACGCATTATTATACATCGACATGTATACATAGAGCTTTTTGTTCATTTTTTTTTCTCGATAACGCACATACACACACATACATATATATGGTTCGTAAATATTAATACTGATTACAATTAACACACACACACACACATTAATACACGAGTGCGATCAGTTCGTACAATTTGTATGCATTTATGTGTGTGTGTGTGTGTATATATATACATATATATATATATATACATATATATATATATATATATATATATGTACACAAACAAACGTATACACAAAGAGACAGAAAAAATCACTTGCGACGTTCTCGATTGAATAAAATAATAATTATTCTTGAGATGATGGACATGCGAATCAATATAATGGATAGGGAAGCTGATGATGATGATGATGATGATGTTGACGACGATAATGATGATGATGGTGATGATGACGATGATGATGATAATGATGATGGTTATGATGATGATGATGATCAGCGATGTTGGCGGTAATTTCTGATTTTAGATAATTTCTTGCGATCAACAAGAAGCTGCGTTTAACATTATTTATTAGAACCGATGGGTATTATTACATTAACGAATACTTAATTGATTAATTAATTAATTAATCGCGTAATCGATATTTATTGTAATCATCTACCGCTTAGTGTCTGTATTCTCTTTAGTGGGACACGTACGCGTGCGATGCGATACGAGGGAAAACTAAAAAAAAAAAAAAAGAAAAAAAGAAAGAAAAATAACAGAAAAAAAGTAAAAAAAAAAAAATACCAAAAATCAACCAACAAAAATAACAAAAACAACAGCAAAGGAATTCGTCATCTATTAACAATATAATCGATAAAAATCAATGTTGTGTTTAAAGGCAGGACTGATACCAGTCGTCAAAATGAACGCCATTACGCTACGTACGAGATCATTGATATAGAATATTTTTTTCTATAACTCGTCGCCCTTTTTGATTTTGTCATTTTCAATTGTTGTCTCCTCTTGATCCCTTCTTAAAAGGGATTAAAATGGGAGAGATTGAAATTAATGAAAACTTCGCTTGAAATGTAACGAGAGAGAGAGAGAGAGAGAGAGTGAGAGGGGCAGATCGAGCGAATAGAATGGCAGAGTCAAATCCAGAGAGACGACGCGAAGGATCTTCCAGGATTAATTCTTCGATTTTTTTTTTTTTCGTTTGTTTGTTCCTTTTCCTTTTTTGTCCAACTCAATGCTATATCTTTTTTATTTGATACTAATCCTCATTCATATCCTTACCACCCCCGGCCAATGTGCTCCGTTTTATTTATTTTAATCAATTTTTAAGTCGAACTTAAATATGAAATTTTGTCGATTTCAATCGCGAAATACATACACATAGGCATTATAAGTACATATATATATATATATATATATATATATGCTCTCTGGATTTTAAGTCTCTGTACGTCGCGAGAAGGACATTCGGCAACGAGATGAACTTTGCCGATGTTCTTCGTGTTATAAAACAGTTAATGGCGACCGAAGTCGACGGTGTCGATGTGATAGGAAAAGGGAAAACAAAAAAAAAAGAAACGAAAGAATAAGAGAAAAGGGTACGCGTACGTACACGGAGATATGTCATCGCGATAAAAAAAAAAAGACAAAAAAAAACAAAAACAAAAAAAACAAAAAAAAAACAAAAAAACGAAAAAGGAAACAGAAAAAAAGGAAAAAAGCGCGCGCGCGATATTTATTGAAATATACGGTATGTCCCGTCGAAAAAAACTTGATCGTTAAAAGGAGAAAAGAAAAAAAAAGAGGGAAAAGAAATATATCATCCACGTCCTCGGATCGAATCATTTTTTGCAAGACGCGTTCGAAATGATTTTTCAAACGATCGCATTAAATGGAACATCCCGTATATTTAAATATGTATATATATATATGTATATATATATATATATATATATATATATATATATATACATGCATATGTATATGTATATTCCCCTTGGGACGATCAGGTTATAACGAAATGTTTTCGAAACTGGTGCTCTAGTCGCAGATTATTTTCCCTCGTGGTTCGTGGCGCGTTGTGATAAAGGCAAGCGAATTAGACATTTTTGACGAGTAAGAAAAAAAAAGAAAGAGCGAGTGAGAGTGAGAAAGAGAGAGAGAGAAAGAGAGAGAGAGAGAGAGAGAGAGAGAGAGAGACTGGAGTGCATGCGTGTGCGCGTGTATGTGTCAGATAGAGTGAGATCTAGAGGCTGTATATTATCGAACGAAGCGTATACACATACAACACACAAACACGTTTATAAATATATATACACGAGACGAAAAAGAAAATATGCATCAGGAGCATCTCGGCTCGAGATCTCGTGCTATTTCTATTTGCGTAACTTCTTATCTTACGGAGGTCGCAATAGGGGTTTCAAAACGTTTTTTTTTTTTTCTTTATTTTATTTTATTCTCTCTCCTTTTTTTTCGATAAAAAACGTGGATCATATGTCGAGATCGTCCATAAAAGAAGCACTCGTAGTTATCATATATAATTGAGAAGAAGAACGTTAATACACAGCCACACACACTCACACTAGCACACGCACACGCACACCCACCTCCACCACATAAAGCTATATTATTTCCCCCATTTGTAATAATCCAATTTTTCCAAACAAGTCCGCATAAACTTATAATATTTCGAGAGAGCTATTGCATTGCTATGCATTCGTTTTCGAGATTCCATTTTAATGACATACATGCACACATACATTCATAAATACATACATACGAACATGCATACATAAATACATACTGTCGCGGCGAATTTCAAAATTCCCGCCACGCGTCGCCGACGTCGACGGCTCGCACCGACGTAGCCGGATTCAGACGGACGACGGCGCGTGCGTTTTTATATATAAAAAAAAAAAAAGACCTTTGATGAATACCGTTTTATCGGTTATCTCTATTTATATAATATTTCAAATAATGATAATAATAATGAAAAACAAAGAAAGAAGAAAAAAAACCTAATAAAAAAGGCAAGGAACGACGATCCTCGTGACAAAAAACAAAAAAAAAAAAAAATAAAGAAAATAAGAAAGAAAGAAAAACAGAAAACAAAAACAATCTCTCTCGACGTGACATCCTTCAGCGACAACAAAAAATGATCTTGACATTCGTCCACGATGACAGGGTTCGTGTATTCTTCCTTCCGTCCCGTAGAGAATATTATCTAATAAAAGAAGATGGCAAGGATATCGTAGAAAGAGAAAAAAGAAAAAAAAAAGAAAAAAGAAGAATAAAAGGAAGAGGAAAAGTGTCAATCGTGGAACAAGTGACGTATTAGCACGTAAATGTGTACTTACGTAGGCCCGGGAAATTTAAACGGACGACATTCCATCATTCGAAGAATCGTTCGAAGAATGAACGTCGCGTTTATAAATCATTAACGTGAGGGATGAAGAGAGAGAGAGAGAAAGTGTGTGTAATCCATCTTTCTAATCATCGGCGAACTTAATGAACGATCAACAATCATCGGACTTGGAGTCTCTTCGTAAAACGTAAAACGAGAATTTAATATCGAGCAAATCTCGACAAACTTTTTATCCACGAACTTGTCAAACTTCTAATTCACAATTGACTGATTTAACCCTTTAAGAACGACGAAATATAAGATTCGATATAAATATACATACCTGTCATCGTTATCGATAATCTAAATGTAAGCTACAATAACAACGGACGTGATATTTTAATGTCTCTGTTTGATAAAAAGCAATAATGGCGTAGCCTTCGGCGTCGCTCCACGATGCCAGTCAGTTTTAAAGGGTTAAACGATTTTTCTTGATGCGAGTTCGTTTCAATCGCCGTGAAGTTGCATGCGTTGTAAATGAAATGGGAGGGGGTGGGGGGATTGGGTAGGGAGACAAAAAATAAATACAGAAATAAAACAAAATACAAAAAGGGATGAAAGGAGATGCAAAAAGGAAATATAAGAAAAAAAAACGAAAAAGAAAAAAGAAGGAGAAAAAAACGAGCGGTAGATAAAGGGTTATCGGAGAGAATGTGACAGGGTTTTGAGGGTGGGTAGGGTAGGGTAGATGAGGAGGGTAAAGAGAGAGAGAGAGAGAGAGAGAGAGAGAAAGAGAGAGAGAGGGCGTGTTACGAGTGATAAAATTATTTTTATGCGACTTTGAGGCACGCGCACACGCACATGCACACACGCACACGCACGCACACATGGCATACACACCGTCGAATCTTTCGCGGGATCTGACGTGTTAAGTGTGATTATGGTGGGTTAGCGGCGGCAATGGTAGTGGTGATGATGGTGGGTGGTTGTGGTGATGGTGGTGGTCATGGTGGTGGTGATGTTGATAATTATGATAACGACGTGACAGTATAAAAAAAAAAAAAAAAGAAAAATTAAAAAAATCCAGCTCATTAGCTCATCGTAGGCCTAACTAAAGAAGAGAAAAGTATTTATGTACTGTCTAAACTACTATCTAATTATTCGGGCAAGAGTGCTAACGCGGCTCGAACAAATAGTAGGCTCGAACGAACGTGTGCGTGAGAGAGAGAGAGAGAGAGAGAGAGAGAGGAGGTTGAATGGTTGCGATTGTGAGTAAATGTGTGTGAAAATGCGTGAGAGAAAATATAACATACTCAAAACTACTCGAGAAATTAATTACTCCGGGGTAGGGGGTTACAACGATCAACAAAACTGATGACTACATTATATAGGAAAAAGAAAAAAAACAGAGAAGTAGGGAGAAAAAGAGAGAACGAAGGGATGAAAAAAGACGTAGGGAAAGTATGCGAGAGAATGTGGAGACAGGGATGGTGGAAGGATGGTAAGAAGGGAGGGTGGAGAACTGCAATACACATAGAGATAAAGAGGAAAAAAATAAATGAATGATTGAATGAGAGAGAACGAAAGAAAGAGAGAGAGAGAGAGAGAGAGAGAGAGAGAGAGGGAGAGAGAGGAAGAGAAAGAGAGAGAAAGAGAGAGGACGATGAGTAACAAGGTAAAAAAAAGATAATCTATAATCTTCTGTACATGTTTTGATTATTCTAATTATTAATTATCGTAACTTATAATAACTATGAATTAATTAAATTAATTAATATCTATAAAACTATATTTAAACGACAAAAAAACGTGGTAGCTAGTCTGTCAATGGGTGTATAAATATTTAATTACGATAACTCTATAGTGATACTATACAGAACAAGATGAATACTTAAAACGGAGAGAATCATGAAGAGAGATTGAAAGAGAGTGAGAGAGAGAGAGAGAGAGAGAGAGATTGAGCGCATAAACGAAAGTTGTGCGAATGTTGGAATGAAAAAATACGAGCGAACGAGTGTGTGCGTGTGAGCAATGAAAAACGAATGAACGAAATACAAACACACACACACATATACATACACGGAGGATGCGTATACATATACACATAGAAAGAAAGAGAAAGAGAGAGAGACATACACAAACATACCGTACGGAATATAAATATAATTATAAAATTAACGAAAGGAAGGCGTAGCGTGCGCGCCTGCGCTTTAGTACAACGGATAGTTTCTTCTTCGACTTTTCGTGGTAGTCGAGTCGACTGATCTGTGCTTTTGCGAGTTAGCGGGGTGGGCTTTCTGTTCGAGAGAAACTTCTTCACGTTTGTACATTGAAGTAATAATAAGAAGGGAAAGAGAAAATAGGAAAGGAAATAGGAATAGGAATAGTAAGAACGGGAAAGAGATCAGTTAAGAATGAATTTTTACATGCGCACATTGTAATGCACGCGCGCACAAAAGAATCTTAACGTCGCGGGTGTTTCTTTTTTCTTCGTTTTCTTTTTTCTTCGTAGAGCATGTATAATTCATGGATTAGTAAAGTTAAAATCGGCCGTGTCGAATTTTTTTAATCGTTCTCCAATGAGAGTTTCTCGCGCCCGATTTTTCCACTTAGTTGAAATCGAAGAATCCGGAGAGAAAGGGGAAAAAGAGCGAAGAGATAACAATAAAAGAGCAAAAAAAGAAAAAGAATAAGAACAAAATAAAGAGTAGAGAAGGAGGATAAAGGCGAGAAATCACGGAGTAATGCAAAAAGTTATGCATTGTCGTCCGTCGTCGTTCTTCTGCTGGATTAATTCATGCGTTTCATCGAGCCAAGTGCCAAAATGGAAGAAAAAAAAAAAACAAGAAATTTAGATCAAATATTTGAGAGAATAAGCAGAACCGAATCGGTGCGGTGCGGTGCGGATCGAATCGGATCGGACCGGATCGGACTCGATCGGAACGTACGAACGGTCTTAGAATTTTTCGAAGTTCATACGAAAGCGTAATACAATGGGCCACAGTTATTTTCATTGTTGAATAGTTCGAAGGGACGACTACAAAAAAAAGATCGTCTTCGTTCGAAGTTATCTTCAATGTTTTCCTCGGGGAAGATCGATGTCGAACGAATTGATCGATCGATCGATCGATCGATTGATGGATTAATTTTTCTTTCTTTTTCCTCCAGTAACGGAGTGTTCAGGATTAAGAAATAGAAAAAAAGAGAGAGAGAGAAAGAAGAAACGAGTTTTCGAATGTGAACAGAGCGAATTTAGGTGCTTATCTAATCTACGTTAGGGCGAAGAGGAGAGACGAGGCAATCACATCGAACAGGCAGGCGGACGTTAAAGAATTACGTTTATTTCCAAACGAAACATTCCAAACGATCGCGGGTAAAACTTTGGACAGCGACGTAAAGAAATTTTTTTATAGGGATACGTAGGGATATTTTTCCTACGATCCCGTTGATAGATTAGAATATATAATAGAATGAAGGAAATGGGAAATTGGAAATGAAAAAAAAGAGAAAAAATGCACAAAGAGAGAAGCAAGAATGTTACGAAGAAAGAGAAAGAGTTAGAGAGAGAGAGAGAGAGAGAGAGACAGAGAGGAATAGAAAGAATATTTTTCGAGCGGATTTTCGTACAGATCACTCTGGTCTCCGCAATAGATTTGTCGATTGAAGCCGCGAATTAGAAAAGAACGCGCACACATTCCTACACATTCCACTTTAACGCCATTTAACCCTCGATCGTACAAAACTCGCGATAGATCATATATATATATATATATATATATATATATATATATATATATATATATATATATATATATACATATAAATATATGGATACATACGCACGTATTTAATTATCAAACGAAAGAAGAAAATAAAAAAAGAAAAGAGACGGGTTTTCACGACATACATATGTATCTATATACATATATATATATATATATATATATATATATATATATATATATATATGTATATGATCGGTTTTCATAGCTGTATACATTAATAAGAAAGTCTAAAAGAACTGTAATACGTTAACAATATAGAAAGAGAGAGAATGAAAAAAGAGAAAGATAGCGAGAAAGATAATGAATGAGAGAAAGAGAGAGAGAGAGAACGAGAGACAGAAAGAAAGAATGTGTGATAAAAGGGGTAAAAGATAATTGTACTCGAGCGTTTTTCGTACGGTGTCGCGTGATAGATCCTGTAAGTAGCCGATGTTTGGCGATCATAAACGAAAGTACGCGAAGGGCGCGTCCAATCGAACGCGAGACATCGAGTTATACGGAGTTTTTTCTTTATTCTTTCTTTTGTTTTGTAATCTCGATGGGACAACATGGATTTCGCTCGACGTATAGTAACGTTTATTAAATATCAATGGTGTTCACAAACGATACGACTAAATAATTTCAGTGGGACGCTTTATTAAAGATAGGTGACGAGAGAGTGGGAAGTAGGATGAGAAAAAAAAAACATTAGAAAAAGAAAAAGAAGAAGAAATAAAAAGCGTAAAAGAAAGTTCCGACGAGAAAAGGCGACGATCGTGGATCGTGGAAAGTTGAAATTTTACGTCCTCGATCATCGCGACGTGATGAACGCGTAACCATAATTATTGTAATACCAGCGATTGTACGTACCGTTACGATATTATTATTATTAACAAAAAAAAATATGGACAAAAAATCAAGGGGGGGAAGAAAGAGAGAGAGAGAGAGGGAGAGACAAAAAGAGATAGATGGAGAGGGAGATGTGGGGATGGGAGGGGGATTACATTGTACGTGTAAGTGTTCACAAGGTGGAATTATCACAGGCCAATGCAGTGCAATACTTTTAACCGTTTTCGATATTTCTCTTATTACTTGAAGTGGTATCTAAAGAGAGAAACAGTGAGAGAGCGAGAGAGAGAGAGAGAGAGAGAGAGAGAGAGAGAGAGAGAGAACGTGAGAGCGAGAGAGAGAGAGAGAGAGAGAGAGAATAATAACGCGAAGCGAACGTATAAGTTAGCGTGAAACGCGACGAAATAATTTTATAGGGAAAAAAGAATAATAATAAAAATAAAAGAAACAAGTAAGATAGGAAAAAATGACGAGAAGGGACGAGATTAGTGAGATGAATTCTTGCAAAATGCGATCTTTATGGGTACTTCGGCTCGATTCTTTAAAATCGTTTTAAAAGTAAAAATTTCATTTCGTTTTTGTTCGTAATCGTTATTAAATTCCAAAGCGCGAAAATCGACTTGACTCGCTTTGAAAATTCGCATCGTTTAGAAAATCGAAAGTCCGATAAAAGAGTAGACTGAACGATACGGGGAAATACGAAGGTTATAAATTTGTTCGAAAGAGTAAAAGCACGATTAATTGTCTCTTTTTCTTCTTTTTTTTTTAGCCAATAAAGAAATCGCTTTTTTTTTTATTTCAATGAAATAAAAAGGAACGAAGTAAAAGTATGAGGATTTTCGTTTTTATAAAGAGAGGAGTTGGGTCTAAGCGACTGATGATTCACGTAAGATAAAGGATGATGTTAAGAACAAAGTTTTCATGTAATAAAATAATAATATTAATAATAATAATAATAATAATAATATTAAATAAATAAATAATAAATATATAATGATAACGATAACGATAATGATAATTTTGAGAAAAAAAATTATACTCGACAAAAAAGGAAATAAATGGAGCATGTACTATATCACGATTTTTGCATCAATGTTCACCCGACTGAGGAATAAAAGTAAAACAGAGAGAGAGAGAGAGAGAGAGAGAGAGAGAGAGAGAGAGAGAGAGAGAAACGAAAAAGAAAGGGGAGAGAGAGAGATAGAGAGAAACAGGGAAAAAGATCTCGACGACGTGAGAAAATATCTTTTCGGAATTTACCTGCCAATCAACTTGGTGCATTGTCGTGTATTTTTAGCGTGGAAAACAATGATGATCGACACAACTACGGTGTAATATCATGAATATGTAATTAATAATGTGATACGCGATATGTATAATATATATACGGGATATATATTGGTATTATTATTGTAATATGCCAAGCGTAAAAGAGGAAAGAAAACAGGAAAAAAAGACGAAAAAGAAGATTAATTCTCGAACCGATATTCGGTAAGAACACACTTCGGGCATTTTCGTCGAGCCGAGAGAAGAAATAATTTTGTCGTTGAGAATGAACTGAAAATGAAAATAAATAAATAAAGAAATAAAAAAGGAATTTAAAAAAATCAGTAAAAAGCTTTTCTTTCGTCGTTTTATAAAACTCGATGATTTCTCGATAACGTTTTTTTTTCCCCTGACGTATATTTGTCAGATGAAACAAAAAATAATGAATTCTCTCTCCTCTAATCATTTCGCTCGTTACGCGAGTTGATTTATTTTGAGATGTTTCATTTCGAACGACGACTCTATTTCTCTCGTTACTCGAACTTGTGTAACGGCTCGGTGTTAATCGTAATTAACTTAGAGATGAAGATAAAAGAAAAAATTAAAACAAAAAGAGAGAGAAGAAAATAAAAAGGAGGTAATTCATTTTGGTACGTTTTAGAGTTATAAATGGAATCGATATAATCGGAACGACGAAGTCGTTAAGGTGTTGTTTCAATTCCCTTAAATATTATCAAATAAGGATCACCGATGAGATTTAAGCACCAACATTTACACCATTGTGTAATCTTAAAAAACTTAACGATATCGAATTTTTCTATGACATTATTAACTGTCCTCGACCTTCGTACAAAATTAAATCTTTTACCTTCTCTCTCTCTCCCTTCTTTTTTTCTTTTCCTTTTTAGTTATCTTTTTTGGTTGCCTTTCGTGAAACAGAAACAAAAAAAAAGTAAGATAATTCATCGTTCAACGATAATTAAAAAGGAATTACAAAAAAAATATCGTTACAGCCTTTTCAGATTACACTTGCAATTTTCATCCGTTTGATCTCAAGGATAAAATAAAAAAAAAAAAAAGCAAGAAAATAAAAAATTGAAAAAGCAGTGAAACGAAAAATTTAGAAATTTTCTGACATGAAGTAAATACATAAATACATAAATACATTAACATTCATACATACATGCATACATACATGCATGCATACGTACATACATACATAATATTATGTATATACTATGAAAACTAAATTTGCATTTTTACACTCCGCGAATGTGTGCCGAGAGAGAGAGAGAGAGAGAGAGAGAGACGAAAGAAAGAAAGAAAGAAAAAAAACGGAAATCTAAATCAAATACCAACCATAGTCAAATCGAAGGGAATACTCTATAGAAGAAAAAAAATAAGAACGTACGTTCGCGTTTATTCGATCGTATGAGATCGAGTATGTCCTAATATGCGTGTTGATTAGGTACGATGAGAGAAAGAGAGAGAGAGAGAGAGAGCAAGAGAGAGGGAGAGAGATAAAAAAGAAGAATAAAACATGGATTATAATAGAGTAATGTATTTTATGACGGGTTTATAACGGTATAATTAGCGGATATTTTGCTGATAACTGATGATAAGTGCGGTATTAAACAACCAAAAGAAATACAAAAAAAATAAGATAAAAGAAAAATCAGTACATATGATAATAATAATAATAAAAGATTAACGATTATGATGATAGGCATTTTACCGAGACGTGATGTTATTAAAAATATATACACGTGATACTAGAAAAAATGAGAGAACAAGAGAGAGAGAGAGAGAGAGAGAGAAAGAAGAAAGAGAAGAGAGAGAGAGAGAGAGAGAGAGAGAGAGAGAAAGAAGAAAGAGAAGAGAGAGAGAGAGAGAGAGAGAGAGAGAGAGAGATGCTCCATCAAAGAAAAGCTAGTGCATGTTTCATGTGTACAAAAGAAAAAGAAAGAAAAAAAGGGATAATCAATCGATCAATTAATTACTCTGTTTCTCTCGAGACTCGTGCTTTCGTTCGTGATACACAAATCGAACGATGTTGTAAATTCGATAGGAAAAGGATAGTGAAATAATAGAAAGAATTGAGAAGAGGAGGAGGAGGAGTAGGAGGGAAGAAGCTCGGAAAGGCTTAACATTGTTAATCTAATGAAAGACTGAATAGGTCGGCTGTCCCTTTCGTCTGGTTTAAAAAAGAAGTGTTTCTAACGAAGAAAAAAAAAAGAAAGAAAAGCAGAAACAAATATTAATACTAATACTAATATAATAATACTAATACTAATAATGATACTAATAATAATAATTATAATAATAATAATAATAATAATAATAATAATAATAATATTAATAATAATAAACGTCGAATTCTAAAAGCGCAACGAGAAAAGTCCCGATCGGCCGCAACAGGCGAAAGACGCTTTTAACGAAAAGAAAAAAAGAAAGAAAAAAATAGAGAAAAAAAGAAAGAAGACTACCAAGCAAGATTCCTCTCTTTCTTGGGACGAATCTCACATTTCTCACCTGATGCTTCCAATTTTATAGAGAGAAGATAAAAAAAAAATGATATAGGAAAAAGAAGTCAAAGGGAGAAGTTCTCTTTTACTAAGTCTAGGTGAACAATGGATACGCGGAAAATGATGTTATGTTAATTGTAAACGGACTTCCCCTCCGCTCCGAATAGTAATAATAATAATGATTATTATTATTATTATGAAATTAAAAAGAAATAATAATAATAGTAATAATAATAATAATAGTACTAATAATGATAATGATAATGATAACAAAACAAATCATCGAAAGGAAGAAAAACACGCGCATTTCGAGGGTTGCACAAAAAATCATTGCGTGATATACATCATTGACAATGTGTGTATAAATATATATATATATATATAATATATATATATATATATATATATATATATATATATATATTATATATATACACATATATACACATACAAACATACACATACAGAGACAGACACCGTACTATAGTTGATAGTAACTGAGAAAGCGTATATACATTCCTGATTCGCACAATTTTGCACATGGCGACTGTCGATGGCTTGTGAAAGTGAGTCAATCGAATAATTTGAATGTAAGATGAGCGAGCGCGCGCGAGAAAGAGATAGATAGATACAGAGAGAGAGAGAGAGAGAGAGAGAGAGAGAGAGAGAGAGAGAATGAATGTGTGTGAAAGTGAAAGAGCGAGAGTGAAAGATGAAGAAGAAGAAAAAAAAAGAGAAAGAATTAGTAAAGTATCGATGAATATCATCGATCACTGCGTGTGATTCGAATCGATCTTCGAAAATTGTTTGAACGATAAAAACGCATCGGACGTGTACGATAATTGTTTATAATAGTCGGATTTGTAATGTACTCATATATATTCGATTGAAATATAATATTATGACGAGATCAGATTCAAAGTGAGGGTTCATCATCGTTTTTCACAGATACATAAATAAATATATGCATGCATGCATACACGCATACATATATACGTACAACATGTGTGTTTCTCTCGAAACATACTCTCACTACATATTATCCATGAAAAGTCTCATACAATCAGGAGAAATGGGGACGGTCGGTCGGTGAGATACGATCGAGCTTTCCAATAAATCGCAATCTTTATCACTAGCGATATTATTAATGTACTTAATTCTTGTTGCGCGTTATACGCACGACAAGTCGATCGAACGATCGAACGATCGGACGATCGAAAGATCGAACGATCGGTCGATCACGAATAGCGAAACGAAAGGGAAACGGGAAAATGATGGGGGAGGGAGGGTGGGGGTGGAGGGATCGAGAGAAAGGTGTTAGATTAAAAAAGGGCGAAAAGGGAGGGAGGAGAGAGGAGCAACGTTTATTTCTTGCTGTGAGTTGTCGCTGAAGAAAACGAAAAATGGAAAAAAAAGAGAAAACAAAAAATAATAAAAATAAAGAAGAACGAGAAATGAAAACACAAAAAGAAGAGATAAAAAAGAAAATGGAGACAACAAAGCCGACAAATAAGAAGAAGAAGAAGAAGAAAGGAAAGAATAAAAAAAAAGCAAACAAACAAACGGGAAAACTAGTTTACGCACGAGCACACCGCTGCTGTCTTCGAAGGATTGATTTCGCTCGAAGACCGCGAAGATCATCGAAAGAAATGAATACGATTTATATATTGATCCACCGCGAATGCTCAGACTCTCGTAATCGGAGTAAACGATGTATATTAGATCGATTCTCCGAATCTAGCGCACGAAGCTTCCTCCGTATACATTTATAATCGTACTTTTAACCGTTTTTAAGAGATTTCCATTGTGTATGTGAACGGCGATTAAGATAGGACGGATCCGTATATTTCTCGTTGCAAATCACGCAAGTTGTCGATCTATGGGGATTAAGGAACATAAAGAAAAAATTTAAAAAAAGAAATTGGATATAGGTAAATAGAGAGAGAGGGAGAGGGAGAGAGAGAGAGGATCGGCTGCTATGTATTCGCGCGAGAAAGAAGATAGATCTTTCCGTTTTGTAAAGAGATACATACATCGCAAACAGAAACGATGATCATGTGACTCGTTACCGCGAGTTGGCGATAAGTTATATGACCGTCGGGAAAATGCATAAAAACTAGATTGATCAAACGATATATTTTAATCGGTGGTGTAAATTTTCTGTGCTATATAGATATTGTGCGCGCGCTCGTGTATAATAATGCTCGACGCGACGCACTTACATACACACACACACACACACACACACACACACATCATACTTACATACGTACATTCACACAGACGGACAGACAGACAGAAAGCAGACAAACACACATACGTTCATAGGCGTTAACGCAAAAAATGTGACACACATGAATACACGAAACATGCACGATTACTTATTAAGGAGCGCATAGGAACCGGCAAGGAATGCATACACAATATACGAGTATGCGCTGCAAAGTGACAAAAAAAAAGAAAAGAAAGAAAGAAGAATAGAAGAAGAAGAAGAAGAAGAAGAAGAAAAGAAGTAGACACGAAGGAACACACGCAGAGACAGACAGGCGACACACATACGGTATTTTACATTTCTCAAAACACGTGCGCGCCATCACATTGTTGATACAAATTGCGATCCATGATTATTAATATTTATGATATAATTATTATCTTGCATTGTCTAGTCATACGTTATTATTGTATAACTAATGATATTAATTATTAATTAACCTGTACTATCTAGTCGCATTATGTGTTGCATAAAAAAATGATGAAAATTCCAAACGCAAAAAAAAGTGACAGTAAGAAAGAAAGAGAGAGAGAGAGAGAGAGAGAGAGAGAGAGAGAGAAAGAGACTGAATGAAAGAGAGAACGAAAGTGTGAGAGATACGAATCCGATAGTGATTATAAGACTACGATCATTATGATCGCGATGATGGTAACGAGCAGCAGTAACAAAGTAAGCACATGTTCCCAAAAAAAAGAGAAAAAAAAAGAAGTAATAATGAAAATTTGGTAAGAGTGTGAGAGAATGAAAAGGAATGCGAGAGAGAATGAGAGGTAACAAGAGAGAGAGAGAGAGAGAGAGAGAGAGAGAGAGAGGAGAAAGAGAATCAAGTAGAGGTACTCCCACACAGTTGTATGTCGCTCCGTTCATTTAAAAGAAAAAAAAAATAACCAGAAAAAAACAAACAAACTAACAAGCAAACAAACAAGAGAAAATAGAGGATGAAGATAAAGTCGTTGATTAAAAAGCGATCGATCCGTTCGATTTGATGGAAAGTTGTTAATTATCGATAAACTGAAAGCGATCCGAATGCTGCTCAAATATGTAAAAATGGCCATCCGTCAAGATGGCGATTCCCTAGTAAACACACACATATATATATGTTCAACATCTTTTGTGATACGTATTGTACATAAGATATATATATATATATATATATATATATATATATATATATATACACATATATATATATATCACATGCCACATATACCAAATGCGAAATTCGATTATAGGGATAATACGATGCTGGGTCCACAATGTTGTTCGCGAACTATGTTCCGCAGTATAAACACTTTTGCTAAAATTGAGAAGATTTTAAAACGAACTAGTAAACGAACAACGTGTTCTAGCTTTGGAAACGATAGATATATCAAATGATCTGTTTGCAAATATGAAAAGCGTGTATGAATGAGTTCGTAACGCATATTGTTACACGTTCATTGTGAATATTGTACACGAGCAAGAGAAAGAGAGAGAGAGAGAGAGAGAGAGAGACCGATCAACCAAAAAGAGCTAACTTTTCGTAAACACCGAACGAATTAAAAGCTTGTTAAATGTTAACGAGCTTGTTTACTCGTTTTCAATGTGGAATATGATGATGGAAAAATAGAATTCCAAACTCTGTATGGACCCAGCATTGGATTCTTACAAAGCGTGTGTTACACAGGAATACGCCATTATTATTTGATAATACAATGAGATCTCTTACAAGAATCACGGTATTATTTAAGCTTTGTATCGCGTGGCTACGTCGATCCTCCTTTTTTTCTCCCCCGTAAATAACGTTGTAAAAAATTGTAAGATGTCAAGAGGAACGCGTAATAATTACATTTACATACTTACATACACACCTACGCGTGTATGTAAATGTAAAAGAAATGAGATGAGATCTCAAGTAACGTAATTTTGAAAATTTTCATTCGCGTTCGCTACATCGTTCACGATGTGTTTTTCTTTTTTCTTTTTTTTTTATCAAACATTTTATCAAATTCCCGTATTCGATCCCATGCTTACACGATTATCACATACTTACGTGAGTATTGTTATTTTGTAAACGCGGGAAATCGATGATATTCCACGTGGTAAGGTTCCGCCCACGGATCGACGTATGTACCTTTCGAAAAAGCTTACAACTAAACTATAATTAAACTAGAGGAAAAAATGATCGTTAATTCGAAACATACGTTTACGCGCGTTCTGCGTACACGTACATACATAATAGATACAGACCTAAATACATACATACATACATACATACATACGCACATACACACATCATACATGCAATATCTATGTGTATGTAAGTTTTCGAATTGCATAGAGGTTAGACGAGAATCTATTTATAAGATACTGGACGTTCTCTTTATCGATATATATCGAGCGTATATAACTCGTAAGATTGAGGAGTTGACGAGACCAAAAAAAAAGAAAAGAAATAAAGCGAAAAAGTAAAAGAAAGAAATGGGGTCGATCGCTGTGGGAGAAACGTTCACGCGCTACGACTGTCGGAGCACCATTGGTAGTTTTAATGAGAAAGGGAATGACGATATGATGATGATAATGATGATTATGATGAAATTAAAAGTAACTGATACGCACGCGCGCGTTTCGCATAACTGAAAAAAGAAAAGAAAAGAATAGGGAAAGAAAAGTGAAGTGAGTGAAGAAAGAAAGAAAGGAGGAAAGAAAGAAGGGAAGAATGAAAAGGATAAAAAAGAAAAAAAATTAAAAAATAATAAAATAAAAATAAAAAAACCAGTCGCTACGTGATGCACGCGTGCGTAGAGAGATGAGAGAGAGAGAGAGAGAGAGAGAGAACAAAAAAAAAAGAATGAATAAAACGAGTATTAAATATATGCGAGGGCCATGGAGAGGAGGGAATCTTCCTTTAATCCAAAAAGAAAAAAAAAAGCAACAAAAAAAATAAATAAACAACAAAACAAAACCAAAAAAAAAGAAAAAGAAAAGGGAAGAACAAACATATGTACGAATACGCATACGTAAGCGTACATACTCACACTCATACACTGATATATAATAACGTAACGTCATGTAAGTAATTACGAACAAGGAATCGTGTTCGTTTCTTCCGTTTTAAAAAATGATTTTATTCCTCGTCGAGCAGAATATATATATATATATACACATATTAAAGAATATGTATATATTCTAATATGTATATATATGTATATATATATGTGTATATATATATATATATATATATATATATATATATATATATATATATATATGATAAAAAAAGAAAAAACATGGCGAATAATGATAATAATAATAATAATATTAATAATAACGCCAGGACAAAACGAAGAACAAAAGAAGAAAAGAGTTAAAAAAAATATAATTGTGAATGTGATTTGAAATTTTCAATTATACACACATAACGAGATGAGAGAAATATTTCGACGCGTTCGTATATTTTGTCGCGATGTCTTGTCCCACCCTTTAACTTGACATCCTTCTCTCTCCCTCTCTCCCTCCCTCCCTCCCTCCCTCCTATCCGAGGAGAACTCGCGGGCCCTATATTGCAATATTTGTACTTTTCCATGTTGAAACCTCGATATACAATAAATTATATTAACAAACTTTAATCGATCTTCGATTACTTACCAAAAATCTACAATAAGCCGAGTTGGTTATATGTTTGGATTACTTTTTTTCTTTTGTTTTTTTTTTCCTTTTCTTTTCCTTTCTCTTTATCAATCTACTTTTTTAATGACGTTTTATTTGACGCACCTTTTATTTTCTATATATCTTATAATGTATACATGTAATATTTATTTTGATCGAAGAGGGAAAAATTAATAATTATAGGAGTCATCGGATGATTTCGTTGTTAAATTGATAAAAAATGCGTTCTGAATGATACAACAACGATAAATGCTTCATATAGAAAATTAGAAATTTTTACTTGTAAAACATACTCGTTCGCGTTAAAACAATCAGACTGGTTTTAATTACATTTCTGAGGATGCATTACGTTTAACCCTTTCAGTACGAGTGCCGGATATACATCCGGCATCCATCCGATAACCTGTGTGTACGAGCACCATCTATAGTTGGTAACAGAGTATTCTAAGTAAATACATTTTGCGTGCGCGCTTAAAACTTTTGACATCGTATTTAAAGACGGTCGTCTTTCTCCTTTTTTAACCGATTTCATCGATTCGACAGTGGAGCAATATTTCTTATACAATAAAAATTATTCTAATGAAAAGTCTTTCTTAATTTCTTACAAGCATTTTGAAAAAAAAACCACCTACAGGTATAATTTTTGTTCGATTTCAAAAATTTGAGGTTAAGGTTTTGTTTATAGAAACTTGTTCATAGAAACATTTTAGGATCCTTTCAGAATGTCTACGAACAACGAAAAAAGTAATCGATTTAAAAACGAATTAACCGACTTCGAATATGACGAGAATTTCGAAAATGAGGATTATCACGATTATATTAAAAATCAAAGGGACATTGATAATCCCACGAGATTAACAGAGAGGCATTTTCCCTCTTTGTATACATCAAAAGGAAAGAACCGCAGTCGAAGATGTGTAGTTTGTAGCACAAATAACAAAAGATCAGAATCAAGATATGAATGTAAAGATTGTAATGTTGGTTTATGTATAGATCCTTGTTTTAGATTATACCACACCCAATTAGATTATAAATATTAATATATTATCTAATTTATATTTCTTACTAATTGTAATAAACGTTTATTCGTATAGTTTGTAAGAATAATAATATCTAAAAATATGTAAACTGTAATTGTTCTAGTGGTATTTATATAATTAATAGAACTTTATATAAATGTCTTTTAATATTAAAACTATAAACGACGCATGTTAAAAGAAACATTGTTTCATTAAGCACAGTTTTCATTTAACGCTTAGGAAAATCTTCATACAAAAGAGGACTGACCATGCATTGTATGTGCTCGTATCGAAAGGGTTAATGTATATATATATACACATATATATATACATATATATATATATATATATATGTATATGTATATATATATATGTATATATATCTGTATGTATGTGTCTGTGTGTCATAATTATTCAAATATTATTACACAATGCATTCTGTTATCGTGGATAGTTCATTTCTTTTTGTTGGCATTGTACTTCTTCGGTGCAAATTCCAAACCTCGTATATAAGTTTTCTTAATTCCATATTTTTCTACAAATTAAAATTTATTTAATTAATGATACAGTAATATCAAAAAATATATCTATTATTTGTATATAGATAATCAATCTCTTACCTGTCAATAGTTTGTATACATACAAGATTTGATTTCCTTGTACTAGAACGCTTGGTGTCTTTTTTCCAGGATCATCTGTGACTGTAGCACTTGCGCCAATATTTTGACACTCTTTACTAAAGTCTTTGGAATTTATTCCAAATGCTTCTAGATTATTTACTAATGTAACCTTAAAGTTATATCGTATTAAAATATAGCATGGTACCTTTTTATATTTTTCATCTTTTTACTGCACATTAACTTACCTTTTTACCACCTGATCTCATGGTTACTCTCATGTCGATTGGTTCCAATTTTCCTTTGTGCAAGATCGTTGTACCAGCTAAGGTTATTTGATGCATATGTGTCATGCGACCTACAAACTTATTAATTCCATCCTCCATTGACAAAGTTTCTTGATGTTCTTTAGTTTTTAAAATTCCAGCAAGTTGCGGATTTAGTTTGAGAATTCTATGAAGTATCGATAATGTTATACCAAGCTTATCTTACTGCAATAATTTTTAATTACATATTTAGTTTTTACCCACTTTCCATCTTGAAGATTTTCTTGTTTGACATATTTTGTAAAACACTCTCTGATTTGTCGTCTTTCTATAGTGTCGCCTTTTCTGTAATCATCACATTGCAGGAAAATATATACAAATATTTCTCAGATTATAATAAAGCGTAATCGTGTATGATGAAACTTTTCTTGACATCTGTTCTGTACAAAAGATTGTGCCTTCTGCAAATATTGTATCGCAATAAGACAGTAATTGCCTAAAATAGTATGTATTTACTTACTCGTATCCATATATTGATAATATTGGTAAAACATCAGTTGTTACTTTATAACAGTCTGATACACCAACTGTATTTGAAGCAACTGGTTCTGACGGTACCGCTGTTTCGGTAATAATTAATTCTTTTAACAAGGGATGTTTGAACTAAGTGAAAAAAAGTGATGTTAGAAAAGAACAATGACTATCCATAGTTGTTTTAACAAATTTAACAAATTAAGTATTACAAATTACCTCCACTGACAATAAACTTTCCACTCCTTTTGTCACAGAAGTATTAATAAGTCCTTTAGCTTTCATATCTGTCAGAAATACAGATAGCTTCTTATATCGTGATTTTTTTATATCTATATTTTTATCTGGTGGGCAAGCTGTTAATAAATGATTTTTAAAAAAATTAGAGGTTAACATGGGTAGATCAGTGGCTTTGAGCGTTGTTTTACATGCTTTCAAAAAGCAATACTCCAATAATTCATCCATTTCTTTTGTGAGATCTACAAATTCAGATGTTACAGAAATTGTGTTTGTTGTGCTCTCCGCTTGTTCCTCTGTTTCATTTCCAATATCCTATATGTAATGTAAAGTTTTAATTTAAAAATTATAAAATTATGAAAATGTATTATTCTAAGATTAAAAAATGTAGATACTTACTTGAGATATGCACTCTGCTTTATCAGGATTAATATCATCATTACCAATCTCTA
The DNA here is from genome assembly GCA_911387685.1 of Dolichovespula media. Taxonomy (NCBI): domain Eukaryota; kingdom Metazoa; phylum Arthropoda; class Insecta; order Hymenoptera; family Vespidae; genus Dolichovespula; species Dolichovespula media. The sequence goes on from OU426861.1 coordinate 664,053, forward strand.
ATTCATTTATTAAATTAGACAGTGGTTTAACATCGTCAGAATCACTTTTTATAATTTCTGATTTTTCATTACATTCTTCATTGTCATCTGATTGCTGATCTTCTTCAGAAACATTTGGAAGACCAAGATCTGGCCTAACAGGTGATTTTCCTAATTGACAAAGATTATCACCCATTACATGATAAATTTGTATACATTTTCCATGACCTGCAGATAAATACATGTCTTCGCTGGAGAGTGCAGTAATACCAACAGCTATTGGTGCCTGTTGTAAAATTTTTAAGTAGTTATTTATAATTCTTTCGCTTATTACCTCAATTAAAAAAACAATACCTTATTTTCTTCCGTGTTTACAGATACTGGTGTACCTTTCTCTAATTTACCATAAGAATAGAAAGTTATTGGTTCTTTTACTACTAGTCCAGGTAACATCAAATCTGCCCCTTCAATCAATTTTGGTAGTACTTGAATACGCATAGTAAAATCATGTAATAAATGTGGATGTTGCCATAATGTGTAGATTGTTGGAAAAAACATCGACAAGGATGCTTCCAATTGAAAGAACAGTGGTATTCTAGCGACGCAATATAGTTTACACAGTTGACCATTATGAGTTACTATTCTCATAACGGTAATCGATTCTTTTTTAGGTAACAAAACTTGTACCGTCTCTTCTGTCAGACAAGGATATGTTGATAATACATACTCGCATAGTTTTTTCCTGAAATCATATCGAAAATAATGTAATTTAATAGATATACAAGATAATATGAGAAATGAAATGACACTTTTCAAACTAACCTTTCGGTACCCTTTAATTGGTTATTAGATTTTACTTTGAACGGTTTAATGAACATCGTAATTTTTGTATTATTTCAAGCGACAGTTATAAAAAATTACATGCTATAAACACCCCAGCAAGTCCCATTCGTATGACAATCACTTGTGTAAATTCGATAAAATAGTGCTAATATTGCAAACGCAAATATCTGAGTACAACGATTATATTATATTCGAATATATCGTCAGAAGGGAGTGCGTTGGTTTTGCGGGGATGTTTTTCTTTCAAGGTTGTTCATCACCTTTCGCTCGAAGAGTTTCCGATTTTAGCGACAATTACGGACAAAATATGAACTAAAAACGCAAGCGGGAACACTGTCACCGCCATGTGCTATCGATAAGTTTATAAGTTTGAATAAATTTTATTCCTTTCGTACATAATGTAATGATCGGGTTAGTTGGGTTAGAATAAATCTCACATTTATATCTTTTTTTAATGGTAGTGCGTCGGTCGTATTAATTCGCGATAGATAAGACGGATTACCGGTACGGCATTTATTTTACGATATAAAGGCGTGAAGGATAATAAATATAATTGATATGAAAATTAATGAATAGTTATATATCAAAGATTATTTTATATAATATAAATATATATATGTGTGTGTGCTTCTTTTTCTACTTGTATTATTATTATAGTAATAGTAATTAGTTTATAGTAATAGTAATAATATATAATATATAAATATATATATATATTCATTAATTATTATTTTTAATCAAATAATTGACAAAAGTCTTGATTTTGGTTACAAATTTATATGCATCAAATATACATATTTGTCCATAGAATTCTACAATACATGAAAATCTTTAGTAGGGATACAAGCTTCTTCCTCTTTACCGCAATGTTTAAGGGGCGCCACTGAAGGAAACTCTTTTCATACAAAAAAATGTCAAAAACAGCGTTAACTTCAACACCGAGTATAGGCGTAATTCTTGACTGATTGCAATGAAAGAGGTCTTCTTTGGAAGAAGATGCTTCGAACGAGGACATAGCCTTTTCGAATTTTTGAAAGAGCTTCATTCCCATGCATAAAATATTCCCGAAGAGACATCAATTTTCGATACGACCTTTTTTTTTCTTCAAAGAAAATAAAGATCTTTCAATAATTCAAAAAGATTACGTCCTCGTTTAAACGTTCATCCTTTAAAATGAAACCATATTGATAAAATCGATCTAGTATTATGCCCGTTACTCATTGTTCGTGTTAACCATTAGAAAATCTGCTCTGACGAACAGCTTCAATTCCATATGCGAATACGAACGTCGAATATATATTGTTTTCATCTCGAATCTTTAAACAAAAATTCGTTTTAATAATAACATACGTTTATTATGTTCGTCGTATTACCGATCAAAATGCGTATTCGTAAATATCTATGATCCGCCGTCTTTTTTTTCGGCTGTATTTTCAATATTTCGAATAGGTAGTAGCAGGTAATAGTTCTTGGTTGTGACGTTAGTCGGCGACGAGGATTATTAAGATGGTTCTTCAAGATTGGTGCTGCTTTGTCGTCTAAAATTACGTATACTGTTATCGGTTAAATTAAATACAGAGGAAAATATTCGATAACAGTGAGGTCAATGTTATCATCGAGTTTACGTTTACCAATGCTGAAATGAAGCTGAAGTATGTTATGTATGGTTACGCGTTGGATTTGCGCGGAACATTATCGCAGATCGCCCCTGACGGGCTCTGCGTTTCATCGGATTAATATCAATCAATGGCTTTATTTGAGAAGAGGTATATTAATAAAGTATTGCTAGATGATACAGAGAAGTTGACAAGTGTTATTGAAAATGCTATAACGATCGACGGACATACGGTGAGTTTTTCGTTTAATGCTATCATGTGTTTAATCATTGCAACTAATGATAATAGCATTTGGATAATTCTCATGTATTTTTTTTTTCTTTTTATAAGAATTTTTATATTCTCTACACGATTCAGATAATTTCTTTTCTCGTTTGGTATAATAGCAAGCGTCGTTTCGATCAACGGATAGTCTTATTGTCAGTATTTCATTGTTTTTTTTTTGTTTGTTTGTTTATATAGGAATATGTGATTAGAGTACAACGCGGTCCTCTACCTGAAAAAACGTGGAGAGTGAGCAAACGTTACAATGACTTCGTTCAACTTAATGCAGTTTTGTCATTATCAGGCATTGACCTGCCACTACCTCCTAAAAAGATCATTGGAAACATGGAGCCTGACTTTATAGCTCAACGTCAACTAGCTTTACAGAATTATTTAAATATTGTACTAATGAATCCCATATTAGCATCATCTCTTCCTATGAAAAAATTTTTAGATCCTGATAATTACACAACGCCATTACATGGTAGGTTATATAAAAAGATGTTTACTTGTATAATTTATAGATATATAGCGTGTAATTTCCTTTTTTTTTTGTTCTTTTCTAGAAATAGCATTACAGCAAGTGTCATTAGCTCTACGCAGTGATGCTAATTTCGAAGTTGGAAAAGCTATTCCTGATATGGGATGGCGGTTAAGAAAATATTACTATACCGTTAAGAATCGTCAACATCCAAAGCAAGAATATTTACTTGCTTGGGTAGAATTCGGGCCAGATAAGCATCTTCAGGACAAAGATATGCAAGGGGTTTTCAAAAGTCTGGGCACGTTGAAACATAATTACATTGAACCAATAGTTCACCAGCATGTAACAGAGAATGGAGCTCTTATGATAAGGAATTTTTGTCCAACGGGTACATTACGCGATATACTTTGTATGACCAAACCTAAACAGTCATTCATAAAGAAATACGGAAATCCGAAACAAGTTAAATCGCTCACACTACCAGAAGTTACTACTTATGGTTACCAGGTTAATAATTATTGAAACTCAAGATGGAAACAAGTATTGGTGTTATTAGTTGCTAATTTAATGTATCCTATTACAGATCTTGGAAGCACTAAGTTTTTTACATGAGAAAGGATTACCTTATGGGCATCTACATACAGGCAACATACTATTGACTCAAGGATGTGCTAAGTTATTAGATATAGAGAATGGCCTTTTGGGTTTACCAGCATTTTATAGGCCTTATGTCGTTCAGAGACGAAAGCTCCATGCTACAGTTAGTTCGATACCAAATAATTAAATATACAATGATTTTATACAAACATCTAAAGTGACTTTTTTTAGACTCAAGTGGATGTCTATTCGTTTGGACATGTATTATATGAGATGGCATTTGGCAGACCATTATTGGAAGCAATGTGTTCTGAAATGCCAACTTGTGATACGACATTGAAAAATCTACTGGAGGTAATTTTATCACCGGAGGCTCTTAAGCAGGACTTACCTAATGTTCAACGTTTGCTAGAGCACCCATTTTTTGAAACGGTGCGACGTGCGAATCTTTCTATCAGTTCGATAGAAAAACCACATTTTAAACTTAGTAATCATTTGAAGGAAGCTTTGCAAGAAGCAATGAATAAAGCAGAGCAAAGATTGAGAGATGAGCAAAAGGTAGTTAGACATCAGAAAAAGCTTGTTAAGGTTCAAGAAATGATGAGCTCTGAAGAAGAAATGAAAAAACGAAAACAAAAATTGGTAAGATTCTTAGTTTTGTTGTAAATATAATAAATAAATCATTATATCTATATCAATGGAAATCTTATTATTTTTATTAGAAAAAGGAGCAAAAATTAGCACAGGAACAACAAATGTCTAATCAATTGGGAACAAATGGTACAAAACAAGTAAATGGTAAAAGTTCAGAAAGATCTGATAGTCCTACGAGTACATCCACCGCTACCAGTGTTGGAACATTAACGCCTCCATCGCTTGGTAAGTTTTTCCTTAGTCATATTAATATTACCTTCATTAATACTAATCAATGTCCACCTTTTTAATCAGCTGGACACAAAAGTTGATGGCGCATACTACGGTCATTTCTTTCACGTAGGTCGTTCATTTGCATTCATGTTTGTTGAAATATGTCCCATATCATCGCATGAATATACATACAAAATCTCTTTACATATATTACATTACATTACATGTATTAAAAATCATACACACACTTTGTTGAAACAGTTACCTGAATTATATTCCTCCTTTATGAATTTTTATGCATGACTGAAATATATATAGCATATAAAAAAAAAGGAGATTAAAACTTGGAAGACATATAGTACTTATTAAGCTAAGAAAAAAAAGAAAGCTTAGTCAAATAGATGATTGTCAGGAATTATCCTATTATACTCTTATTTTGATTTTTGTAAACAATGTCATGTACTATATATCTTACATATCAACAAATACAGATATAGACAGAAACATGTCAACAAATACACCTCATTTTATAATCATTATAAAATAATATTTAAATTTAATTTCAGTGAGATATAGATAGGATTGGATGAACTAGTTGCATGGCCTTTCGATCTTCCAATTTAAATCCTTTGTATTTTTCGTCTTTTTTGTGTTTATTTTAAGTACTTAGTTTATCCATCTCCAATTAATAATATGCAAGATTTACAACAATTACTAAGTATCTATCAAGTGAAGAAAGATAAGTAGAACATAGTTACACAGATTTTATTGTGAACATTAAAATAAGAGAACATTAAGAAAGTAAATCTTTACGCATTGTATAGAAATAAGTGGAAGTCAATGTCATTAAAGAAAATTAAAAATTACTTATAATTCCATCAAGATCAATTTATCAGCCTATTATGACTAACTGTTGTTTACTCAGTTTAAAGAGTGTTAATTAATGTCCTCTTAGTTTTGTGAACCCTTTTTTTAAACATCCTATATGTATGTGTTTAACAAAAAAAAATAGGAATATATTGTAGTATTTTTATATGGATATATTTACTTTATATTTATAATTTACTTTGTTATAGTAATACCAATATATATATATAAAATTAAATAGAATGCAAAACTATATTTATGTCATGATAAATTTAATAAACGTAATAACATTGAAATATTTTTAATCTAAGGTTTTACAGAAATGCCACATGGTGATGTACCTGTTAAAAACATCAATCCATTACCACCAGCATCTGTGTCATCTGGTGAAGCAGAGTCTCCAATATCAAAAGCAGGCAACGAACGTGCAGCTTTACTCGGAAGTATCTGTTCTTTTGATAAAAGTAAACTTCGTAGAATTGTCAATGGTAACCATTAGAGAACCTTCTCAAAGAACAAATGATTTCGTAAGTAATGTTGTTTCTTTCTTTTTTCTTGTTATAAGAATACATGAGTTTATTGAATTAAAGAAATGTTTGTTCTATGCAAGAAAAATTTAAGTACAACATTTTAAAATTATTTAGTATTGCAAGTACCACTCTGTGTACATAAATCTATAAAATTGTGAATGTACTGATAAAAAGTAATGTAGAGGAAATATTACAAAAAAAATATATATATGTATAATTACATACAGTATTCTAACAAAAAGAATGTTTTGAATGAATTGGAAGACTTAAAAAACTATAAAATTAAAGATAAATATATGATTATTATTAATTTGGTAGTGCCTGAAACTATATAAAAATTTTTTTTTATTCATCTTTTAGTAGTATTATATAGTACTAAATTTTCCAATACAAAAGATCTTATAGTCATACAGTTTTTTTTATGAAGTATTAGTGATTTATGAAATACTTTATATAATGTTACTAAATGAAATACACTTTTGAGAGAAAAAGAGAGAGAGAGAGAGAGAGAGAGAGAGAGAAATACTGAACGAACAAACACATACATACACACATATATATGAGGTAAATACGATATTTAATCATATCGTATTAAGAGATGCAGATACATGAAATATAAATGTTAGTATTTCTTTATATATTTTATTCTTTTTTTGAGGTGTCTCTTCATGCAATGTATCTGAACTCATATTACATACATTATTTAATCATATCGTATTAAAAGATAGAGATATATGAAATGTGAATATTAGTAGTTCTTTTTTTTATGTATCTTTTATCATTTTGTTTAGAGACATCTTGTGTACAATATCTAAATTTATATTACATATGTATCACGTTATTATAGTAATCACATATATTATTATAACAAAATTCCAAGCAAATTCTAATATATATATATATATATATATATATATATATATATATAACGATTACAATGATAAATATAAATATAATTGTTTTCTCACCTCTTATTGTCTGTATACATTTTAATATGCATAAAAACATCAGATAGGAGTTAACAACAATAGCTAAAGAGAAGTGCTTCTATAGAACTGCATATATATCTCTATAACTTTTTAAACTGAATTCATATTCATACAGACAGTAAAAGAAACATGAACACCAATTGTTTTTATCAGAATCTTATTAAATAAAATATCTTTATTGTCTCTTCCTTTTGAAAACCGTCCAGAAAAAAATATAAAAGTTCGAGAAATTTTTTCATATCTTAAAAGGATTTGAAACTGCTTAAGATATATAATAATATTTTTGACATCAAATTGTTTCTTTTTTCATTCTAGATATATCAGAATATTTTTGTTATGGAATATGAAGCGTAGACAAAGAACAATATGTGTCAGAGTGTGATAATATTGTATTTTAGTTATTTTTTTCGTTATCCCTTATTTTTTTTTTTTTTTTAATATATATATATATTAAACGTTTATAATGATAAAAGTACATAATTTATGTTTACGTATGTGAAATATGAGGCGAGAGGATCGTATGTTCTTTTCGTATCATTTATAAGACCACTATAACCAGTCTCATAAGAAAAAAAAACGTGCCAAGACATACGTAATTATTGCGTTGATAAATTTCGTTATAATGTTAGTTCGTAGAATAAATTATCTCTCTGTAAGATTAACAATGAATGTCATATGTTTTATCTATCGATATTAAATCGGAAAATGTAATATAAGCGTTATTTTAATACGCGTTAGTGTCTTGTATGTAGGGCTTTAAAATGTCTCTGAAATCAAAAATGATAGCTACCAAGAGACATGAAATTACACGATAAATTGTCTTTTAATGAGTTTAAAAAAATGTGGAAAGACTTAATTCAGGCTCAATATACTTGTGTGTACAGTGATTTAAATTAATTTGGATAATGCTTTTAACAAACAGATCCATATTTTTTACATGAAAAAAAAAAAATAATTCCAGATTTTACTCACGATTATTTTTATTATTATAATAATAATATTATGTACATATTCTGATGTCACTTTAAGAATTATAGAAAAACTATATTATATGTATATGTGGCTCTAATGATTGTATCATGATGTCAAGTAGTTTGTACAGCTTATTTAAACAGAAACAAAAATATATTGAAAAGATTAATTTATAGTAGAATGTCATTGTTACCATAGTTACGTCGGTGTAAAGAACATTAAAAGAAAAAAACATTCGAATTATTCCATATCAGAACAAAACACATTTTACTATTTAATAATATAATATTATATAATGAAAAATTTTAAGAAAAAATTCTTACACATAAAAGGAATTATAATTTGAAAAACTCAAATCAATTTAGAAAATAGTATGTTGCGAGAGAAAAATATTAACGCTTTGACTTAGCCAAAGATCTTTTTATAGCTACTACGTACATTTATTCTGAAAGGAGTAATAAAAGAATAAAAAAATAAAGTAGTTATAATAATAAAGTTTTTATTGCACTGAAAATGACACATATAAAAAGCTATATATATATGATGACGATGAAATATACAAATAAAGTATAAATATAAACCAAACATATACTTACAATAACATGAAAGCAAAATTTAGAATAAATGCTCTTTTGAAATTTAGAAAATAATCTATTTAATGTTATTTTACTAAATAATATCTAATTTGGTAGCTTCTTGATTAAACTTATAATTTGATGTTGATATATATATACTTTTTTTTTTTAATTATATATCATTTATAGATGTAACAGGCTTCCCAACAATGACACTTCTTTAAATAAAAACAAGTGTAAATCATGCATACATAGTCCAACAATTTAGTCTGTAATCAATGCTAAACTAACTATTCTAAAATTTACATATTTGGTTTCCAATGGATTTATTTAAAATAATAACACATAATAAATAAATAGAGAAACACGATAGAAGAACACAAATGACAAAAATATTACAGGATACAAAGAAAATGATATTTGCTGTAAAGAATTATTGTAAATACAGGTGTCTCTATTTCTTTGAAGTAAAAAGTAATAGAAATCATAAAAATACAAATTTTCTATTTTGTAAACGATTTTTAAAATTACTATAGACGTTATTCATTGAATATTTATTTTATATAAATTATATTTTACATTTAAGACCCTTGTATACTAAAAGATGTCTGTAAGTTCATATATATATAAAAATAGTATTTATGTTGTAAAGTTGTATTTTATGTTCTATTTATTTCAAACTGAGTTTTAATACGATTTATTGATTTTTTCCACAAACCAAAAGAATTTGCGTTATTAATAAAAATAAATATCAACGAATAGTGGAAAATGTTATAATTGTATTGATAGTACAAACTTACTATTAGGAACAAGCTTTTAAAAGCAGATAAATGAGTGCATACAGTTTTTGTAGATAATTATACAATTGGTAATTGCTATAGGATTATCATTTGATTATAATAAAATTGTATTATTATCATTATTATCAATACTGTGAGCAGTAGTTCTGAAGAAACAAATCGTTTTTCAGTGGTCAATTACGTTGCATTCTTTTCAATCATATATATATATATATTATTGATGCTTTAATAATTTAACTTAAACTAAACGTTAAATCATCGAGTCTTACTAAAAGTACAAGTCGAAGAATTTAAAAAATTATTTACATCTTCCATCTTCAAGAATCATATTTTTATTTAGGAAGCTTTTGATTAAATGTATCGATAAATTTTTCTCATTTGCCTCTTTGTCATTATTGTCATAAACATTTTTACTTAAGATGCTTTTCATCAAATATATCGATTAATTTTCTCTACTCGCCTTTTTGTCATTATTGTCAAATATGTATACAGTGGTATGTGTTACTAAATCGATAAAAAAAATAGATTACAATATACATTGACAAATATTATGCATATTTTGTAACAGGCTTTCAACGAATACAGAAGAAAGTTAAAAAAGAAACAAACAGAAATAATGGATATTATATAATTACTAATTAATAGGTTTTTTTCTCCAATTACGTATTTCGTTAATACTTGTAAAATGATATGTGAAATATAAACTGTATGTTATTATCAATACTTTTTCATCTTTTTATTGGCAACCAGTGATTAAGGCTAGGAAAAAATTATCTGTGAAATTTAATTTGCTGTCATAATTTCTCATGAAGCTTTTCCGTTGCTGTCTTTAATCTGTAAATTACAGGACAATTAAAAAAAGATTAAAAAAAAAAAAAAATAAAAAGCAGATAAAAAAGGAAAAAGAAGGTCTCAGAAAAGCTTTACCTCAAAAGTTCTTCCTGAATACGATCAGTGATAGCTTTTCTGGCCTCTACTTCTGTGGCTTTAGTTTCTTTTAAATTCTTCAACAACTCACTAAAATCTATGGGTTCGCCATAATTCATGGTAACCTTTTTTCGCGTTTTAAACATGTAAGGTGGCTCATTAGGAAGGACTTGATCCATGCCAAGATGACATATAGGAATGACTAGAGGTGTAACTGGGGATTCTAATATCAATCTTCCAATGCCCCATTTCAACCTGCACAAAAATCAAATGTACTTTCTCTGCGATCGTTTTTCATCAATTTAAATTATTTATACACACACGCGCGCGCGCGCGCGTATAAATGATAAATATATAGACCTCATGTTTTCCTTAAACATGTTGACTTTTCCTTCAGGAAACACGTGGATCCAATCCCCAGTAGACAGCTTTTCGATGCAGAAGTCAATAGCTTCCTGATAAACGCCATTGCCTCGTATTACAGGTATGCACTTGCCAAGCATAAAGAAGTAGGAATGCCAAACATTCGTGAAACAAATGTCATGTGCGGTGAGGGACCACCTCATCTTACGACGATTCAGCAAATGTCTCAGGTCCAGTGTGGCTAAATGAGTTCAGAGAGTTTCTGTCTTTAATTCTTTCATTCGATCGATTAGCGACGTCATTCTGAGAAAGAAAAGATTATATATGTCTCAGAGGGAGAGTTGCGGGCATATTTAGAATACGAGAAACGAGAGAGAGAGAGAGAGAGAGAGAGAGAGAGAGAGCGAGAGAGAAAGAGAGGGGGAAGAAAAAAAAGAAAGAGATAACCAAACTTTTTTTTCAACTTTGAATGGATAATTTATTAGTACGTGGTATGATGATGAATACAACATGACTGATGTACTTATGCATATATGCATAATTTATATAGAATTTTTATTTTATAGGTAAATGCGTTGTGCAATCAGAGTAAGTGATGAATCGGTCGATGCTTCGTACATTTTGCGGTAACACAAATAAAGGTTCAAACTTACCCCATATACCAGGATCGTCGAAACAACTGTGATGATTCGAGACAGTAATAAGAGGAATATTTTTTGGTCGTTCATCTAAGGCCCGGCTAATGATATGTTTGTTGTAGACCAATGCTTTATTCAGCCATTCTTAATGAAAGAATATTTTTATTAAGAAAATTACATTTTTATTATTATATATATATGTTATATATAAGGATCTAGTTTTGATAAGAAAAAATAAGTGTGGTAAAGTAATAGATTAAAAAGAATTGATGACAATTGTTTAAAAGTAATTTGAAAGTTCGATAATTTTAAATGCTGTCATTTGAAATTACATTAATCAAGTGATTTCTGTCTATCATGTTAAATTTAAATTATTGTCACAGTCCATACTGACGTCATTAATTATAATGCTTCTTGAATACCAAATAGTAGTATTATAGTAGTTTCATTGTATGTAACAAAAAATTAATTTGTATTCATTATTATATATATATTGTATATAGATGAGATTATAAAATATAGAATACATTTATAATTCTTTATTTATTGAAAAAGAAAACAAAAAGAAAAAAGAAAAAAGTAAAAATAATATAAAGTATGTTAAAATGTTATCACTTATAATAAAAGTAGAAATTAATCATAACTGTGTAATAAAATAAAGAAATTACAATTACCTTTATCTAATCACGTAGGAAAGACATGCGCATAACTTGTTTACATATAATAGTTAAAACCATTTAAAGAAAAACTATTTGTTGAAAGATAAATCTGTGACTTGCTACCAATTACTAACTATATTTAATTTATTCTTTAATGTTCCATAATGACAGTAGAGTGGAAAGAAAATAATGTGTAAAAAACATTTTAATGGCATTTTACGAGTCGAAAAAAGTAATATTTTTCAGAGCGTAGAAGACATATATATACAAACACCGTGCGCACATATACAGTAAATAAAAGTAGGAGTAAAAGGGATAAATTTATTATAACAAGTGAGAGAACTGAATCATCAACGAATAAAAGAAAATCAGAATCATCTAAAAGTACTTATTATCAATCACATGTAATAACTCTTTCAATATCTTTATGAACATTATCAACGGGGAAAAAAAAAGAAACTATAAACAAAAATTAAGATAACACAAAATGTAGATAACACGAAGTGATCGTAAATGGTTCATTAAGAAAAAAAAAAAAATAATACTGCGTCATAATATATGATATATAGAAACAGACACATACCTATGAGAATCTTTGAGAATATCCCAACAGCGGCGAAGGTTATGCTGCTTGCTATGTTCCATAATCTTGTTGGAGTTCGAAGTTTAGGTATGATCCACTTGACATCGTACATCATAGTGCTATGTTTCGTTGACTTCGGTGAACGAAGAAATGAGAAGTAATGTAGTTCCGCGAGTGAATGGGAAGCGGTATCCCCACGAGGGACTGTCCACTCTTTCGTAATTCTGATCAGCCATCTTCCTGCCAACTTCACACCATTTTTCATGAAGTGTGTCACGTGAGACGATCGAATCATAAACTCGTCTTTAATGAAACGATATAAAAAGTTCCTTGTTAATTCGATCGGAAAAGTAAAACGAGTATCGATGTTACGCGTATCCAAGTTATATATGTATATATATATATACATACACATAGAGATATATATATTAAATTGCTTACCTCTAACGTGACGTTCAGGAGAAGGAAACAGCGCCTCACTGGCCATGCGCGATATTAACCTTTAAATGGCGCTACTTTAAAAAAACGCGCCCTTTTAAAAGTAATAAAATCAAATCCATCAGACAATATACATTCCATATATGTATTTCATAACGAAGTTAGGTGTATTCTCTTGGGTTCCATCTTTTAGTTTTTGCGTGTTATCAAATATTGTAATTGAGAGATGAAACGACATTGAATATTTGAATCGTTCGATAGAACAAGGTAAAGTATAGGATAGAGTTGTAAATTTAACGTTTACGTTGTAACATTATTGTGGCGTGGTTTTATCGATAATTACTTCTTTAAATTATCATTAATAACCGATACTGGACTATTTTTGTCAGGGTGAATACAAAAAAGCTTGGTTTATCTAACCTTATTTCGTTAACTTTAACTAAACAAATCGATATAGATACCCTTTGTTGGAATTTATACGTAATTTTTTTTTTAACGTAATCAATACAATGTTAGGATTTCGTAAAAACGATTTGTTTTCTTCTTTTTTTATTTGATCTTTTTGTTTTTTTACATCGTATTATTTTTAACAAGCAAACGAATGCGATTCGAGATATATGAATTTTGTTCTAATTTGAGGTTATATAGAAAAATTATTTCGAAAGAAAAGGAAAGAAAAAATCAACAAAAAATATTTCATTTTAAATGGATAAGCGATATTTTACAAAACAATTTCTATCTAACGGGGGATGGGGAAGGGACTGATTAAAGGAAACTTGAAGATTGACATTTATTTTGACGTTTTATTTTCTTTCACGTAAAGCGTCAGTTACGTTTATTTTTTTTTAACAATTCAAACGATCCTTTCCACGAAATTATTCAATATCGCAACGAACGTCATATTGATTTGATAAAACATACATATTGGCAATCTATTGATTTTTTTTATAATTATAAACTAGATATACATATGTAAATAGTTTCAGCCTGTGAAACAGGTCTTTGAAATCGTTATGAGAACATTTTATATGCTCTACGAAAAAAGAAATTATATATATATATATATTAAAAAGGAAAGAAAAAAAATATCTTGTATCTTTTATCAATTTCCGTTAGAAAAAAATCGCTTCTATGGAATTAAAAACATTTTCACTAAAAAATATTATATATATATATATATTTCTTTTTTCGTAGAGCATATAAAACGTAAATATTATATATGAATATATACAAATTTAATTACCTTTGAAAAGTTAGTCTTGCAAGAAATTTGGACTTGAAAGAAAAAGCCTGCTAAAAGTGCATTATTATCATTAACAATTAAAATAATGACATAATGAATTCCACGGTAAATGGTATACTAAAAAGAAAAAAAAAAATTTCACTATAAACAAAAAAGAAAATTCGATAGATTAATTTTCAATCGATCACTTTGTACCGTTTACACACTGTACATTGTTAAAGCTCGCTCGTTTATAAATGTTAAAGTACAAATTTTAAACATTACCAATCTGTATTTAAAATATGAACGATTATTAATTTATAATAAAATATCAGTACGCGTAATATAATTGGTCTCCGTATTACATTCAGTATTACACAAACCGGACACAAATCGGACGTCTAATAATTGTATATACCGATAAAAATATTTGCACGTACCGATCATTTATTTTGCATAAAATATTGAGTCATACAAAATATTGATTAATGAATTATAAACAAAAAAAATTAAGTTAATATAAAATAATAAAAAAAAACCGACGAAATGGATGCTTATATATATATATATATATATATATATGTATGTATGTATTGTGCCATTGTTAAATATTCAACATGTGAAACATATGATCCGTGATATTACCTTTTTACAATTTACTTCGCAGCAATTGTTGTTTCATATTATCTTTCATTTCAAAAAATTACGAGCCTACACAGTGAATTGCACGTGTGTATATAATATATCTACCTAAGAGATAGATTCACCGGCTTTATAGGTACCGCGTTGAGATAGAGAGAGTGAGATAAAGAGAGCGAGTGAGAGAGGGTGGGTGAGAGACAGAGTCAGAGAGAGAGAGAGAGAGAGAGAGAGAGAGAGAGAGAGAAATGAATCGACAAGGAAGAAGGAAAAGGATGAAAGGAGTCTGCTAGCCAAGAGAGAAAGCTAGAGTGAAGAGTCACGGTGGGAGGATAAAGAGGAGAATGAAGAAGGAGAAGCTGAAGAGGAGGAGGAGGGGGAGGAGTAAGAGGAGTATAAGAGGTAGATGAAGAGGAGGTAGAGGAGGAGGGCGTATGTAGGAAGAAGGGCCCGCGGCATGCGAATGGTGGGGAAGGGGGGTAGAAAGGTAAGAAGTGAAAAGGGGAAGGGGCGTGAAGGGAGTCGGGGGGGCTTTCGGGGCCGAGATGGTGAGCTATAGTAGAGAGAAGAAGAAGGAAGAGGTAGAGAGGGGAGAAAAGGGCCTCATCTCGGCGGTCAGTCCAGCTCGAGTCTCTTGACTGTGCGCGCGTGCGTTGACGCGGAATCGTGGGAGCATCGAATACGATATCACGAAGACGAAGAATTTTTGTCGATCTCTTTCTCGTTACTCGGTTACTATTACTCTGTTCTCTCTGCTCTTCTCTTTCCTTTTGTTTTTTATCATCATCATCATCTCTTCATCTTCATCTTTATCTTTATCTTTATCTTCATCATCGTCATCGTTATTGTTATTATTATTATTATTATTATTATTATTATTATTATTATTATTATTATTATTATTATTATTATTATTATTATTATTATTATTATTATTTTTACTGTCGTTTAGCGTTAAAAAGAAAGGAAAGGAGGAAAAAAGAAGGATCAAAAAAGAGAAAGAGAAAGAGAAAGATAAAGAAAAAGAAAGATCCTTTCGTTAGTTAGTCCCAATCGATGCCTCGTTATCTCTTCTTTCTTCTCCTTTATTCTCTCTCTCTCTCTCTCTCTCTCTCTCTATCTCTATCGTTTTTCTTCTTCTTTTTCCTTTTCTTCTTATTCTTCATTTTCTTTTTTTTCCCTATTTCTCTATATCTTTATCCTGTCAATTGCGTACACGCAACGAACTTTAAATCGTAAATGTCGATCCCCCGGTCGTGTGAAAGTCGGCGGCGGCTGGGCTTTTTAGTCGTTCGGATTTTATCGTTACGGTAAGAGAAAGAGAAAGAGAAAGAAAGAGAGAAGAGAGAGACAGAATGAAAGAGAGAATGAGAGAGATGGAGAAAAGAAAAGGATCAAAGGGACAGGACGGAAGGAAAAAAAGGTGAAGAGAAGGTAGGAGAAAGAGAAAGAGAGAAAGAGAAAGGGACAAAGACAGGAAGAAGGGAGAAAGGAGTCAAGAAGCAAGTAAGCGAGCGAACGAGCGAGAGAGAGAAAGAGAAAGAGAAAAAGAGAAAGAGAGAGAGAGAGAGAGAGTGAGAGAGAGCGAGATAGCTCGTCTCGAGAGTGCAGTGGACGGTGATGTCGCGAGGATGCCATCGTATTCGTCGTCGTTGTCTCTCTTTTCGTTATCCCGGTCGTTGTCGTTGTCGTTGTCGCCGTTGTCGTTGTCGTTCACGTCGTCGTCGTCTATCTTCTTGGTGGTCACCAGCTTCGCGATTAAACAACAACGATCCTCTCGCATAGCGAAGGGACGCCAGGATTCGCCGTTTCTTATTCTTCTTCAACTTCGTTCGCTGGCTGCTAATGCAGGTGCAGGTGCCTGTGGATGTGCAGGTGGTGTTACCAGTGAATACGGTGTTCTGTTGTTTCACATTAATAAGAGCCTGTGCGTGTTTGTTAGTGAATATTTAGTGATAAAGAGTATCGGAAGGATCCTACGTAATCGGCGTTCAACGAGCCGTCGTATTTGGAATTATCGTCGACGTCGTTGCTCCTGTTGTTACTGTTGCATCTGCCGTTGCCGCTGTTACACAGGGGAGACCACCAGAAGACGAGGAAGAGGTAGAAGAAGAAGTAGAGGAAGAAGAAGACGAAGGAGTAGTAGTGGTGGAGGTGGTGGTGGTGGTGGTAGTACTAGTAGTAGTTGAGGAGGTGCTGGAGAACGTTCGGGAGGAGTTGAGAAATTTGCGGGAGGGGGAACTCTCGAGTAAAAGGATTCCGTGTAACGCGCGCTCCGATTTGCCGGCGCAGCATCTCTCGGCTGGTACGAGGAGGAAAGCAATAGGTAGATACGTAAGCTCTTCTTTCCTTTTCTTCCATCTTCTTTCCTTCTTCTTTTTCTTCTTCTTCTTCTTCCTCCTCCTCGTCCTCCTCATTCTCCTCTTATTCCTCTTCTTCTTTGGCACGAGTATGAGCATGTACGTGCATGCTCTCGATCGATGATGATCCTCTTTGCTCGCACCTAACGAGACTAACCTGTCGAATTTATACTTACAACATTCATTACGTAGTAGATACCATGAATATTATATATATTCGTCGAATCAATCGAGCGTTTTACGCATTCGGAATAATTTCTTTTTTCTTTAGATCTTGTTTCAAGAGAACAAATATCCTGCCTAACTTCTATTCTTTTTATTTCTTTTTATTCTTTTTTTTTTTTTTTAACGATAGATGACAAACGTTTAAACCGCTTGTCTCAAAGGAAAGTTTTCTTCATATGAATATTAATCGTAGTTATTATGATGGAAAACGTTTCGTATTATATATAACGAGTGACGATGCTAATAGACGTAATTATTATTTCTTATCTGCTTTCTTTTTTTTTTTCTTTTTTTCTTTTTCTTTCGAAAACGTTTCAATCGCGAAACGGTGGCAGCAACGTGAAAAATTACTTTTTTTAGCCGATTCATTTACCACTTATATTCGAAGATACATTTTTACTCTTCGTCCATTTTTTATTCTTACTCATTATTGTTTTGTTTATTATTGTCAACGTGAACGAAAACATTGGCAAACGCAAAATAAATACTTCGTAAACACTTGTTCTGCTCATGCTCGATCTCTACGCAGGAAAGAAAGATGGAGATAGATAGATAAAGAGAGAGAGAGAGAACCTTCGAGCGTTCTCCTCTCTTTCTCGGTGCTAACGGAGAAGCACAAGCATCCTTCGAGAGCAACCGAACGCAGCGGGATATCGTACGTCTTTATCTCGCGAGAAAGTTACCAGGGACTTTGATCGCGAATTATATTTCGTCGTGTTCCTTTTCTGGCCATGTGTAAAAGTGAAAGCAATATTACTGTTCCCATGAGAAAGTAGTCATAGCGAAGAAATTTGAACGTGAGACGCATGTCAATTAGAATTTTCATCGGAAATATTCTATTTCCTTCCTTCTCTCTCACTCTCTCTCTCTCTCTCTCTCTCTCTCTCTCTCTCTCTCTCTCTCTCTCTCTCTCTCTCTCTTTTCTTCGTTATGTTTTCAAAAACAATAATATTATCAAGGACAATTAGGATCTAGAAGAATTTTCAAAGAGATTACGACTAAACGCGAGGGGTCGAAAGAAAACGAAAATAGAAGGAGGAAAAGAAAAACAAACAAAGAATAGAAAAAGAAAGAAAAGCAGAAACAATCCAGACAATTTTCTACGAACGGTCTCGGGAGTAAGCAAAAACGAAACATTATAGTTTAGATAGTTTAGTAGGCATTTCGATCTCGTTAAGAGCACTTACTTCTTCTTCTTCTTCTTTTTCTACTACTACGTCTTCGTCTTCGTATTTAAGTCCTTCGCCTTCGTGTCTTCTTTCTCTTTTCGGAGAATGTTAATTGGTCGCTTTGCGAATTATAAAGTACGGGGAGGGAAAACGCTCATAAGCGCATGGCTATCACGTGGGCATTAACATACCACGAATCACGCTATCGTCAATGCTATTATCTACTACGTACAACATATGTCGGCATACTTAACGTTAACGATGGGGGAAAAAAACAAAGAATTACTAATTACCACTAGTAACCACGTTTCTAATTCATCTTCCGCCATAGAAGATATTACACCGTCATTTGTTCATTTACTCACTCTCGTTCTCGTTTCTTGACTATATATATAAAAAAGAAAAGATAAGTATGTAATATAGTGTAGACGTAATTTGAAGTGGTTTTTATTCCCTTTAATTTAACTGTAATTCATAGGCATTTACTTCTTTCGTATTTTAATTAGTATCACGGCATGGATAACTTCGATGAAGTTAACTTGAAGCCGAGTAATAAAGCCTTCGGATGTGAATGTTTTAGATAACTCTTAGAACACTTTAGTGATAAGTAATTTATTGATTTCGTTTAGATTTATATATATATATATATATATATATATATATATATATATATATACGTACAGACTTTTATGTAATTTTTTAAAAGATAATATTTCCCATCAATGAATAATTTATTACCATCATATATTTTCCTAATAGCAACGATTAAAAAAACAAAAAAAAAAAAACAAAAACAAAAGAGACATTTTGTTTTATTAAAAGAAACGAGCCTTCAGAATAAGAATGTCGGAATTGAACGCAGGTAGATTTTTTTTTTTATATTTTATTTCTTAATAGAAATCCAATAAATACTAGTAAAGTAACCTCTTAATGTAGTTCGATCATTCATTTTGCGTTATGATGAATAATTGTTTTTGACTTAATAAGAAGAAAAGAAAATCAAACTGTCCGATAAGAAAATTATTTATGTGCATAGTAAGAGATAGAGATAGATAGATAGATAGATAGATAGATAGAGAGAGAGAGAGGGGGGGGGGGAGAAAGGGGAGAGAGAGAGAGAGAGAGAGAGAGAGAGAGAGAGAGAGAGAGAGAGAGAGAGAGAGAGAGAGAGAGAGGATGAATTTTGAGATCCGATCTAGTAAATGTGAGGCGCGAGAACTGTTTTCGCTGTAATAAAATTTAGTTTAAGAGGTATAATTACATCGTATGTGTCGTTTAATCAATGACGATCGGTGAGAGCACGGTGGGACATCGTTTACTCGTTAATTACGGACCACAGTTTTATTAATTCACCGTTGGCGTAACCCGCTCTCCTCGCTGTTTCCCTCTCCCCCCCGCCCGTCCCTCTTTTATTTTCTCATATTAGATAGTGGACCCTTTAATTAATTCCTCTTCGGGGATTGCACGTCGTATAAATTTGGTGAAAAATGTCACGCTCCTATCTCTCCCGGTCTTTATAATTTTCCCATATTACGATCGTTACGACGTAATAACGAGTGGATATGTATAACGAGCGTTTATCGTTCCCCCTGACCACGTTGCCATTATTATTATTATTATTATTATTATATACGAACTATATGATTAATTATTTATGTTACATCGAACATCTGTATATCCAAGCTCGCGAATGATTTTAATTTAATATATGTTATACGTGGCGCGAGATTATTTTAAAGTGGTTGCAATTTATATACATAAGTATCTCGTGTAACATTTTAGAGAATAATGTGACTCGTACGGAGAGTATTTTTTTTCTCTCTTTTTTTTTTTTTTTTAACTGCGTATGGAAACATAACGTGATATATCATTGGCTTTGACCTTGTGCGATCATTCGAAGATCATATTTATGACGATCGATTTCAATTTTCTTATACGATAATATCCATTCGTATATTCTTTTACGTTTTCGAGAATCTTTGAAAGAAAAATTACAATGGAATATTTGTTTGTTAAGTACTTTTCTTTTTTTTTTGGAGTTAGAAGGTTCGAAAGTTATATCATCGTTGGTATATTGGCATCGAAAAATGTGTATTGCGTGTCATGGAGATTCTCGTGGTCGATCTTTGTACATACACATAACGGTGTATTAACTTTGAAATTTAATATCTGGATAACGATTTGTGCTAAACACATAAGTTAATAGTTCTTCGAATATGTTTCTTTGTCGTTGATATAAAATATGTAATAAAAATCTATAATAATATTCGATGAAAGATATGAACGTTATCTTAATGCGATCTTCAGAAGAAGACTATCCAAGATCAAACCAATGACATCAATCATAAATACTCGATGGAAAAAAAGGAATGATAGAAGAATGATCAATAGAAATATCTTATAGATCACTGTCGTATTAAAGGAAAGTTATATTAATCGCAATTAGCATCGATACGAGTTCAGTTGTTCAAACAGACTTCGCATAATTTAAGACTTACATCGGTGATAATAAAAATTGCACAAGTCAAGAAATAGGGAAAGCATCGATCATGTTTTTACTTGTTTTCTTTTCTTTTTTTCTTTATTTTCGCGTCATTATAATTATCTGCACAGTCGAATATTATCTCTAAACGTATGATATATGAATTATGTCATTGTAGTGATCTAATCGGCATGGTTACGGGATTGTGAAATCGCAGAAATGTTATGAAATTTTATTCGAATAATTTCAAATCGAAATATTCGAATATATATGATCAATTGCTTTTGAATGATTTTGCAGTTATCGTTATTTGTGGAACTAATTTTACTTTTCCTTTTTTTTTTTTTTTTTTTTTATCTAGAATGTTGTCACAGGGACAGGACAGCCCTTCAAGTGGTTACTCGTCGAACAATGCCGTTTATCAAGGTGCACCGTGCGGTCAGTGTCGGGAATTATGTCCGGCCGGTTATGTTCCACACTTTTGGAGGTGAGTGCAAATATAAATCGATTATTATTATAGTTACGTAGTATTTTCTTCTTTTTTTCTCTCCCTTATTTTTTTTTTTTTTTTTTTTCTTTACATATATACGTTCACGTACGTGTATTCGTGTTTTTGAATATTGTTGCATTGAATCGTTTGCGGAAACAGAACTAACACGTTAAGGGCGAGTGAAAAGGGCGGATTCTCCGCCTTTGAGGCTTCCGTCTTGTCTACTTTTACTCTTACCGCGCTGCTGTATATCACGAACAAGTTCTGCAACATGTGATTCTGCGCTGTCACGACGCCAAGAGCAACCGTGTTTCCTCTTTAACATTGAATGCGCTCTCTCTCTCTCTCTCTCTCTCTCTCGCGTAGGATACTACGGATGCTTTCTGTTTATTCTGAGCGAATATTTCTTCTTCTTCTTTTTCTTCTTTTCCTTTTTCTTCTTTTTTTTTTGCCCCTCCAGTTAAAATATACGTGAGGCGAGTCGTTAAAATATTTGAATACTTCACGAAATTCAATATTTAATGTTATTTCTTTATATACATCGAACAAAGTACATTAAATATAGCAAACGAATTTCCCTTTTACACGTAAATATATACTCATGTATACGCATGCTCGAAGTAGGGATATACACGGTATCGGAAGAAAGGTGTCCGTAGATTTCGTATTGATCATTTTGCATATATTGTATATAGAAGGATCTGTACGGTATCGAAAAAAGGTCCCTGTATATTTCGTATAGATCATTTTGTATTGATCATTTTCTATTGATCAAATTCGATGCCTCGATAACAAAAATTCTTTCCTCCTTCACACCGAGTATCCAATTATTCCAAAGGGAACAAAAGGAAAAAGAAAAAGAAAAGAAAAAAGAAACAATGATTTGAAAATATCGATACGGGGTTTGATAGATATCGATATATTATCTCGACCGAATCGAATCTTACCAAGAAAAAGATGCAAGATAATTTAATAAAATAAAGATGCAGAAATCTTTTTTTTTTTTTTTTCTTTTTAAAAGAAGCGGATTTATGGATCTTGTGATACGTTAAAAAAGATAAACAAAAAAAAATGTTTGCCAGTGATCACTAAATGATATAACGTCGGACGGTAAGGTGCACAATTTCAATAGGGTCGATTAGTTTCGTATCGTGAAAAATGTTAACTGATTTTTGAGGGAGAATAAGGAGCCGGGGGTTTGGGGGGAGGGGATTCGAGCAAACGTGCGTTTATCTCCGAAGAACGACCTTGATTTTTTTTACCTTGAAACTAGCCGCTGCGTCCAT
>OU426861.1:689416-704416 GCA_911387685.1 Dolichovespula media
ATATATGTATGTACGTAAGTATTAACAGACTTTTTGTTTAGCATAATCGTTTATTCGGTCACGGTGTATAATAATAATAATAGTAATAATAATAATAATAATAATAATTCGTTGATTATATCCAAGTACTAAAAGCTTATTTTATTGGAATGTTTAATATGTCGTTTAACGGCGAGTAGGAACATGTTCGAGGAGGAATTGCATCAATTATTTTCGATGTTCTTCTACTACGTGAGCTTGTTCAAGGTTATCCAAGGATAGAGTAGGGAGGGAGGGGGGGGGGAGGAAAGGAAAAGCAGTAAGGGAAAAGAATGTGGTTCAACGGTGGCGCTGCGATGGGCTTTCGTAGGGTTTCGACAAAAACTTGGAGACCTTTCGAAACAACACAAGATGGCTACTCGATCTTACGTTCCATCGTATTCTTGCCGGACTCTTTTATTTCTTTCTGTTTTTTTCTTTTTTTTTGTTAACTTTCCTTTCTTTCTTTTTTTTTTTGATCGTCGCAGAACAGAAACTTTTCCATTTTGCGGTCTGGTTAAGAAGACGTTACGTTTGAAAGTTAGTATAGTACTATACGAGGTGTGTTTCGTATTAAATCCCATCGTTAGAACGAATTCCATTTGAGAAGGAGGCCTGATGGTTAACTAGATTTAACGACTACTTAAAACTTGCCTTGGCGAAGAGCGTATAAACATTTACATTGGTAGAACGGCTTGTAGTAAATCATAGGCTTCTTAACAAAGGCAAGATATAGAAGAAGAGGAGGATCATCATCACAACGACGACGACGACGACGCTGCCGATGATGATGATGATGATGATGATGATGATGATGATGAGGAGGAGGAGAAGAAGAAGAAGAAGAAGAAGAAGAAGAAGAAGAGAAGTTGAAGAGTGTGTTCTCAGACTTCATAGTTTATCTGTTGTAAGGTAGAATGTCTGGTTCGGTAAGTCACTATATCTCTCGTAATAAACAACCTTCTTCGAACCGATCGAATCGACTAAACGTAATTTTCTGATAGCTTATCGATCATCCCAGAGATAAGGGGGGCCAGGTTATGCTTTACGACTATGTGAATATTGTTTGAATAATAAAAATAGAGAGATCCATGGATAAGAATAATCTCGAATTTGAATTGCGTGTAATTAAAAGCGATAGGTGTGTGTATGTATAAAGTGCCAGTGCGATCTTTTATATTATTATACATTAAGTATGTATATTCTCACTCGGTAAATCAAGGTCGTTAAAACATGATTATGTGGGTAGTACATATTGCGGTGACATATTTGGAAGTCGAAAAAGAAAAAAAAACGAGAGAAACAAGTTCGCCTGGTATACAGGGTGACGTTTTATTCTATAAATATAATTCTCTCGAATTTTGTCTCGTAAGAAAAATTTTTGTTTATTATTGAACAAAAATTGAACTTGTTTTGTTCCGAGGTGTAAGTAATTTGATATGATTAGTCTA
Organism: Dolichovespula media; assembly: GCA_911387685.1. Lineage (NCBI taxonomy): Eukaryota > Metazoa > Arthropoda > Insecta > Hymenoptera > Vespidae > Dolichovespula > Dolichovespula media. The sequence goes on from OU426861.1 coordinate 690,886, forward strand.
TTTGTAAGTAGATACACCTGAAGAAGAATACGCGATGGTTAATTTTAATTTTTCTTTTTTTTTTTTTTAATAGAATCATACAATTTTCAATGCATCAGTCGAACCGTTTTGACCACCTTCTAAAATCGTATTAACCTGTTTACGTTGAAAAGTCATTGATTTAGGAGATATATTAATTTCAATACAATTTTCGTTTAACGATATCGTTCAACATTTTGGTGAAAAATCGAGAACAAATTACGTTTGTAAGATTTCTCGAATGATAAATATCCGTGGAGATAATTGTATTTGTAGATTTATTATAAAGCGAAATGCGTCACCCTGTATGTGTATATATATATATATATATATATATATATATATACATGTCTGACATGATTTCACGTATTTTTTTGTCGTAATTAATTTTATGCATCTCATTAGTTCTTTCCTTGTTTCCATTAAAACAACAATTTATAATCGCTTACAGTGTAAAAAAATAATGTAAAAGCGTAGACGTACAAAACATAAGGAATATAAAGGAGAAAGAATTTCTCCGATATTTTTGAGTCTCAAATTAGCCAACTGCGTGTGATCTCCATTATTCCAAAAAAAAAAAAAAAGATAAAACAAAAAGAAAGAAAGGATAAAGGAAGGAAAACGACGAAAAAAATTATTTCGGACAAAAACAAAATTACTGTCCCGATGATATGCGGAAGTAAAGTAAAAAACCCGTACGCTTAGTAATTTTAACATGTTTCTTCTTTTCTTTTCTTTTTTTTTTTTTTTTTTTTTTACAATTCACCGACTAGAGCATAAAGATCGAGAAACAAAAAAGGGGAAAGAGAGAAAAAGGGGAGAAACGTTCGACGGTCCGACATATCAGAAATATTTTTCGTCGTTTCAGAAAGTCGCCCTTATCTTGAAACGATTTTTATGGCAACGGATCCGGCAACTTTTTCCTACCGACTTGGGTCGATTCATTCGTTCTCTCTCTCTCTCACACACACACACACACACACTTTCTCTCTCTTTCTCTACCCCCTTCCTCTCTTTTCTTCTCTCCCTCTCTTTTTGGATACGTTTCTCGTGGCCGCCTTTTAAAGCTTACCGCGAGATCGGCGTTCCTCCGAGAAAGCCGCTAATTAGGTACGTTCACATTCGTCTCCGAACATTTAATCGTAAGAATCGAGTGTATTCGATTCGATGTGTGGTAGCAAGTTGGCCGCCTAGTGCCGCCTCTTTTTGTCTTTCTCTGTCTCTCTCTCTCTCTTTCTCTCGTTCTCTCTTTCTCATTCCCTGCTCCTTTTTAATTCTGAAAAGAGAAGGGGTAGGAAGATATGGAGAGAGAGAGAGAGAGAGAGAGAGAGAGCGAGAGTGATGAAGAGGAAGGAGGGATAGAGGGAAGAAAGAGAAAGAAATCTTGTCTCCCTGGAATCTTCCATCTGACTTTACTCGCATTTACCTCTTTTAACAGAGAATTTTCTTTAATCGACATGTTTCCGCCATTGTTAACGTTCCCTTATACTCGTCGGACGCGATCTCGAGATATTTTCCATCCTGTTTCTCGATCATCGTGGATTCAAGTATAAAACGGATATCGTCGTGCCCGTCCGCACATTTCTCTCGAATATCACGGCGAAAACACGGAGAGAAAAAAAGAATCAACTCGTTTTCGCGTTAATTGAAATTGAATTTTAATCGTATCTCGGAATATTGTCCCCTTTTAAAACGAGATCTTCCCCTATCTCTCGCGGGGTGAGGGGGAAGGGGGAAGAAAAAATATCTCTTTCCTTTAATATCGATCGTTAAAAACGGAAGGAGAGGATACGAGATCGTAAGATTCTAATCGTTTCTAACCGTATCGTTTACCGATGCCGACGATAATCATCGATTTTTAATCACCCCTACCTTTTGACTTTTATCTTTCTCAGAGAGAAAAAGAGAGAGAGAGAGAGAGAGAGAGAAATTTGTTTTTGCTTTATTCTTCTTTTTTCTTTTTTTTTTTTGTTATTTGTTTTTCCTTTTATTTTTTTTTCTTTATCTTCTCGTTTAAAAACTTTCTCGCATTTCTTCGGAGTTTTCTACAAATCTACCTTTTGTGATGAAGTTTGACGGAGAAACGAAGAGAGAGATAGAGAGAGAGAGGTAGAGAGAGAGAGAGAGAGAGAGAGAGAGAGAGAGAGAGAGAGAGAGAGAGAGAGAGAGAGAGAGAGAGAGATAGAGATAGAGCAAGATAAAGGGAGGGTCTTCTGTTCGATGAAAAGATATCTATACAATGAGAACAAGAGAGAAAGAGAGAGAGAATGAATGAATGAAGGAAAGAAAGAAAGATAGATAGAAAAGATGTAGAGACTGAGAAACGTTGCAGATTAACGGTACATACAGAATCCTTCCTTCCACCTTCGTATTCTTTCCTCTAACGTTCCCCGTGCGTTAACATTACGGACTAACGGGATAACTTTGGACCTAATAAAGCACATCTCTAATCATATGGTGGGTGGCGGTGGGGGTGGGGGATGGTGGTGAGAAACCCAACGCCGTAGAATTGTTCGTACGTGACATTAATGACGAGAGATAGAGAAGGGTGGGTCTCACTTATGTCCGTTGAGTTCTGTTTGCTTCGGTGTTTCTCATCTTACCGTCCATTATCGCTCAAGGTTACGACGATATTGGCTCGTATTCGTAGCAATATGCTTCTCGCAAACATTTCACGATATATAGTTTCTTAATCAATATAAATAGATACGTTGATAGAATGGATTTATAGATAGCAGCGACGTATGTACGTACGTACGTACGTACGTATGTATGATATGTATCGTTCGATCGGTTTTAATAGTGTTGATTAATGAATCAGTTTAATATCTGTATATCGAAAGCATTGATAGTGTTTTTTTTTGTATTTCTTGTAACAGCAAAAGATTAAACGTTAACGATTATCTTGTAGGTATCGGTTTAGTGTAAATAAATGACGTCAAATATCGTGTCATATGTTATCGTAAGTCATAACTATCGATGATATAAGGAAGAAATTGTTTCTTTCTTTTTTCTAAAAACAGAAACAAACAAACAAATTAAAAGGACATCTTCCGCTTACGTTATGCTTATGTACAATACGTCATAATTCAACATAATTTATATTAGATACAATGATTTATTACAATTGCCATTGGTATTAACAATACGACGAGGAGAGAAGGAGAGGAAATGTAAAAAAAAAATAAGAGAAAGAAAAAAAGAAGAAACAAACAAACAAACATATATTTTCATTCCCTTGTTCAAAAGCAGAAAACCCGAATGATCACGTTCGAATAGTTGAAAGCGATCGGCAATGTACGCAATATGCAGTAAAGCACGAATGCAACAATGCGATATCCCCCATATGGAATGGGGCCTGTTCACCCCCTCAAGGATATATATATGGGGTGTCTCGTTAATCAAGAGAAGCGCGCTATCGCCCGCGAGGCATAGGGGTGTTGCAAAATGGTTGAGGAGGATGGCGTGTTCGAGGGTGACCAGTGTTTAACGCTTGACAAACGACCGGCGAGGTACGCGGCCGCGTAAACAACGGCTCGTAAGACCACACACACATGCACGCGCGCGCGCACACACACACACACGTGTATATATATATATATACACACGCGTACACAAAATACATACGTTTACACAACCCGACAACTCCTCCTATATATATCCTATCCCTTGCAATAGGATAAACTTTGCAAAAAACATAAAAAAATGAGAGAAAAAGAAAACAAGAATAAAAAAAAAAGGAAAAAAAAATCTATAAATCTGCCTATTAACCAATAGAGCATCGATTCCCGAATGGACGAGCATCCATTGGGTTTTTCTCGAGCATCGAAATCACTCCTCCTCCCATTCCCTCCCCTTTTTACCTCGCAACGCCACATCCCTCTCCGTCCCTCTACTTTCCGCACCCAACGCCTATGTCGCTCTTCATCCTCTTTCAAACTCTCTCCACCTCGTCGCCACGAAATATCGCCTGCATTTTGGCATCGTAAACGTCGTGTGCATGTCGCACGTGCGGTGGCCCACAAAAATTTTACAGTATTTATAGGGCGTATGTATTCGAGGATATACCGTAGTAGTAGTAGTAGTAGTAGTAGTAGTAGTAGTAGTAGTAGTAGTAGTAGTAGTAGTAGTAGTAGTAGGACACGTGTAAAACCTGTCGTTTACCCGTCGAACGTCGCGTGTCTCCTTCCATCATTTTGCCTTTCCTTTTCTCCATTTTTGTTTTTCCATATTGTTTTTTGTTTCTCTTTATCTATTCTCGACTTCCTATCTGACGTCGCAAACCTTCTTTTTTTCTTTTTTTTTTCTTTGCTCCCTTCTTGCGATCTCTTTTCTTCTTGGATTCGTTGCATTCTTTTATCTTGTCCTTTCTTTTCGCGAACTTCATTCCAACTGGCATGGACGTTCTCGTCGTGCGGGAATTACTTTAAACCGTTATATTATGGTAGAAGATAAATTGACACTGACGATGACCAACATTCGAAACTTTCTTCGCGATAAAGGAATAAATGAATCGTTCATTTCGTTTTTTTTTCTTTCGTTTCTTTTTGTTTTTTTTTTTTTTAGTTCTTTTTATTACACCTATTGAGTAAACATCGAATATATTTTCTTTCTCTCTCTCTCTCTCTCTCTCTCTCTCTCTCTCTCACTCTCTCGATTCCTCGTTCGTTCAACAATTTATATTAATACATCCAAAAGCTTGTTTGCCTTCGGATCGGCATTAAGTATTTGATTTCGAATATAAAATATTATTATCTCTCGGTTTAATCATACCGGGATTTAACGTTCTTATCTCGTACGAACGATTTCTAAGCCAGCATTCCTATCGACGAGAAGTAATAATGAGAGAGAAAAACAAGTAACTCCCGAGCGTATTCAAAAGTTGATCAATCTTCTAGACATTTTCTACCTATGGGTCCGTTCTTTATATGGAGTCCGGTGCCTTTTATGTGTCTCCTCGGACGTCGTTATTTCATCTCGTTTGGTAACTTCATTTACCAACGACGAAGAGTCTGTGAGTACAAGTCGTTACGAAATCATGTGAGGCAATAACCTTTCTCTCTCTCTCTCTCTCTCTCTCTCTCTCTCTCTCTCTCTCTCTATCTCTCTCCGTGTGTGTCGCATCATAAAGGTAAAAATACGTTCAAATGGAATCAAGTCTCGAGAGTAAAAATGAGAAAATTTGTACGCTCTTGGGGATAAACATATGTTTTTCTTTTTTCGACGAGCAATTCGGCTAAACTTAAACGCGTTTGGAGGATAAAGAAAACGAAGACGAAGACGAAGACGAAGAAGAAGAAGAGAAGAAAAAAAATTATATGAAAGAGAACAAAATTTTTTTTTTTTTGTATTTTCGTATTTTCGTAAGTATTACACGTAATCCAGATGGTTTAATGCACTTAACTCCGACACAAGTGTAACTCCGACGATGAAATCCGATCTTCCTTTAAGTACTTCCCTCGGATTGCTCTGTTTGCTCATAAGACCGGCTTCCATTCGAAACATAAATTCATCCGCTTTTGGACGTAGGACGATGATCGATTTCGTCGCATAAAAGAAAACGAATTGGACGGAGTAATTTCAGACGGATGTTTGATGAAAGCCTGATTAATGGCCGACCGGTTAAATAGTCTCGTTAATGTACTTCTAAAAATAAAATTGAAGATTCTTTTTTTTCTTCTCTCTCTCTCTCTTTCTCTTTCACTCTCTCTCTCTCTCTTCATCTCTTTATACCAACTGAATATTCAAAGAATATTATTCATAATTACAAACTTTATTAATTATTCGTTTATATACGAGAGTCGGTCGGTAAGGTGGTTTTCTATCTCATTACGTTAGCATGGAGATGGCATCATTAATATATTAAACGAAGAAGATGAATGAAAATAGTCATGACGATAATCAACTCGAATGTCGGTCTATAATCTATCCTTACTGTCACGTAGCAGTAGTAATTATCCATGGTTATGATCTTTAAACATATTTTTATTAACGAATCAATTACATACAGAATCCGTAAATACTTAAGTAATTACGGTGTCTTTATCAATGATATCATTTTGTCAAGTTTTTCATTTAGCGTATAATAAAACAAGAAAATACGAACTTTAAACATGAAACGTTCCTTATCGGACATTGTCTTTCGTAATACTTATCATTGATCTGTTGATCCTTGAACCGAATTGCTTTAGATAAAAGAAAAGAATAAAAATAGAATAGAAAAACGAACAAAAGGAGATAAAAAAGGGGAAAGGAACGAGAGAGAGAGAGAGAGAGAGAGAGAGAGAGAGAGAGAGGAAGAGGAAGAGAGATAAAAAAAAAGAGAAAAAGAAAAAAAAGAGAACGAAATTCGTAGATCCAATATGAAGATTTCTCGGTAGGGTAGATCGTTAGTACTACTCTAAGCCTTCGACACATTGACTAATGTGTCTGGGTTCGCTTTAACTCAGACTATCTAGCGTTGCAAACGCGTGCTCGCACGCGTGCCGTTCCGTGCCGCGTTGGTGTTGCGTTTTGCATGTCCCCGCAGACTCATCGTTTTAATGCAACGTTAGCCCACTACCGCATCGAGATCGAATCGATATGTGAACGATAAGCGAATAAAACGTAAGCACGTAAATGTGTACAGGACGCACACGGATACGTACCTACATACGTACATACGCGCGCACGCGCGCGCGTGTGTGTGTACACATACACACATGATGGTCATTCGAAATTTTTCCGATAAATGTCGACTATTTAATGCTATATCAATACGATTTTTTTTCGTGTCGTATTGCGGATATTTTCCCTTTTCTTCTTTATTTATTTCAATCTTTTTACTTTCTTTTTCCTTCCTTTTTTATTTTTTTTTTTTTTTAAATCGTCGACTAATATCTGCATTTCCTTCGACGACCGAACGTTCTTCGTGAAGATTAATAAATAGGTCGATTAAAAAATTGATATTTGGAAGGGTGTAATAATAATTTATTCTTATTGATTTTTCTTAATGGACACACGTTGTAATGTTAATAATAGATTATGTATGTATTACGATATATACGTATAAGTATTTTGTTTTATATATATTATATATATATATATGTGTGTGTGTGTGTGTATACATATAGGATACTTTATTTGTAATTATTTTTTTTATAATTACAGCTCGTTCTTAATTACAAATATTCTATATGTATATATTTACAAGAAGTTTATATATATATATATATATTTATATACATTTACTGTAAGCGTAAACGGGAATTCAGCTTGAGTGTCTATCTTACGAATGATAAAAAAATAATAAACAAATTTTGGATAATAATACCGTAAAATAGTATAATTACGTTACGAAAGAGATAAGTACATAATACGATATTATAAGAATCGAGAGAGCAGCCGTTGTTGGAGTAACAAAGTTGGCGGTGGGGGAGAGGGAAAAAAAAAACTAAAGAGTATACAAACGGTGAAAAGAATGCGTTGGGTCGAAGGAGAGATGGTGGTTAATGTTCAGACAAGTTCGTAATAAGGAGAATCGAGGCAAAAGAGTCGACATTCGCCGCTCACATAGACAGCCTAGCAGCTCCTTGTAGTCTCACAATCCTGGAAAGTGAAGAAACGCGAGGGTGAGAATTAGAGGAGAGGGGTGTAAGGAGGAAAGAGAAAGAGAGAGAATGAGAGAGAGAGAGAGAGAGAGAGAGAGAGGGAGGGTGGGAGGGAGGGATGGACTCTTGATTAGTTTGGCTATTCGAGCTTTCCTACCCGAGGGTACTTTTACTCTTAATCCGACATTATGAATATTTTCTCCTCGTCTAATGGTAACTCGTAGTCTTCTGGAAGAAGTAGAAGAAGAAGAAGAAGAAGAAGAAGACGAAGAAGAAGAACAAGAACAAGAAGGAGAAATGTAAGGGGTAAAAAAAACAATGAGGACAGAAAAAAAGGCAAACGCGCTGGAGAAATGAAGAGTTGGTAGGAATTGGTGGTGGGAGGGAGGAGGGGGATTCAAGGGAGGGTTGGGGAAACATAAAAGCGAAGGACAGTGTCCACGACCGTCGTTTTCTATGACATTTTGTTGGTATCGCGTTAAAAAAAAAAAAAAACGTACTTAAAATTAATTGGGAAAGGCTATTATGTTTGGTTAATTATCGTCGTTGAGATGGAACGTTCGTAGGTAATAAGCCGTTCTCACTTAACTTTTCATTTTCGTAACCATTCAGAAGACCCTTTTGATTTGCGTAAAGGGAACTCACTTGAGCCTTCATCTCTCTCTCTCTCTCTCTCATTCTTTTTCTTTCTCTCTTTCTCTCCCACTTTCTCTCTCTTGAACGTTTTATATCTCCTTTTATAAATAATGTATGTGAGGTATACCCGAAGCATAACAGGTTTGTGGATTAATGACATATCCAATAAGTCGAATATTTTAAGTATAGTAAATGTTCCTTTCGAAAAGAGTAAGAAGAAGGGAGAGAGAGAGAGAGAGAGAGAGAGAGAGAGAGAGAGAGAGAGAGAGAGAGAGAGAGAGAGAGAGAGAGAGAGAGAGAGAGAGAGAGAGAGAGAGAGAGAGAGAGAGGATGAAAAGCGGGTTAAGGTTGATATTGACGTAAATTCACTGAGACGTGTAGTTATTCAAGAACGAATACTGAATATGTATCTGATTGAAGGTAACATTGTCTGGATAATATCATGGGTGGATGATCATAGCCGAGTGCTTTATGGCGAACGGGTTTTGCTTTTGCTTTGGTTTTATTTCCGTAGAAAGAAAGAGAGGAAGAAGGATAAAGAAAGAGAGAGAGAGAGAAATAGAGAGGGAGAAAGAGAGAGAGAGAGAGAATATCGGAATAAAATATCGTAGGTGGTTTCTTATCATTATAACCCCATTAACGTATTCGTGCGTTTCGGGATTCGTTAATTATCAAGTTTATAAGAATGTTCGATTCGTAAAAGGTGCCTCATGAAAATTTCACCAAATTGGAGTCACAAACTGACGGTGGCCTCTTTCTCCCTCTCCCTCTCCTTCTCTCTTTCTCTCTCTCTCTCTCACTCTCACTCTCACTCTCTCCCTCTGTCTTTTAATGAAGGTTCTTATCGGACACCGAAATTAAGCGAATCAAATGCCGTCGTTGACCCTTCCGTGCTCCCTCCGGCATATTGCCGTATCATCGTCCTTTCTCATTCCCGTAGGACAACATTTTCTACGTAATATAATCCGAGATATGAATGACGTTCATATGCCGTCGTTGGTATTGGTAATTTCGTTGGAATCTTCGACTCTCGAATTCTACGTCTCGTCTCGAAAGAAAAAGAAAAAAAAAGAGAGAGAGAGAGAGAAAAATAAATAAAAAAGAAATAAAAATAAAGAAAAAGAAACATATAAGATTCGGAAAAGGGTTAAAACGTTAAAAGACGAACGAACGAACGAACGAACGAACGAAGGAAAGAAGGAAAGGAGGGAGGGAGGGAGGGAGGGAGGGAGGGAAAGAAGGAAGGAAGGAAGGGGAAAATTCGTGAAGGTCGAAGTGTTAAATGAGATTCCGCGTGGAGGACTTAAGTGTCCTTAAGTTAGCCTGAATGTAGCAAGAAATGGTAAAGGGCTGGGGTATTTCCCTTTTCGTCCAAAGAATTCCGTTCGTTTTAAAGAGAAAAAGAGAAAGAGAGAGAGAGAGAGAGAGAGAGAGAGAGAGAGAGAGAGAGAGAGAGAGAGAGAGAAAGGCAGAAGGGTTCTGGTTCTCTTTTGAAGTCTCGCGAGAAGTCTTCTCCGAAAATCGGAGACGTTGAAGAAGAAGAAGAAGAAGAAGAAGAGGAGGAGGAGGAGGAGGAGGATATAGGCGAGATAGCGAAACGAAGTCCTCGTCGTTTTACGACTCTTCGGCTACCCTCCGATTCTCCAGCCGGAATGAATCTCTTGCTGGGTAATTAGGCAGATTACTTTCCGGAGTCGTTCGAGTCCCGGTTTCTTACTCGCGGCTGAGTCCGTTCGCTAGCTTCGTTATATATATTTCGTAGTGGGAAAGGGGGTGAGAAGAGAGAAAGAGAGAAAAAGATATATATATATATATAGTGAGAGAGAGAGAGTGAGAGAGAGGTGTGTGTTCTATTGGTGGAGAACAATTAAAGGAAGGAAATTCTTGGAGAACGATAGAGGTAGAAAGAGATAGAAAGAGATAGAGAAAGCGAGCGAGCAAGCGAGAGAGAGAGAGAGAGAGAGAGAGAGAGAGAGAAAGAGAGAGAGAGATGGTATACTAGTTTCGGTCGCGGTGACTCGTCTAGAGTAGCTTAAATTCACCGCAGGGCTAATCGAGCAAAGTACGACGTTTCTAGCGGAAGTAATGTCGAGCTCAAAAGGGACCTGCGGGCTTGCGACGCGTCTAAGGATGATTACCGAAAATACCACCGCGGGAGGTAGAATAGTGGTGGAAGGGGGAAGGATGGGTAGTCCTCGGTGGATGATGGTAGGGAGCAAAGGTTACCCACCGACCGCGTCGTTTTTATTTACGAGCCAAGAGAAAAGAGAGGGACGATGCTCATCCTCTATCCTTCTCTCTCTCTCTCTCTCTCTCTCTCTCTCTCTCTCTCTATCGTTAATTAAATAATATTTCTCTTCGAAGGAGAAGAGAAGGAGAGGAGTGGAGTGGAGTGGAGAGGAGTAGACGATGGTCGGTGAATGTTGGCGTAAAGCTACGATAAGAGGGACCGAAGAGGGGGAGAAATCGTTTCGAAGGAGGATAAAAAGAAAAAAAAAAAAACATGGCCCTTGGTAAGAGCACTTATTGCAGTATTGAGATCGTAACTCAGAGGCAGACCACGTCATAAACGTTTCCCTCTTGCCGGACCAGTCCCGATCTTCCGTTTCTCCTTTTTCTGTTTTCTTTGCTTTCTCCTTTTTTCTCTTTTTCTTTCTTTTTTTACTTTCTTTCTTTCTTTCTTTCTTTCTTTCATATTCTTCTTCTTCTTCTTTTCTCGTTTCTTCTCTCGTATCTTCTTCTCTTCTTTTTTATTTATCTTCTCCTTTCAATATTTCCGAAAGATATACTAATTTTCTTCGATCGAAAGAGAGAGCCAGAGCCAATCAACTGACTAATTCACGATGGACGAAACTCTTAATGGTTTATCGAGAACGAAGAAAATTCATAATATATCTGCGATTGTATTTCTTAATTTCTTCTTTCGCCTATAAAGGATGTTATAAGATCGATTCGGGAAAGGACTAAAAAAAAAAAAAAAAAAAAAAAAAAAAAAAGTAAAAAGTAAGAAGAAGAAGGAAAAGAAGAAAAATTCAGAGAAACTATTCATCGCGAGGCCATTAACCCTTTAAGTGTCGAGCTTGAACTCAACGAGTTGCTCGTTAGGTTATCGTAAAGCCGTTCCTGTACCTCTTGGTTGGAGATAGAGAGAAGAACGAAGAAAGATATCGATAGAGAAAGAGAGAGAGAGAGAGAGAGACTGACTACAAGCGTTGCTCACGGAATACCGGAATTCGTGCTAATCGGATAACACCGTGGTGGACGTTGTTATTGCAAGAATAGATGATCCTTACCACCTGTCTTCCCTTTTTTATTTTTCTCTCACTCACTCTCTCTTTCTCTCGAAGAAGAAGAAGAAAAAGAAGAAGGAGGAGAAGACGAAGAAGAAGAAGAAATGGAAATTTGTTTTTTTTCTTTTTTTTTTTTTTTTTAACGAATAACTTAATATTCGTACGAAGGGAGTTAATTCTATGTTATATTACCGAACGGATGATTCTTATTATCCTAGATCGTTTTACATAGTTAGTTAATTTTATATCATTTTATCGAGGAAGTTATAGAACATATATATATATATATATATATATATATATATATATATATATATATATATATATACGTATTAACTTCCACTTTATCTATTATAAGTACATTCTATCCCCAATGTTATTATTATCATCATCATCATCGTAAAATATGTATTATCCATATTTATATTATTATCGTTTCCTGGATAATTGAAACGATCGAGAGAGAGAAAAAAGAAATAAAAGATACATATATTTTTTTTGTTTACCTCGAATACAATAATTTTCACGTAGATCCGGACGATTTCTTTTCTTTTCTTTTTTTTTCCTTTCCTTTCTTTTCTTTTTTCGCCTCCTACTTTCTTCTCGAACAAAGAAATCGATCATAATCATTTCGAACTGTTCTGGGCGAATCTCGTGGTTCGTAAAAATCTATCCTAGAAATTGTGATACCGGTCCGCGTGTATTCTTCTTCTTTCTCTAGTTTGTTTTCAATTGCTCCCGACGTTTCTATGGCGGCGTTCCTTTCTCCTTTACCATTTCGTCCAACAAACATCGCGGTCATCGGTCCCGATGAGTCTAGGACACTCGGCGCCCGGCATCCGCGCCCGGCGTCTCGGCGTCTCGGCGCCTCTTTTCTCTCGACTACACCCGTCGACTCCCTCCCACTCTTCCCTCCCTCCGTCTCTCCCCTCCCACTCCCATTTACCTCTCCCATCTCGCTTTAACTCTCTCTTTCTGTCGCTTACGCTTTCGCCGCTTTTTATGTCAGAGCCAAACAACGCGCTTGGCATGGAGCAGACAAATTGGCAACGTTCGTTGTACTTTGTTCTGTCTCCTTGTCCCTTTACCCCCTTCATCCCCCTTCATCTCTCTCGTTCCCATGGGAAACAGGAATCTTGGTAATTTACCTGTGGCTTATTTCGAGACTTCGAAGAGGCATGTCGTCACACTTGATTCAAACGTTATAATACCGTAGCGCGTATATGGAGGAATCATCATGATATACGTCGAGTGAAATTTGTTCGTTCGTTCGTTTCTTTTTTTCCTTTATTCTTCTTCCTTTTCTTAACTTTTCCCTCCTTTCGAACGACAATAACGAACGAAAAAGGAATTTGATAATTTTATGTAAATAATTTCTAACAAATTGAAAACCCAGATTTTTATCTTTCTTTTCTTTTTTTTTTTTTGGTCTTCTAATACTTACGTTTGATCTTTTAAATGGAATTATAAGAAAAGTGTGATTTATATACGAAGGATAGACAAATTTATGCTTATTGATATGTATATGATATTATGTACGTAGGACAAAATTTATACGAACGAAAAAGGGATTTGACAATCTTTAGGAACGACTTCTCGTAAATCCTGGAAACGTAACATTCTTACGTAATTTTTCGTTCTTCTTTTGGCACGTGATATCTATCCGTTAAAAAGAAATATAATAGAGCGATTTATACAATGCATAAATTTCTACTTACGTATACGCGATGGAAAATTTGAACGATATAAAAACGAACGAAAAGTCGTTGTAACGTAGATTCTTCTTACGTAATTTTACTTTTCTTCCTCTTGACGTGTGATAAGTTAAAAGGAAATATAAAAGTGAAAATTTATACGAAAGGTATAAATATATATACGATTTGTACAAAGGATAAATAAATTTCATCTTATGGGTACATAACAAAAAAAAAAAAAAAGAAAAGAGAAAATATTTTAGACGATATAAACGAACGACAAGAAATCGAACAATTTTTACAA
>OU426861.1:706916-721916 GCA_911387685.1 Dolichovespula media
TATATATATATATATATATATATATATATATATATATCTTCCTCTTTTATTTTTACTATCGAATTTCATCCGATGATCAACTAATCAGACTCGGAATTGCGGATTATTATATCTCATTGTCCTTCTCTCTTTCATTGGATCATGGTATATACCTATGTCGTTATGGTGACACATGCGAGGGTGTGATAATTGTGAAATATCGTTCGATAACGTGGTGGTGGCTGCGTTAATCGCGGATATTGGGAAGTGGTCGTTAATGTTCGTAAGTAGGAAAATCGTTTGGTCGATTTTAAAGTTCGTATGTACGTACGTACATACATACGGGCGCCATTAAAACGTTTATGGAATCGTGGATTAACGTGGCTTTTGTAACGAGTCGTTATTGCCATCTAACTTCCGTCGATTTGTATATTCTTCCGTAACGAAGATAAAAAATAAACCGTGCATCTCTCTCTCTCTCTCTCTCTCTCTCTCTCTCTTTCGAATTAATACCTATTAAATATCGTCGAATATATAAAAATTTCGTTTTCGTCGTTCCGTTCAACGACAAATCATTATTTCGATCGAACTATATATGTAAACGTAAATGTTATCGATCGGAACGATCGAGATTCGGAATGACAAAGTTATTCTCGATGATGTAGATAATTTTTTTTTTTTCAACGCGTTTCTCTAATGCGCCAAAAAATTACGAAGGCGTCATTAATTGCTCGATCGAATTCGAGCTAATAATAATAATAGTAATAATAGTAATAATAATAATAATAATAATAATAATAATAATTATTATTATTATTATTATTATTATTATTATTATTATAATGACCATGATGCTTTGTCTTCGTGGACTTATTCACAAATGAACTAAAGAAAATTATTTACGAATTTTAATTGACGGTTCGGACGTTTAAATTATTATCTGATCCTCAAACGAATTAATTTCAATCGTTTTCTTCTTTTTTTTTTCCCATAAGAATAATATCGTCTGAGTGAATAAAGATAATGCTAATTGCCTATTTTAACGAGTTAGCCCAAGAGATGGCGAGGGAAATGAGAAATGAAGAGAGAGACAGAGAGAGACAAAGAGAGAGAGAGGGAGAGGGAGAGAGAGAGAGAGAGAGAGAGAGAGAGAGAGAGAGAGATAGTGTACGAAATTAAAGCAAACGTGTCGGTAACTTTTGTCAGTGAACGTTTAAGTTGATAGCGTGGATTAAAGGACGGAAATTTAACATCCTTTGGGATAAGTCGCGAATAATTTAGGGGTTTTGGATTTTATTAGATAAATGCATATTTAAAAGTATTTAAATCGCGTTGATCGTCAGCATTCTCGATCCTCACGTTGAGCGATAGCACAGCTTTCGAATTTGCTTTTACGTTTGTTTGTTTGTTTGTTGCGGGCGCGCGCGCGTGCTCACTCGTTGAGAAATCCCACGAGTAAGAGATATCTACTTACTTACATACTTACTTACTTACTTACTTACTTACTTACTTACTTACTTACTTACTTACCTACCTTACCTTACCTTACCTTACCTTACCTTACCTTACCTTACCTTACCTTACCTTACCTTACCTTACTTTCTGCCGATGGCGTGAGAACGTACTACTCTTCTGTATTTTAACGAGCACACAGCACACATCCAGATAAAAGCATCTTGTGTCGTGTCAAAGTGTGTGTGTTCGCGTGTGCGAATATGTGTGTGTCTATGTATATGTATTTTTTGTCGTTCGCGGATAATCGCCCGTTCTCTACCACAGGTTGGTTGCTTTCACTTTAAGCTCGATTCACGTTAACTGCACGTTAGCGTGCGTGAGTGCGTGCGTGCATGCGTCTGAGAGTAGAAATTAAAATCCTTTAAACTGACCCATTCAGTTTGTGCGACGATCGAGAAACGAAGGAGACACGAGTGACGATTTCACGTCGATTTTCATTAACTCGCGTGTCAAAACTTCTATGTGCCGTGTGACCTTGTCAAATCGGAAACGATTAATGTTAACGTCGACGAAACAATTTTATGAAATATCTTTACCTTTAATAAACTCTCTCTCTCTCTCTCTCTCTCTCTCTCTCTTTCTCTCTATGTTTACATATAGTATATATATATATATATATATATATATATATATATATATATATATATATTTCTTTTTTAGATATACACATATCGACATATGTATATGAATTTCGTAACTGGATTGTAGCCTTTTATCCTTTAATTTGTTTTTCCTCGTTTTCTTTTGGTGTTTCTTCTCTCTTTTCATTTCTTTCTTTTCCCCTCAGGTATCATATATCTATTACTATTTTAATTTGATTCAATCACGGACTAAATAATAGACCGTAGGATAAATTTAAACGAATATATCTTGTCTCATGTTGACGAATTTTAAAAATCGACGATTTATCGAACAACTTAATTTTTTACAGATCTTAATCCTTTAATTATAGGTGTTATCAATGAGCGATTTTATGATATCATGCGATGGTGGGAATCGTTTATTGACGATTTCATTGGTTCCACCGTTTAAAGCGTATCATCTCGGCTCTATCACGAAGTTATTTATATATATTATATATATTTTATTCATTCAATAATTCGTTTCATTTATTTCATATTTTCGTTGCATTAATTTTCAATGCTTTTAATACTCGCATAACTATTTTTTATTCTTTTACAATCGCAGCAGGTCGTCGAAATATTTTCTTTTCTTTTGCCCTTGAAGGGTTAGTATTATGAATAAATTACGTCTGTAATTAAACGGATTGGATGAAACAAAAAAAGAAGTACATAAATATTATCGTTATAAAAACCAATCGATCATTCGTGCAATCTGAAACGAAAATAAGAAATAAAAAATAATGAAAAAATAAAAATAAAAAACAAAAAGGAATAAAAGATACAAAAATAAATAAATAAATAAATAACGTGTGTGTGTGTGTGTGTATGTGTGTGCGTGCGTGTATATGTGAGTATATATATATATATATATATATAAGATATCCAGTAGGTGGAATATTTCTCGGAAGGATGGTAGTTTATCGATGAATGGGAAGCGAAATCACGGTAGCTGGATGTTAGACAGTGATCAAGGGTCTCATTGGTCAGACGACTATAGAAAAATTTACTACAGTACCTATGTATATACATACATACATTCATACATGCATACATACATACATACATACATACATACATACATACATACATACATGCGTACGTACGTACGTAAAGCGTGAGATAAATCTATCTTCGAAGAGTGATCGCGATCGAGGGATAAGTTCGACGCTTACTATCGAGAAACGCGTTCGTGTATATCCAAACGAAGGACAAGTTTCCAATGGCGATACGTACTAATCCTCGCTGTTCGATCCTTTTACATTGAAACATAAAATATTTTCTCACGATTAGGTTACGATAAACAAACGGTACTTTAATTCAACTAATCTATGTACGTCTTATCTCATTGCAACGAACGTGTAAATTTTTACATTGGAAAAAAAGAAAAGAAATAATGTTTCCCTCTGTAGTAATTATCTCTCTTTAACGTTAATCTATTTTTAACGTAAATATAATTAAAATGAAATATTTATTAAACGATATGTGTACTATATCGCCAGTCTTTTATACATCGATAATTTCTATCGTTAAGATAAAAACGATTTTTTTTTTGTGTCTTTCCTTTTGTTTTTATTTCGTTTTATTTTATTTAAACGCTTTAATAAATTATCATTGTGAATTCATTTATTAATTATCGTTACTTATTGTAAATAAATGATGCATAAGAGAATTCATTGTCATAATTTTTATTTTAGACATTATTATTCTATATGTGTTATTATATTCATTTAACGACCTTCGTAAACTATTATAAACAAAAAATTCAGAAGTGAATTCATTGTTATAATTTTTTATTGTTAAGATATTACTATTATCGTTCGGTCAAGTTTTGCTTTACTAAATCAGAAAAGTCAATCATTAAAAAATTATCTATTAATTAAAGAAATCTTACAAATGTTTTGTAACGCTTGACGAAACATTGTACGTGTTAATTTAGAATAATACGTATGATTTCAATGAAGGTAAGAAAAAGGTTAACAAATTTTTGTTAAAGTTACAAAGGGGTGTTACGTCGTATAAGTTTTTATTTTTTATTTTAATATCTTTTATTCATCGATGCAATTAGTCGAACGGTAAGAGGGAAAAAAAGTCAAATAAGTAGTAAAAATCAATTCAATAATTATCAACCGTGTGGATTGATACAGATACTCATTGAAATTTATTTTTAAGATTACATTAACTACCCGGTTAAACCTGATAGATAATTGCATTACTCGTCGGCTACGTACCAATACCGAAAAAAAGAAAGAAAAGAAAAAAAAAAGAGAATTATGATAAAGATAGTCGATCGAGGAATTTTTTTCAACGACATTCTTCTACCATCCCATACTTGATCATTTCTTGAGATATGTATATATATATATATATATATATATATATATATATATATATATATATAAAATAAAAATAATACCCTCGTACGATGTTTATTTCTCGAACGTAGTTCAAACACGTGAGAACGTGAATTGTTCAATGGCGTTGGACGTGATGTATGTATAGTTCTTCTTCTATCTTATATCTCGTGAAAGAAGTCTGTGGAAATCGACTTGTAGTAACATTGGTTTGTCGAGGTCGCTCAAGGCTTGCTATGTCCGTTCACTATCTTTTCTCTCTCTCTCTCTCTCTCTCTCTCTCTCTTACTCTCACTACCTCTCTCTCTCTCTCTCTGTCTCTCTTACTCCCACTACCTCTCTCTCTCTTTCTCTTTCTCTTTTTATCTCTGTGTGTTTCTCAGTGTTCTCCTTTTCTTTTTCTTCGTCTTCTTCTACTCTACTTCTACTTCTACTTCTACTTCTACTTATACTTCTACTTCTTCTTCTTCTTCTTCACCCTTGCGCGTCCTTGCTCGAGCAAACGATATCGAATTTCACGTGTATACCTAGGAATGCGGTTCCCGCGTTACACGTAATCCAATACGTTGTTCACGCACGAAAGATTTGCCAGTAGCAGACCGACCAGAGTTAGAAATTTCAGTATTGGCCAATGGGATATAATGGAGAAACTTTAGCGTTTACGGTAAGAACGATATCGTCGGTGGTAACTACGATACACGGTAGTCCGTCAATGGCGGCACGCCATTCCCTTTTGAGAAATTCGTCTCGTATTACAGCGAGATAACTCACGGGAGGAGAAATCTTTGATGCGCGACGATTGGACGAATGACTTTATTGCCATCGTGAGGATTTTTTTTCTTCTCCTTTTTTTTTCTTTTCTCTCTCTCTCTCTCTCTCTCTCTCTCTATATATATATATATATATATATATTAGATATATACGGCGTTCTTATGTAAGAACGTTCGATTGAATTCGAGCGATACTAATATTTACGGTAACGTTCTTCTTTATTTTTATTGATTTTTCTTTTGTTGTTAACTTATCCTCTCTTATTAATTTATTATTTTATATTTGATGTCGTTAATTTACGATTTTACGATATTTATCAATCGTTATGGGTAATCTGTCGACGCGCAATTTAACATTTTCTAATGATTAATTTATGTCTATTACTGTTTTTTTTTTTTTAATTTAATTTAATTTAATTTATTTTAATTTTTTTCTTACATTTAAGAGACAGTACATTCATCCTCGTAAAAAATGGCGGACGATCGAGGTTTGGAAGAAATACTTTCTTTTTTTTCCCTATGTTTTTATGTTTTCAAGGTAATAATGCATCGAGCATTCGCGTCAGTTCAAATTAATATTCGACATTTTACGATTCCGTACCGTAAAATATAATAATTCTTCCCTATTCGATTTTATTTTCGATCGTCGATGGAAAAAAGAAGAGAAAACAAATTTACGTAAAGACCGCAACCCAGCCGCATAGAATTAACGGAAGAGAAAATTTTTCTTCGCGGCCGTGTTTGTGTACTAAAAGAAACAAAACAAAAAAAAAATAAAATAAAGAAAGAAAGAAAAAAAATAGCAAGCAACGAAAAAAAAAATAAGATAAACAAAATAATAGGAACATTTCGAGATGACCGTGAACAGAGAAAATGAAGCTTTTCATGTCGTCGAAGATACGATAACGATGAACGTTTAGGAATTGACCGCCTCCTTCTTGACGCCCTCTGCTTCTTCCAAAAAAAAAAAAAATAAATAAAAAAAGGAAAGAAAAAATATGGAGGACAAGGCAATCGTCTGCCGTACGAAGTTTATCGTCGATCGATTGTTCAATCAGGGCGCATAATTTGAATCCTTCGAGGTGAAGTGAAAAACAAGGGTGTGATCGGGCTTTACTATCCTCCCTCTAATGCCATTTCCTTCGAATGATCTTTCCATTTGGTATGGCTCGATCCTCGTAGACGTCTCTCTCGCGATTTTGGCTCGTTTTTTACTCCGAGTAATTTTTAGGGTGACGAGCGGAGCGTGACCATCGTGGTGAGAGGGGTTGAGGTAACGGGTGGTACGAGGAGAGGGAGGAGACGCGAGGTAATAAGAGGGGTAGGTATTATGGGGGGAAAGGTAGTGGTGGTGGAAGGGTAGGACAGAAAGAGTAGTTTCTCGCGAGGTAAGATCGAGTACCCACTACTTTGGCACTCCCCCCCCCACCTCACCTCTCCCCTTTCCTCTCCCTTTTTTCTTTCTGCGACAAGAAAAACTTTTTCCTTCGTCCCACCCCCCACCCTCTCTCCGCCTCCCGCTTCACCCCTCGATCTTCTTCTCACCGACTGTTTCCTCTCTCTTACTTTCAATTCGAGAACGTCGATTTTTTATTTTTTTCTTTCTTTCTTTCTTTCTTTCGTTCTTTCTTTTCTTTTCTTTTCTTTTCTTTTCTTAGTTTTATTTTATTTCTTTTCATTCTCTTCGTTCCTTTATTTATCGAATATCATTGAGACATTAATCGAATTATCGGGAATCATCATAATCGTCGAAGTATCGATCGATGTTTTTAGCGATGGTAATTTTTGTCGTCGAGATATTTCGAATAGAGAATTAATCGATCGTCTTATCGAGACGAAATATCATCGTATCATTCTTACTCGGGTCTCCTATTCGCAAGTAAAAAAAAAAGAAACCGATTTTATCAGACATTTTTAGTAGTTGTTACGTGACTCGAGTTCTCTTCCGTCCAATCTCTCTCTCTCTCTCTCTCTCTCTCTCTCTCTCTTTCTCTTTATTTTTCTTTCTTTACTTTCTTCGATTCCAGACGAACTAACGGTTGGTTTCTTCTACTAGCACGAAATTCGAAGAAAGACGAAATATTCGAGCTTTCAACGGGAGGGGTGACGGACTGACTCGAAGCGGAAAGTGAGTTTTCCACGGTACCTTCCTTTCGTATTTCCTTCCTCACTGACACATGGAAGAAAATATTCTCCGTCCCTATTTTCTTTCTCTTAGACATACACATACACAAACACCCAGATACACACACGTATACGCAGCATAGTTAGGGTCTTCTTCGTATTAGTAGGAAATGGAAAGATACACACACACACACACACACACACACACACACACACACACACACACACACACACACACACACACACACACACACACACACACACATACATACATACATACATATATATATATATATATATATATATATATATATATATATATATATATATATATGTATTTGCGAGGCGCAGACAAAATTCGTATATCTTCCACTATGGTGAGCACCACTCCGTAGCTTCGACGATAAGTTCGTTAGGAAGAGACCTCTGTGTTCCTCTCTCTTTCTCTCTCTCTTTCACTCTTTCTCTCTCTCTCTCTCTCTCTCACTCACTCTTTTTCTCTTACTCATTCTCTTTCTCTTCCTCTACCTCTTCCACTCTCTCTTTCATCTTATTTCCTTTCTTCCATCCTTCCATCCTTCCATCCTTCCATCCTTCCTTCCTTCCTTCCTTCCTTCCTTCCTTCCTTCCTACGTTCTTTCCTTTCTAAAGAGAACGCAGTCCCGAAGGACGAAGGGTCCTTCGAAATCTCACGAGGCGTTGTTTCCCATCTTCCTTCGTGTCTCCTTTCGCCGACAGTACTTTACTTTCGTCATCGTATTTAATATTAACCACGAGGTTATTCAGAAAGTTTGTCATAACTTTTAAAGGTACAATAATACAACAGTTCTGTATCTTACAAGAATAATACTGATAATAGTAGCAATGATGGTAGTGATAGTAGTAGTAGTGATATAGAATCGTTAAAGCAAGGATTACATCGTATTATCTCTTTGGAAATCGTCTGGAGGATTTAAGAGGACGACTCGTTAGTGTCATGATTTATCGATAACGAAAATGAAATCAGACGAGAGCTTGCACGAATCAAGGCCGGTCACTTTTGATATCTCTGTCTCTTTTTCAATCTTTTTTTTCTGTCTTTCCCCCCCCCCCTCTCTCTCTCTCTCTCTGTTTTTCTATATCTTTTAAATATAATAATTCCTGATTGAATAGATCAAATAAATCAATGAGTCCGATACGATAAGGTATTAATAAGATATAGATAGAACTTATTGAAACGTAATTGAAGTGTTGGTTTAATTAAATAATTTTAATCAAATTATATAGTCTCTCTCTCTCTCTCTCTCTCTCTCTCTCTCTCTTTTATATGAAGCATATCAATATTTATATACTTCATACTAGTATATATTCAATTTATATATATATATATATATATATATATATATATATATATATTTTATATGTGCGTGCACGCGCGTGTGTGTAAATATATACGTCTTTCGAAGTCAATTCTTTTTTTTTTTTAAGACTCATTGCATCCTCTCACGTGATTTATAATTAATTATCCATTATTGCAATCGTAACAATTCTATCATACTCACGTTAAATAGTTTTTCTTATCTCATACCAATGAGCAGAAGTGAATGAGTTTCATAGAGAAGTTACAATAAATTCTCGTAATTTAACTTTTTATATATTTTCAATTGATACGATGGATCGTTCCGAAAGGATCGTTCAGTTTCTTCATATAAATAAGCGCGAACGTAATATAATTTACTCGGTTGGTAAGAAGGTTAATATCATCGATGATTTACCGTGAGCAAGTCTGTATCTCTCTCTCTCTTCCTCTTTCTCTCTCTGTCTCTCTCTTTCATAAGCGAGTTTGTCGTTAATGCGATACGCGAAGGCATCTCTCGCGATTATCGAGATATCCATCCAGCTTCTCCTTTTTAACCGGCTGCTTCATGAACGCGAATGCGAGTGCGCTTGGGAATGGATAAGAAAAATGTTTAAAAAGAAAAGAAAGAAAAGAGGAAAGATAGAATGGAAGAAATAAAGAAAGAAAGAAAGAAAGGAAGGAAGGAGGAAGGAAGGAAGGAAGGAAGGTTGGTAGGAAGGTAGGAAGGAGATATTTCTTGATACGTTGAAAGCCTTTGCCCTTCGCTTTCACGATCGACGTCTATGTAACAGAAGCAACAAACAAAGGATATAATTCACGGGGTGGCAAACGTTAAGCTTTACGAACGTTTTATAATTAAAATCGTTAAATGATTATTAACTTTAAATCCGTTCGTATTTTTCCTTTTTATTTTTATTTATTTATTTATCTCTTTTTTTTTTTAATCGTTAAATAACGCGACGAAATTACTGTTCCCAATGAAATAGAAACGACAAGAAACGAAAGAAAATTTATATGCGACCCGTTCACTTGCTATAGAATCGATATTAATTTTATTAAAGAAAAAGAGTAGAAATGTATAGTGAGATAGTACAAATAGTTTTTTAAAATTTCCCCCTGAAATATAAATTCAAAGTAACATTGTAGAACGTGTGTAATGGCAGACGTAGCTTTCATCTAACGACGTATAAAGTGAACAAGATAGAATGGTCTTTTAGAATAAACGTTATTATCGAAAAAAATTATTTCTTATTCGATGGCGAAAAAAAATTTTGTCCTTTAATGTTATTAAAAAAAAAAAAAAAAAAAAAAAAAAAAAAAAAAAAAAAAAAACGAGAATTAGGGAAATTTATCGTGAATATAAAATGTGAGGACTCGGTCAAGTGCTTTGACAATGAAATTTCAAAATAAATCCAAAAAGTGGAGTTAATCGATTTTTGTGTTGAACGGCTTACACACACGCGCGCGCGCGCGCTCGTTCTTTCTGAGATTTCAAGGTGAACTTTTGTGTTTCTTATTTCTTTTTTTTTTTTTATACGGAACTGTATGTTTTTATTTAGGTAGGCGTATAACCCATTCCGAGACGAATTCATTGGCTATAACACTTTGATCTTTCAAGGTAGTTCAAGGTCAAGTAAAAGAAAGCAAAGGTTCACCTTGAAACCTCGGAAGCACGTCCACCGTACGAGAAGATTTGTGACCACCCTTCAAGATGTCCTCCCTCCTCCTCTTACTCTTACTCCTCCTCCTACTCCTTCTCCCTTTCTCACGAAACAGGATAAGTTTTATTTGAAACATTTTTCGAGACGAACTGTGGTTCGAGAAATAATTGCGTGCGAAATTTCTAATGGGACACACAAATATATAAATATATGATTTATTAAGAGATGCATACTGTACTGTAATGCATGCTGTAGAAATTTATTATTCATAAATCAAGTCAGTCACTTTGTTCGACATAATCGACTTAAAAAATATTTTCTACCATAACGATTGTTCCTCACGATTGTTGTATGAAAAATCAATTATTTTAATAATTAAGATTCTGATTATCTGATAATCTGATTATCTCGTAAACGATGCATAATAGTATTCTTCATAGCAATGAATAGTAATGCATAAGTAATCCTTTGCCACGTATGATATTTTGATTACAAAATTGCTATCGCAATCGCTATTATATAAATATCCAAGGGAAAAAAGAAAAAGAAACACAGGCACTTATTTAAAAAAAAGAAACAAAAAAAATACTGTTGACCTTCGTAACACGAAAAGGTCAGGAGTAAAATGAAAACAAATTTGTTTACATGGACTTTGTTGTTATTGACTCAGAGCCGTACAAATTCCTCTGATTAAATTTTCTTGTAACTTCAACCAGTCGTGAGATATTTGCTCGGACATCTATGGGAACGGACACCCTGTATATTTATATATATGTACATACATATATCTATTTATGTATACACACGCACACATACATATACCGGGTGAATCAGTTAAAGGTAAAACTTTAAATATCTTCGTTGTGTTGTAACGTTATAAAAATATGTTCAAGAAAAAAAGTATTTGCTTGGAAGTGTAAAATATTTTGAGAAGGAAAAAAAATTTGTTGTCAAGGTCATGATTTTCGAGATGTTAATGTTCATCTTGACCTAAGTTTATCATTTCACGATAATACAATTATCTAGGCAGATTTTTAAAAAACTTCGATGACTTATCCGACATATATGTGTGTGTAATATTCTCAGAATTATTAACAAAGCGAAAGAAAATCATTTTTCTACATTTATTTTTAAATAAAACGAGATATAAATTATCTCGCGTAGAGTTCAATATTTTCACACATTTCGATATATAATATTTCAGTTAAAAAAAAAAGGACAGAAGAGTTGTAATTCTAAGTTAAACCCAGTTATCTGCGTTATCCGAACACGTACATACATCTGCAAGTAAATTGCAACACTTTTTGTTTTTCGTAAACAACAGCATTTAGTAACAAATTGTGATTTGTAACTTAATAATTTTTGTGCTAAAGGAAAATTTATCGATATAATATTATGGGAGTAACCTTTTACGAAGTGTTGCATTAAAGAAACGCAGTAAAAACGCATCTAGGATGGAGTGAAAGGTACACGAAGATAACTCGTGAAGTTTTTCCCTTTACTATCATTTGTGGCTTTGATAGAATAAGAAGTCTAAAATATAATGTTCTCTCTTCTTTTTTTTTCTTTTCCTTTCTTTCTTTATTTTTCTTCATTTTTCTTTATTTTATTTATTTATTATTTTTCTTTATTTTTTTTTTTAAGAAATCGAACATAATACGTAATATTATTATATGTAATATAATCTTTTTTGCATCCCGGTACATTACTTTGAATTTTATTTATTACATTTTATGTACTTCTAACGCTTGAGAGAGGTTTTTATATAATACTGCAAAAAGTTTTTACAGCATGCTTTTATAACAAATTTTATAAAATCTTTATTTCTTGAAGATTTTAATGGGTTTTATCTTTTTTTTAGTCAATCGTTTTATCTTCTTGCAATCTTAAGATCGTTAAAAAAAAATTTTTAGGAAATACGAAACGCAATTTCACGATCGAAACTCTTGATATACTTCATCTTACATTTTCCATTGTATCCCCGAAAGAAGTTCATCAAAAGAGTCGTTAAATATTTAAATTTTTTATAATAATCTACGTGCTTATCTATCTATCTATCTATCTATATATATATATATATATATATATATTAGGATGTCCCATAAGTTTCTTCCTTTTTTTCATAATCATTCATAGTGAGGCTCGGAAGAAACCAAATACATATATATCGATATAAAAATTTGTTAACAAAAAGTAAAACGAAAGAGAAACAGGAAGTAATCTCTCAGTCTATACAGTGCGTAAATATTCCTATATTAAATCACAATCCCTATAAAACGATTAAAAAAAAAAAAAAAAAAAAAAAAGAAACAAAATAAATACTACCTGTAACATAATATACGAAAACAAATATTGGAATACATCCGAGTTCATCGATCGAACGATTATACCGACATTAACGGTCGTTCCTCGTTCTAGAAATTACCACATATTGCGATAATGGCATAACGTTCTAACGAAGAAATAATTTGTAATAGCATTGATTTAAACGTTATTATTATACTTGTCCGATATCGACTTAGACACGTTCCACGTTTAAATAAATGCATGCCTATGTACATATTTACGTACGTATGCACGTATAATAACATTTACGAATAGTTTGACCTACGTGTAAGTGTACGTGCTTGTATTTGTTATGAAAGGATGATACAGCCAATGAATGCGACGTTAACTCTCTAGAAGTCGATCGAAGCTGGCAGAGCCAACGGTTACTACAGCAGCGGGGCAACAGCAACAGTCCCTGTACGAGGATGGATCGCCGATCAAATTGCTCGCGTTTTACACTGGAGGTTCTTGATACGGACGTTCTGCGAGTGAAGAGAGAGAGAGAGAGAGAGAGAGAGAGAAGGAGAGAAAGGGAACTGCGCAGAGAGAGAGGACGACTGGTCGGACAAAAAACGTGGCCGGTCGACAGGCAACCAACCGGCCTCTCTTGCGAGCACCGGCCAGGAACCTTGCTCTGGAGATCGTGGTACCTTCTCTCGAGGATCTCCCATTCCGAAGAATAAACTTGACTCCGGGAAAGGAGTCGTTCTGCTTGAATACCGTCTTTTCTTCATAACCAAGTCCTCTACCCCTTCTCTTTCTTACTATCCTTCTCTCTCTCTCTCTCTCTCTCCCTCTCTTTCTTCACTGTCTCTCCCACTCTCTCTCTCTCTCTCTCTCTCTTTTTCTTTGTCTTTTTCTGAAAAAAAAAATAACTCTTCATTTTTTAATCCGACGTTTATGTTTAATTGACAGATTTACAAAATAATTAATAATTATCCAAAATAATCGATGAAAAGTGTCGTTTCTATATTAGAAAATTCATTTGATCTATGTCAAGTTTTTTTTTCAATTTCTATTTCTCTCTCTCTCTCTCAATCTTTCTTCACTGTCTTTCTCATTCTCTCTCTCTCTCTCTCTCAATCTTTCTTCACTGTCTTTCTCATTCTCTCTCTCTCTCTCTCTCTCTCTCTCTCTCTCTCTCTCTCTTTCTTCACTGTCTTTCTCATTCTCTCTCTCTCTCTCTCTCTCTCTCTCTCTCTCTCTCTCTGTCTTTTTCTGCAAAAAAAATATAATTCCTCATTTTATAACCCGACGTTTATGTTTAATTGACAGATTTACAAAATAATTAATAATTATCCAAAATAATCGATGAAAAGTGTCATTTCTATATCAGAAAATTCATTTGATCTATGTCAAGTTTTTTTTTCTCTTTCTATTTCTCTCTCTCTCTCTCTCTCTCTCTCTCTTCACTATCTTTCTCATTCTCTCTTCTTCTGCAAGAAAAATATAATTCTTTATTTTTTAACCCGACGTTCTTGTTTTATTCAGAGATTTACAAAATAATTAATAATTATTAAAAATAATCGATGAAATGTGTCGTTTCAATATCAAAAGCTTTATTTGATTTATGTCAAGTTCCTCTCTCTCTCTCTCTCTCTCTCTCTCTCTCTCTCGTTCCCTCTCCCTCGAGCAATTTTGATGATAATCTTCCTTGTATGACTTTAACGTTTTTATTTTCTGTAAGGAATCGTTCGAGGAATTTATGAAAAAAAAAAAAGAAAAAAGACAGAGAGAGAGAGAGCTCGTCTCATCGAAAAATATTGTCTGATTCTTATCGTAGACAACTACTACTTCATGAATGAATATGTTCAACGTTGGAACGTCGTTTTCTTTCTTTCTTTTTTTTTTTTTTGTTAGTCTCACTGGTGTGTACAACGTTGTCATCGTTTTTATCGTTCCGTGAAATCGATCGAAGAAATGATAATAGATTTATTAAGAAAATCGCGCGAAGAAAAATTCTTCGATAGAAACGAATCTGAGCATTAGAACGGCGTGACATCGAAGAGCCATAAGTTTTTTTCTCGATCGTTTGGTAACCGGTTAACGACCGAGGGAGCTCTACTTTGTTCACTTCTATGCGCTTCGAGACAAGCCTACCGGACCGGTTCTGTTTC
The DNA here is from genome assembly GCA_911387685.1 of Dolichovespula media. Classification (NCBI taxonomy): domain Eukaryota; kingdom Metazoa; phylum Arthropoda; class Insecta; order Hymenoptera; family Vespidae; genus Dolichovespula; species Dolichovespula media. Next base: position 721,724 of record OU426861.1, read on the forward strand.
CACGTATCCTTAGATTTTAACATGAAAACGAGTCTCCCTGTTAATTTCAACAAAACGAGTCTAATGCGAATAATGCATCGTAATTATTAAGTATCTACTACATTACCTAGCGTTCGATAGAAACGAATGATCTTCAAAAAGAAAATGTAAGAGGGGAGGAAAAAAGAGATAGATAGTTAGATGGATAGAAAGA
>OU426861.1:724564-734564 GCA_911387685.1 Dolichovespula media
GAAGAAAGGGAAAAAAATGAGAGAGAGAGAGAGAGAGAGAGAGAGAGAAAGAAAGAGAGAGAAGGAGAATGAAGATACCCATTTTAAGAATTTCCACCGATGTCTCGGTGCATTCGGATACTAATTTGCCGGTCGTAACCTTCGTTAACGAATCTTACGAATTATCGGAAAAGGAATACACCTTGGAAGCAAGGTGATGTTTAAAGGGAATGATTAATAGTCGGCAATGACTATCAACGGGTTGTCGGTCATTTCGTTGTTGTTAGTTTCATACGTTACCGTGCAATTTTTGTGAAATTTCTTTCTTTTTGAGTAGAGAAACGGAGAAGGAAAATGAAAAGCAACGGAAGGAAAAAAATGAAAAGAAGCGCATTTAAATGTTGACCATTGATCATCGAGTAATGAGAATGAGATGGAAACTGTGAAAGAGTAACTCGATAATTCATTCATTATAATAACAGTGCGCGGCGTAGTCTCGTGTTCTCGTCAAAACTTTCTTTGGCCGATGGGTATAGATATATCATGGAAAGTGCGTGAGAAATATGGCTAAGTGGGGGACAGAAATAGAGAAGGAGAGTGAGAGAGAGAGAGAGAGAGAGAGAGAGAAAGAGATCGAGAGGGACTGAAAGGAGGAGGAGGAGGAGGAAGAGGGGAAAGCACGGTCCCGTCCCGGACGGCCAAGTTTTCCGTTTAATAAGTCGCTGCAATTTTTCACCCTTCCCGTCTACCCCGCACTGTGTGCTCTCTCTCTCTCTCTCTCTCTCTCTCTTTCTCTTTCACGGGCCGAGGGGCAGAGAATTTCCTCCCTCGAGAGGTCGAGAGTCCAACCCCGCCCTCCCCGCTCGACTCTCCTAACCCCGGGCCCTCCGACCCCATCCGACGCCCCCCTCTCCTACCCTTTCTCTTTTTCTCTATATCTTTCGAAGGGTCGAAACGAGCTTGGACGCGTCAAACTCGCGTTAAACTCATTCACGTCTGGTTTGAGTAATAAAGGAGGACTTATGACGAACAGTGTTCGTGGGTTTCCTTTACCCGTGTATATAATTAAAAAAACAAAAGAAAAAAGAAGGAAACAAAAACAAACAATCAAAAAAAGAAAAACAAGAGAAGTAAAGGAAATCTTTTCTCCTTGCTATATGTGAGAGAGTAATACGTTTTTATTGGTTGAACTAGTACCTCTTCCTCTATCTCTCGTGATATTACGTTCGATGTTTCGGCATCGATCATGAAGAAGATCAAGAAGAAGAAGATGAAGTTACTATCGTAGAAATCGATTCGTGATGGAAAAGACAAAATGAGACGAGAGAAGAGAGAAAGAGAGAGAGAGAGAAATAGAGAGAGATAGACGCAAAGAGAGAAAAAGATATATATATATATATATATATATATATATATATATATAAGAGAATCGAGAGGGAGGATTCGGAGTGGAACGCTAAATTAAAGGGCGTCGCGGACAAAGGCGGATGTGCCTCGAGAGCAAAACAGCCGCGAATAGGTAACCTATATAGGTAAGCAAGGGGTGTCTACGTTTGGGTCTTCTTCTCTGGATCAAAGCACAATTCTCTCTCTCTCTCTCTCTCTCTATTCTCTCTCGCTTTCTCTCTCTCTCTCTCACTCGCGTACTCTCTCTCTCTCTCTTTCTCTTTCCACCTCTATCTCTCTATCTCTCATCCTACCTCGGCTCCTCCGACAGGAATAGAGATGGAAAGCGAGATTCGCGGTGAATTTCAATGGGCTTCGGGCGTGTTCGTGCCTGGAAAACCATTTTCGGTGAAGGGTGGTGGAAGGGTACGGGGGGGGGGAGGAACGGGGATGGGGTGTTGCTTGGCTGCATACCCCATCACCAGCCACGTAACGATAGTGGAAGGAACAGGTGACTATGGATAAGGGTTTAGAGGAGAAATGATCGAAAGTCCTTGGCTTTAGAGGAGAAATGATCGAAAGTTTGCTGTTATATCATAACCAGTAGTATGTTGTAGTAGTATATTGTAGTAGTAGTAGTAGTAGAAGTAGAAGTTTTAGTAGTAGTAATAATGGTAGGAGGGAGGAAGGGTGGAGAGGGAAGTAAAAGTGAGAAAACTTGATAGAAGGAAAGGGAAAAGGAAAAAGTGAGGATGGTATGTATGTACGTTTGTGTATGTATACATGTATGTATGTATGTATATATGTATATATTTATGTATGTATGTCTGAGTTGACGTTGTCAACATAGATAAGTGAACATTCGTGACTTGCGGCGATCGATTATTGTCAAGTTCAACAACCGTAATGATTCCTTCGAGCAACGATGCTCACTTTCTCTCTCTCGATACTATCGATCAAATACGTACGTAGATACTAGGATTACGATTGATAGATGTACGTTTCAATTTATGTTTCGTTTCGATAGTTCGTTGCTAGAAGATTATACATTGAAATGAAATCAAGGGTTCTTGCGAACCAGAATGACACCGATATAATCTTAAATCGTGCGGTAAACCATCGTATACGATGATCATAGAAATTTCTACTAGATCGATGTGTGTATGAGAGAGAGAGAGAGAGAGAGGGGAGGGGTAAGGATGAGAATCATTAAGAAACCCCCATAGAGAAGGGGTAAAAGCTATACTCCCTTAATCACTTGTACCAACACAAACCGTCATAGTAAAGTCGAACGTCTTAAACGTGTGCTAGCACTGGGTTCAAGTTCCCTTCCGCGAAGTGTATCGCGAAACGTTCGGCTGTAGGTGACGGCGTAGAACGAATAACAAGGCAACCCTAAGCAGGTTTACCATAAGAATGGTCCCCATTATCCCATAGATCCGCGCCGGGAGATATTCTGAGTTGAGAATAGCCGAGGCCGGGCTAAGGGGACTGGTGACAGATGCTCTGTATGCAAATTTCCCGAGAACCCGTGAAAACCCCATAACACATAGGAGTACGCCGTACTCCTCCTGTGGATATATCCCTCCTCCCTCACCTTTTACCTTTTCTCTACTCTTTCCACCTCCTTCCTCCTCCTCCTCCTCCTCCTCCTCCTCTTCCTCCTCCTCCTTCTTCTTCTTCTTCTTCTCTTTTCTTCTTATTTCTATTCTAACTACTCTTCTCTACATCTTCCTCTTCTTTCCAATGGCTTCTCCATCGTGAATTTAGCAACCCCTGCCAAGTTCCTTCACCATGATAAAGACTTTTCTTCCTGGCCCTCTCTCTCTCTCTTTCTCTCTCTCTCTTTCTCCCTCTATCTTACTCTCTCTCGCTTCTTCTTAGTCTTCTTATTTTCTTCCAAGCTACTCTCTCTTTGTTTTTCTATCTCTATCCCTCTCTCTCTCTCTCTCTCTCTCTCTCTCTCTCTCTCTCTCTCTCTTTTGCTGTCTCTATCTGAGAGTAGGTATCTTCTCGACGTCGAGGCCGAGTCTCGAAGGTCATAGAACTCTTCATCGAGTACGCGCTTGGAACAAAGGGAAAAGGGGGAGGGAATTTTCTTCGGAGGGATGGGAATAGGCGTTAATTGAAAGGAGGCAAGCTCAGCCTTCTGGTAGAAGATTTCACCGTTCCTGAGCGAGAAGAAACGTCCGGCGCCAATTTCCTCGACTCTCGTGAGAGGGGTTCTTCTTCTTCATCTTCTTTTTTTTTCTTATTCTTCTTCTTCTTCTTCGTCTTCTTATTCTTTTTCGTTTTATTCTTCGTATCCGTCTTTGTTATGTTTCCTTTAGCGTTTATCGTATAGAAGTTAACTTGGCCACCCTCCCCGAAGGATTCGAAATCATATCTTCGAGAAAACGTGATCGGGTACAAAGAATTCTTCTCTTAAATTTTCGTTTCGTTTCTTTGTTTTTCTTTCTTTCTTTCTTTCTTTCTTTTTTTTTTTTTTAATTATTCGTCAAAAATAAATTCATCGGAATCATCGATGCAATAACATTTATAATTTCGATACTTCGAATACTTTTTATTACGAGCGTCATGTGTGTTTCGTTCTTATTGAAATCTATCGAAACATTGTCATCGTCTATCGTAGGATATTCTTGTCAATATCTTTTAAGGTACGTAGCGCTTTTTGTTTTACTATTTTTTTTTGTTTCCTTTTCTTTTTGTTTTTCGTACGTGTCCAGAGATTCTCTTACGATCGTGATGCTATTTTCGATATAGATTAAATAAAACTGAAACAAAATAGAGAGAAAGAGAGAAAGAGAGAGAGAGAGAGAGAAACTTACGATCTTCGAAAAGTACCAACTATGATGCGACTGTTGTTAATTCTATAACTATAGTCGTGTAACTATACTCGTACTTAATTGGATTGGAACGAAAATTAAGTAGTTAAAACTGAGGGAACTTAGTAGTCAGCCAAGGAAGGAGAGACAGTAAAGAATGTTGATGTTGACCGTCGGCACACACACACACACACACACACATGTAAATCCAAAAGTAGAATAGTAAGCAGTCAGAATGTGGGATAGGGTGTTTCACCTAACCTCATCGATGTTTTTTATTTATTTTTTTTTATAAACGAATCGATACATTCTTATCACCATCTCTCATGTTAAATGAAACATTCCATATATATGTATTATATATATATATATATTACTTTTAATTTAATTTTTTACTATTATACCGATGGTGTAGCAATTATATATAGTTTAATGATAGTTAAAACAAACTTTCTTGGATCCTGCGTGAGCTCGGAGCTCTCATATCGTTTCGGACGATACTTAACTTGAAAGTGGTGCTTTAAACTGTGAGAGCGTACGAGTAAGGCAAATGGAACGGGTAGTATCGAACGGTTGGTATACCCTCAAATTAATTTAATTAGCGGTTGTGTGGCTTAACCCCGAAAACTTCAGTCAAACGCTCGTTAATCGCACCTGTCGTTTATATCATTGTCGTCTACCGAGGTTTCTCCGCCGATTACTTATCGACGTTACCGGACAAATTTTCAATGATAACAATTCGAATTTCAAATAATGTTCGAATTTCAAATAATGTTCGAATTTTGAATAATGTTCGAATTTTTTCCCCGCGAATATAATAATACATAGATAGGATCGAGCGTCGTTGATTACGCGTTAAGATATTGAAAAAAGGAATGTTCAATAATAACAATTCGAATTTCGAATAATGTTCGAATTTTGTATAATGTTCGAATTTTTTCCCGCGAATATAATACGTAGATCGATCGAGCGTCGTTGATTACGCATTAAGATATAGAAAAAAAGGAATGTTTTAATTACAATACTTTTTGATTCGTACCTGTAATTAAATTTGCAAACATCGCACAGAGACACCGGACGTATGGATTAATCGTTAAGGAGAGATGTTAATAGTTAAACGAATAAATTCCAGTTGGTATATAACGGTTCGTATATTATTATAGTATATTCGTGTGATATCAAAAAACAGTATATTCGTATACTCGATATACAGTATATTCGATATCAATAAACAGTATATAAGTATTTATATATTATTACATTTGTATTTATATATTTACGGTTTATATCGTTGAATGGACATATTAGATTGCGTATTGTCCAATGATATTAATATTAAATTTTAAATTGATCATACGTAATATGTCGTATATAATATTGATTCGTACCGTATGTGTTTGTTGATTCTATATGTTATACCAATCTAATCTATGCTAATCGAGGAATGATATTCACCGGAAAGGCGACGTTGCAGTCAGCAGAATTTCTTTCTTTCTTTTTCTTTTCTTTTCTTTTCTTTTTTTTTTTATCCTTTTCTTCCACGAAATCTGAGATTTTCGTTCATTGAAAGCTTATAGAATATACATATTGTATATATACATATATACATATATATATATGTATATTCTTTTTCGTGTCGGGCAGTCGCTTTCGAATTTCCATTTCCCAAAGTGTCGTGCACTCGAGTGCCTGGAAGGATGCCACGGGAGAAAAAGCATGATTGTGCGTGGCTACGGAGAAAGCACGTTGAAGAACGTGGGTGGGTGGGACAACGGTAGTGGGTTTTGTGTTAGTGGTGGATAACGCGTTGGTGAGAAGCGCGTAAAACACAAGAGAGCCGAACGATAGAGAGTAGACCGAGTAAAGGAAAGAGAGAGAATATATTGTGAGGAAAAAGGATAGCTGCTGCGAAAATGGTGTCTCTCGACTTAATATACCGAGAGAGTGACGAGACGCGGCTCTCTCTCTCTCTCTCTCTCGAGGGCCGCGGATGAAATTTCATCGCGGGAATTCAATTAAAAGTAATACGGTGAAGGGCTCCTCGCTCGTCGAGAATAAAAAGAAAAAATATATATATATATATATAAAGAATGATAAAAAAAAGAAACATTAAAAAAAGAAAAAGAGAGATAGAGAGGGAGAAGAAAAGAAGAAGAATTAAAAAAAAAAAAAACGTTTCAAACGATGGACGGAGATGAGCGAATAAATGGACGGATTTGTGTCCGCATTTTTTTGCATCATTCCGCGCCAAAACTTTTATCTTATAAAAGTGTCGCGTATTTTTTTTGCTAGAGAGAAAGAGAAAGAGAGAGAGAGAGAGAGAGAGAGAGAGAGAGAGAGAGAAATAAAAAATTATAATGCACGACGAGTTATTAACCAGTCGCGCGATTCCTTTTTTCATTATCATTTTAATCTTTTATTTTTGGAATCGTTTTTAATTGTTTTTTTTTTCGTTTCCATGATACGACGATACTAGTTTAAAACGTATTAATTGGCATTGAACGATGTGCGAATTGATCGTTCGCGAAAGAATTTATAATCACGACGCGTGTGTAAAATGACCTGTATATGGCGAACGTTATGTTGGAATAATTCTTGTTCGTTTAAAGGGTACTTGAAATAAACAGAATCGATTGGATAAGTGCGAAGTGCGAAGATCGAAGAGAGGTGGATGGTAAACAAAATTATTCGATTAATCGTCAATAAGAACGAAAGCAATCGTCGTTAAAAATTTCCTTTAAATAATATTTCTCTTTTGATCGAGTCGAAGATATTTTTCTTGTTTATATCTCTAAATTGTGTGTGTGTGTGTGTGTGGGGATGGGGGGGTGGGTGGGTGGGTGAGTGTTCGTATGTTTGTAAAAGAAAAAACAAAATTTTATTCGCAAATAAATCGATTATTTCACATTAATTTCGGATTTATAGGACACCCTTGATAGATTTTCTCGGAGCAAACGAACGATCGATAGAATTTCGAAAGATGTTTTCGAAGTCGAGAGAGAGAGAGAGAGAGAGAGAGAGAGAGAGAGAGAGAGAGAGAGAGAGAGAGAGAGAGAGAGAGAGAGAGAGAGAGAGAGAGAGAGAGAGAGTTTCTTAAAACGACTTCTTGTTGCTCAAAAAGGGGCAATTAAGAAACGTTCGAGAAGGGTAAGATAGGTTGGGTGTATTTTCTAGTTCGGTCGAAGGGCTCTCAATGACGTAGGCAGAAAACTCGTATCCGATGGCGATAGGATACAGGCACGGGGACGGGGACGGGGACGGGGACGGGGACGGGGAGAGAGTTGGGGGGATGATTTTTTGTGAGCGTGCGTAAATTTTCGCTCAGCGAACAGCCGGAAAATTCGATCGGAATGCTTTGAATTCTTGTCTCGCGAGACGAACGGTTGAAACGATTCCGGAATACTGATGTCCTTTCTAGATGTACGTAGGTGGTTGTATACGTATCCAAGAAAACGAGAAGAAAAGAAGAGAAGAGAAAAGAGAGAGAGAGAGAGAGAGAGAGAGAGAGAGAGAGAGAGAGAGACAGACAGAAGGAAGAAAAATGAGTACAGTAAAAAACGAAGTCAATCGTTTCTTTATTCTATCGTTTTCCATGATCACGATCGCCGCGTTTTTCTACTCGAGGAATATACATAAATACATGCATGCATATATGCATACATATATGTATATATGTATATGTATATTATATCTAGTAAGTAGCAATGTATTCAGATGTATAAAATATTTTTAGTCGCATAGCTTTCCTTTTCCTTTTCTTTTCTTTTTTTTTCCCCTTAACTTGTTTCCTGAAATCGTTTGAAATTCGTAATCGTAAAGAATCATAGCTTAAGAATCATGGATTATCATATTCTTTTTCTTCATCCTACCCATCCTAGATGGACACCGACTAGGACCTAAATCCTTCTTCGATTATTCCGAGATGATGGCGAGATTTTCTTCTTATATACTTCTTATTCCTATTCGTATTTCTTATTCTTCTTTCTTCGAACAAAACACGAGGGGGAAAGAGAGAGAAAGAGAGAGAGAGAGAGAGAGAGAGATAGAGAGAGAGATTACTTTCTGATCTTTGAATTTCTTTCGGACATTCGATTTTCATATAACATCGACGCGGACCTAGAATACTAAGGACCTCGTTGCTCCTGCTGATGGAAAAAAAAAAAGAGGAGATGAGGAAAAGGAAAGAGAGAAAAAAGATGGAATAATTCGCGTAAGGAGGAACGTTCCTTTTTTACTTTCGAAAATAAAAAGTAACGGTTGAGTGTTTCGTCGGTCCGATAGCTTGGTCGGGAAATGAAACGCTCCTCTGTTTTTCTACATCACCACCCTTTGCCCGCGTCTCCCACCACCTCTCCTCGTCCCTTACGCCGCTTCCCACTACTTTTCTTTCGTTCTCCCTCTTCATAAGAGTTTAGCGGACGGATACGGGCCCTTGAAAGTGCTGGCTTCTCTTTCCTTTCGTCGTTTATCACGACGACGAAAACGCATCGGGTAATGGAGAAGACAGAGCCTCGGCTGACTACGCTTTCGGCGATCGTAGGTGCTTGTAAGCATTTGAAAGTTTACCGGAGATAGGGGTGGAAAACAGTACACGGGGGATGATAAAAACTTTAGAGGGGTGGGGGGGGAGATAAGTTTTTTTTTCCACGCGTTATACGACGATAAAATTTCTCGCTCTCGCTCGGTTCTGATTTTATTTCCTTCTTCTTTTATATTTTTATGTCTCGCTGTTGCGACGTCTGTCCCTCTCCGTATCTATCTGTCTCTATCTTTTTTCTTAAGAAAAGTAAGGAGAAATTAATATAATGTTAAAAAGAAAAAGGAATTATCTCTCTACCGTTTGTGATATGTTCAAGTATGCTCTTGGTTATTATTCGTACGCGTTTTATTATTACGTTTTGTATTCGGAAATATGAAAAAAGAAACATATCTATATAAACAATTCACTGCACGTTCAAGAAGGTAATGTATAACGGATTGCGGTAATGACGGTGCATCGAGCGCCTGTAGATATGCAACATCATTTACACGCAAGCGTTCCCCCGTTCTATGCATCGCCGTTTAGATAGTTGCCTATCCTCAGGCGTTCAGAGATACGTATCTCTCTATTCTCCATCGTTTCTACCTTCACATAGATATTATATACGTACGCGTATGCATATGAATATCCGAGGATCGATTAAATATCTCGAATTTATTATAAAACGATTAAGTGTAGGATGGTCCTCGTAATATGCACGGGTAGCTAGCTGGTTGGCTAGCTGCAACGAATTATTTTCAAAACGTTCTCGCGCTCGAAATCGAGGGATGTGAGAGAAGCAGTAGCGGGAGAGGGAGAGGAACTGCGTTAGGATTTATTGCAAGTGGAACGCAGCAGGGTCCATTAGAATCAGCGCCCGGGTTGTGCTTGAGACACGGGACATTCGCCTTATGTGTGTGCCTGTGTGTGTGTGTGTCTGTCTTCGTGTGTGTGCGCGTGCGTTCGTGTGTGTATGTGTACACCGTACGCGTATGTATCTTTCTCCGTGTGTGTGCGCGCACGTGTATATGCCTATACGTACACGTGTATGTAATCGAATAGCAAATACTACACAACAAGAAACGTAGTAGATACGAATAGCGGAACGTATAGCTTGGGTCACAGTTGTGGGATGCCCCCCCTCGACGAGCATACGCCGTAGTATTTTCCATCAGAGCAAATAGAATTTGCGGTCGTTCCGTTGCCCTGCGTATTTCGTTCCTTCGATTCACGCGAAAATGCTTTCCCCATGTAACATATTATTTCTCCTTACTATTTCTTACTTCGATGA
>OU426861.1:737064-739564 GCA_911387685.1 Dolichovespula media
CTTTAAGAGTTCGATTTTATTGTTCGATACTTTGACTTATTCGAGTGTGATAGCTTTTGAAAAGTATTATTTTTTTTTTTTTTTTTATTTGATATCAGATATTAGTACGCATTTCTAATCACTGCAAGAGTTTTTTTTTTTTTTATTCTTAATCTTTTTCTCAAGTAAATATATATTTCGTCGATGACAAGTCTTAAAAGTTCAGTTTTCTATCTTGTCGTTTAATTGATTAAACATTGACGTTTAATTGATTAAAATTCTTTAAATGTATCGATCGATTAACACCTTCGTCGTGGTTGACGCCAATATTTATACGTCGCTCTGATCCTATCAATTATATCAAATAAATGAAAATAAAGAAAATATATATATATATATATATATATATATATATATATATATATATATATAAACTGCATCTATCAGAATACCAAGATATTCGTTCACGAAGACGCAGTTAATGTATTGAAAACTGTCGTGTCACATATACACACGATATCACATGTCGATGTTATATAGTCGATGATGGAAATAAATGTCGTACGTCGATTGGATCCATTATTTTTAGATATATAAAAATATCTCTTAGAAGCTGATAAATGAAAGCATAAATCATATCGAAATATATAATATAATATAATATATTAATTATAATATAATATTAAATATTAATATATAATATAATAAAATATATATATATATATATATATATATATATATATATATATATATATATTTAGCGGCAATTTTCTAATTCATCTACGAGGCAAGTAAGGGAGTATTAGTTCGGTCAATTATTTCTCTAGGAGTGTCCAAGGGTGTAATCAAATTTTCTATTCATCGGGCATCCCACCTAGCACGTGCGAGAACATATATGTACGTTTAAGATATTGTAAGGGGGTGAAAGTGAAGGTCGGAAAGAGATACATAGAGAGAGAGAGAGAGAGAGAGAGAGAGAGAGAGAGAGAGAGAGAGAGAGAGAGAGAGAGAGAGAGAGAGAGAGAGAGAGAGAGAGTTCGTATAGTAGTGTTACGGCATGGTCTCGCGAGAGCAGCCACGTGCTTTCGAACGGAAACGTACGAACTCTCACGAAGTGGTCCGACGCGGAGATTTTGAGTGGAGCCTAGGCTGTCGGAATGTTTCTGCTTCCAGTCGCTGTTCCGTGCCACGTAGATACAGTCGTATCAATCGGTGCCAGTGCTAATATAATTCGAACTTCGAGGTATTTTTTTTTTTTTACACATACACACGTACCCGAAACGCACACACACAAACTTTTGAAAATTTTATCGTCGCCTTTTTATTTTTCTTACTTTTTTTTTTTGTTTCATTTTTATATTTTCTTTCCTTTCTTTATACCGGTCGTATCGTCGTTTCGCATCGAATCTCTATCGGGGGAGAAATGGAGTTACTCGTCTTCTTTTTCGCAAAATAGAGAAGAGAGAGAGAGAGAGAGAGAGAGAGAGAGAGAGAGAGAGGGAATGACGAACTAATTAAATCGAAATAACTCGTCTTGGACGGAAGGACGAAGATGACAGTTTCCGATTGGATCAATCGTCAGCGAGGATCGTTCGTAAGATAATAAGGTAATGATTGATAATTAAATCGTCAGCTTTGCGTATTAATTTTGTTATTAATAATTGGTTTTAATTCTTCTGTGAGATCTCGTTGATGAGATCTCATAGAGATTAAGATTTATTGCGTATTCGTATTTACGATCGAAGTCGGGCGATCGATCGGCTTTGCATCGAATTATTATTTACGCACTGTAATTTTCTTCTTTTTATGTATATGTTTACATTTTTATGTTATGTTTTTCGCGCGTGTGCCTGCGTTTACATCGAATTGAAGGAAACTACTTTTGTATGTAAGGTGAAATGAGACGTTGGGAGAGAAGAAGGTAAAAGGTAAAAAAAAACACGAGAGAGAGAGAGAGAGAGAAAGAAAGAAAGAGAGAGAGTGAGAATGAGAGTGGCTGGAGAATCTTTGAAGATGTGCCAATTAGTGGTCGTGGCTCTCTTTAAACAAGATATAGAACATGTATAAGATCAGAGAAGTGCGTCTCTGCTGTGCGCACTTTCGAAAGTATCTCGTGTAAAAATTCTTTTAATTAAACCGACGAATTCTCTCTCTCTCTCTCTCTCTCTCTCTCTCTCTCTCTCTCTTTCTCTCGTTCTTCCGCAAACTTGAACACAGCGAACGTAAGAGAATATTTTTTTTTCCTCGTGTACGTGTACGTCTAGTGTGAGTAATTTGATCGATCGTCAAACAAAGATACGAAAGAGATTCGTTCGTTATCTCCGTATTCGCATTGCTCGAAAATATTTTGATATTGTTAATTCTCTCGGAACTCAACTCAGCGTAGAATTGGAGTATTCATATTATTATTGAAAAAAAAAAAAAGAAAAACAAATAAAAAGAGAAAGAAGAATTAACTCGCGTCGTCCGAAGCGCGTTGGAAAAATAATCGATTAAACGTCGCAGAGAGATAAAAAAAATA
>OU426861.1:744564-769564 GCA_911387685.1 Dolichovespula media
CATCTTTCGAGGGGTTATGGGGTTACATACACGGGATGGTATCATCGTGCACGCATATGGTACACACCTACTATGATTCGCGCGTACGAACGGAGAAACGAGCTTGTTTCTTTTTTACCCTCTAGAGAATGTAACAACGAGAATTTACTCGTAAAAATACAGAAAGAAACGAGTCACCGAATTCAACCACATTCGAGCGATATCGTTTGAATTGTTCAAATAAATGGCGCGTTTGAATCGTACGTAAGCAATGTGTTCTCGTGATTTGTGCGAAGGTCAGGAATATTTAATGTCAGGGGGGAAAAAAAAAACGTATTTTTTCACTCGTATAAATAATCGCCAAGTATGTGTTTAATTTTTTCACGCGCTCAAATTTGTTTTTTTTTTTTTTTTACACGCTCAAAACGGGATTAAGAATTCTGACTGTATTTCTTTTTTTTTGGGGATGGGGAGAGTTGATGGGGGACGTCATGTGTTATGTTTTTCTTCCCATGTGTGGCTTAGCTCGTCTTTTTTTCCGGCATTACATAATAATTCCAGATTCTGATGAAAAACATAACGATTGTTTTGTCATTTCGAAACAAAAATTAAATGAAGATGAAGTCTGACATCATGCTTTATTACACATATGCGTTTTTGTCGACCACGCGATAAAAAATTATTCTCATATATGAAAAAAATGTTTCGAACGCATTTATCATCTGTAACAAAAATATATAAGATCGCAGTAACATAACGTATCGTCGGACATATTTTACAAACAAACTCTCGTATTTAAAATAATTTGTATTCAATGTAATCGCATGCAGCAAAAATGTTCTTTCTTTTTTTTTTTTTTTTACTTTGAAATTTATGGTATTAGAGCAAGAATATGAAAATAAATGAAATCGGTGTTAACGAGAGAAAAATAATTACGGTGCAAGTTAAACGTCCTCGTATCTTTCGAAAATTTTTCTACGACGGTGAAAGCATAGAAAATTAAAAAAAAAAAAAAAGAGTCAGTTAAAAGACACCATATGATAACCCTACGTCAATTTCCACTTGAAATATAAGACGTACGAGAAGGGATATTAATATTATTTATGAAAAGTACTTAAATATCTTTCTTTCTTTCTCTCTCTCTCTCTCTCTCTCTCTCTCTCTCTTTCTATTTTATTCTGTAGATGTATCATTGATGTAAATCTACGTTATAAGATTATTTTCCATTGCTCTGAATACATATAAGGGTGCGAAATTGAAAAGATGGATTAGGAAGGAAGAATATTTTCCTTTTCTCTCTCTTTTTTTTTTCTTCTCCTTCTATTCTCGAGGGTTGCGATACAATTCACGTTATTATTTTGATATACCGAATATATCGAAGTATTCAAGAGTGATATATTTCCGTCTTGGATTAAAGCCATGGTTATATATCGGTTAAGTGAGAAAAGCCGGTATAATGGGACTTTTTTATGAGATGGCAAAGAGCCATTCTCTACATTTATTATAGCATTTTATCTAAGTACGTGTACATACATACGTACGTTTTATTTCTTCACGTATCATTGATTTAATGCACAAATCAGTGCGTGGCGACCGAATAATTCACATTTTTAATCATTCACGATCTCTCTTTATCTGGATCGATAATAATGGTGGTAGTAATGCGTGCACATGGTCACGCAGCACGCGTTCGCGATCACAAAGGCGTCACGTTCTCTGGCCATTGTTCTTGGGATAATAAATATTTCCACGACACGGAAGCGTATGGTTACTTTTGAATGGTGGCGGGGAATTATGGGGGTGGAGTGTATTCTCTCACGTTCTTGATTCTCTCTCTTTCGCTCCCTCTTTCTCTTTTTCTTTATCTCTCTTGTTTTAATATGGGATACTTTTAATTTAATATAGTATTAATAATTTATAAAAATAGGTTGGAAAGTATGTTCCCATTGAAAAAAGAAAGTATACCGAAGGATTAGGAACAATTTATTCGAAACTGCGAAGCGTTTACTTGAAATATTTTAATCATTTAAATTAATTATAAATCAATTAAATATACTATTTAAATTAATATACACACACACATATATATATATATATATATATATATATATATATATATATTTAATAGTAAATCGTTGTTGAAAAAATGTCATTCCAAACGTATATCCATTATAAATAACTAACAATGTTCAACTTGATTATATAATAAAAATAATATAATAATTGCAAAACTATACTCGAACATAGCAAAAGAGAGATTAGAAAGAGAAACGGAAAAAAATGTATTTACGAAGAAACAAGACGACTAATACGAACGAAAATCTATTTCCATTTGCGGAAATGCATCAAAATGCATTTAATTTCACTTCAAATGTCTTTTTTTTTTTTAAATAACAAAAAAATAAAAGGAAAGGGAAAGTAGATCAGACGAATAAACGAACGAACGAAAAGGGGTATGGCCGTACGTACCTCGTATTAATTAATTTCACGGGTTTATATAAAAGTCGAAGGAAAGGAATGGTTCGTTTGACAATACCATACGATTACGTACGACACGTTAAAATCAATAATCGTCTGGATTCGGTCATAGTAATCTAATCTTGAAACCTTTCTCGTACCCTCCATCGATAAACAAGCGAGTTAGGAGAAAGCAGGAGCAGTATCAACAGCAGCAACAGCAACAGCATACAGCATACAGCATACAGTTAGCATACAGCATACAGCATACAGCATACAGCATACAGCTAGCATGCAGCTAGCATGCAGCTAGCATGCAGCTAGCATGCAATAGGAGCGAGTAACGGCAGCAGCAGCAAGCGCTTCGTTCAACATGGACACACTTATGTATGTTAGCCTCGTGTGACTCGATCGTACCGTACGTCGTAGTCCTTATTAGTCATAGTCGATGCGAAGTTAGCGTAGGAAAAGGGAGGATGAGCATGTAAGGCAACAAACACATAGTCCCGTGGCTGTGGCAAAACCGATAGGCCGAAGAGAACCCCTCGGATAGACGACGGGACGTATCGAATATACAAAGTGTGAGTGAAAGAGAGAGATAGATAGAGAGAGAAAAGAAAGAGAGAGAGAGAGAGAGAGAGAGAGAGACAAAGAGAAAGAGAGTAAAAGAGAGAGACATAGAGAAAGAGAGTAAAAGAGAGAGACAGAGAAAGAGAGTAAAAGAGAGACGTAAAGAGAGAGAGAGAGAGAGAGAGAGAGAGAGAGAGAGAGACATGCACGAACAACGACGACATCATCGTCCTCCTCGTTCTTCTCTCGTTTGAAACGAGGCTGTGGGTGCGAGAGAGAAAGAAACAAAAGAGAAAGAAAGAGAGAGAGAGAGAGAACTGAACACGTTGGGGGGCCTTGTCGAAGGGGCGCGCCCCTAAAGCAGCACCCCGATATCGGTCTACGATGGTAGTGTTTCGTTCGACGCTTACCCGTTCACTTCGTTCGCGATAAACCAGAAAAAAAATTGTTTCTTTATCTCTATCTCTCTCTCTCTCTCTCTCTCTCTCTCTCTCTCTCTCTCTCTCTCTCTCTCTCTCTTTCTTTCTCTCTCTAGATTTTTATATTCGAGAAAGAATATAATCGGGCCGACCGTCTCCGTCGTACAGAAGTTTATCGATAATTATTATAGGGATCGTACGGGACGAATGTTCGTTGTTTCTTCTTCTTCATTTTATTTTTTCGTTCCTTTTCCTTGCACCCGGTTATAAAGTCGCGGGGGTGGTAATTCGAGGTGGTTTCTTTCCTTTTGTTTTTTCTCTTTTCTTTTCCTTTTTCTTTGTAGTGACATTATTATTATTATTATTATTTTTATTATTATTATTATTATTATCATTATTATTATTATTATTATTATTATTATTATTATTATTATTATTATTATTATTATTATTATTATTATTATTAATTATATTGATAGGAAGATGTTGTAACGAGTGATATTGTTCAGTGATCTTGAATTGTAGAAGTTTTTCTTTTCTTTTACCCCCCCCCCCCAACTGTTGTTACGAAGAAATCGGTGTGCAGTGTTTAAAAGATAGAGAAAGAAAAACAAACAGAGGAAAAAGAAAAAATATTATCTTACGATCGCGATAATTTGTTAATCTTTATTGACTCTTTGAGGCGCACGATTTTAAAGAAAATATTAAAAAAGAAAAAAGGTCAAGTCGGACGGAATTTTGTATATAATAATAATTATATAATTTTTAACATTATATTATATTTTAAATAGAATATTAAATAAGATACGACTACGAGTAACTACAATTTCTCGAGGTGGGTTAATATGTATCTCACAATAGATAAAAAGCTAAACGAAAGGTGGGATAGTTTCTAAACCTCCACCTAATCCACAAAGAGTTAACTCTATATATATATATATGTGCACATGTAAAAAATATTTCTATTATTACAGTGCAACTGTTAACACAATTTGTACTAAGTTGTTCGTTTTGATTTGTTTTTTCTTTTTTCCTTCGTTAAAAGATACTAAGAGAGAGAGAGAGAGTAAGAATTTCTCTTTTAATAATCGATGTCATTTGAAAGACTGGGGTGAAATATAAACGTAACCGGAAATAAAATTGGCACGCCGCTAGACGGCGTAGAAAATGGAGTACGCCATCGACGAGACGACGTCGAGGATCGTTCTTTTAAATTTCCGGATAAAAATATTCGTGCGTCGTTTCTCGAAGTATCGATTCGTCGTTTCCGGACGACTAGCCAACGTTCGAGCCGAGGATTATGATGATGCATCATCGATTTTCACACTCGCAATACTTCTACGGCGAGCTCTTAGGATGGCAGATGAGCAACGTGCAACGTACTCGAGTCAAATATGCAAACATCAGGTATACTAATGATTAGATTAGAATAAATCATTCGAGAACGTAATGATTTCGCATTGATATATAAATTTATTTACTTATTTATTTACTTCTTTTATTTTAATTTTTATTTTTCACGTAAAATATAAAAATATAATACTACGGATAGATAGATTGGAGGAACGGAAGTTTCAATATAGTCGAACGAAAAGACGTTATTTCATGTTCTTTAATTAGAATCATTTAAAAATTAATAATTAACTGTCGATTAGTAGAGAAATAAAGAAATTATCGGATAGTCGAACAGAAAATATTACTATTTCATATTATTCGATTGGAATTTTTCTTTTAAATCGAGATTTAACGTTTTACTACTCGTTAATATCTAATTTTTATTCTTCATAAAACAAAAAGGAAAAAAGAACAGAAAAAATGTATTACACAGAAAAAAAGGAATTGTCGCAGAAGCAACGAAAAGAAAAGTAATATTACGAGGCTTCTTAGTGATTTACAATTCATGAGGAATAAGTATTACATAGAGAGGACAAAAAAAAAAGAATTGTCGCGAAAGCAACGAGAGAAAAAAGTAATATTACGAACTTTCTTCATGATTTACGATTCGTGTATTGATCGAACCGAACACGTTAAACGAACTTGTCGTTGATTGGCACCGTAATATTCGAAAGTTTGATTAAATTTAGCTTTCGTTTATCGATCCACGTAAAAATACGAAGAAATGCGATACGTACGTTGAAATAATGATGATCACCGTGCAGGATCCACTCGCAAAACCACCTTAATTCAGGATAAATAGGCTGCTTCGAAATGTCGCGAAATCCCTAAATCAGTATTAACGAGGAGACGTACTTAATGGTAAATTCTTTGGCCCCCCCGTGCAGACTAATGTCTCTCGTGTCTCGGAACAATACGATGGATCTCATGGTGCGTGTACGGGCTCTAGGAAATAATGCCCATTAACTCGTTTAGTTAGTAAGGTGTGTATATATATATATATATATATATATATATATATATATATACACGTGGATCCCACGTGTGTCCCAAGACATCGTTTACTCATAATCCCGTTAATTAGGCGAATACTTGATATCAATTTTCTCTATTACCAAGCGGAGGCCCTCCCCAATGTTTTTGAATCACAAGACAAACAAAGTCTACTTGAAAGTTGTTTAATATCACCTTTATGACGATTTACTTTTCATTAACGTTTTACACTCGGTACAGTACAGTACGAGCGTGAACTTACATACATTCGTTTCCTCCGAAACACATTATATTTCAATTTAATTTTTCCCTCATAAGGAGAGCCACTTTAATCTTGAGAATCGTTTTTGGGATAGCGTTCTGGCGTTAATAGCAATGACTTCAATTAAATTAAGTAAATTTGGAATACGGTAAGCTAAGACTATTAGCTCGAAAGAAGTCTCATCAGAGGAAGGGTTTAACGATTGTCTCTCCCTCTCTCTCTCTCTCTCTCTCTCTCTCTCTCTCTTTCTCTTTCTTGGTTCTTAAGAAGAGCTCGATCATTCCCCCTTTTAGTCTTCGTATCCCCTTATCGCGGACGGTGGCATACTTGGTATTCAGATGGTACGAGGTTCCATCGAAAGTTTGATATCGCCCGAAGAAAATCGGTACCACCCGTCTTTATCCCTGACTTCGGCCTGACTAAGCCGCTGGGAGGCGCGACGATATCGTTTCTTGCATGGAAAAGAAGAAAAAGAAAAAGAAGAAGAAGAAGAAGAAGAAGAAGAAGAAGTGGAAAGAAAAATATCCTCGAACGTGAAATAGTTAAGGGACGAAGGGTGAAAAAGGAAGAAAAGTTGTGCGGTGTGCTGTGTCGTGCAAGCGTAGAGAAACAATCGATCGCTTAGTCAGTCCTGTATGGCCTCTGGGATTTTTTCGGGCTTTGGTTGATGGCAAGGCGCGACGGCGTTTTTTACCCCCTCCTTCCTACCTCGCTTTATCCTCCCTGTTTTTAGACTTTAACGCCGGCAACCTACGCGTAGGAAACGCATTCGCGCACGTGTGGTTGCCATCTTACAGGCGTCTCGCTTATACTTCGAAATTTTACAACAGAGGACGCGAGCATGTGTAATATCTCTCAAGGAATTCGTAATAATAATTATGATGATAACGATGACGATGACGATGATGATGACGACGACGACGACGACGATCGTAATATTACATTTTTTCTTTTTTTCATAAAAAAAAAAAAAAAAAATTACACTCGTTCACGAACATTAATCGGTGAACGATATATCTAAAGAAAACTAAATGGCTTTATGTATCGAGGCTACAGAGATAAATTAAAGATTTTTCTTAAATAA
Source organism: Dolichovespula media (assembly GCA_911387685.1). Taxonomy (NCBI): domain Eukaryota; kingdom Metazoa; phylum Arthropoda; class Insecta; order Hymenoptera; family Vespidae; genus Dolichovespula; species Dolichovespula media. The sequence goes on from OU426861.1 coordinate 751,724, forward strand.
CATTCGCAATAACACGCTTGCGATTTCATTGATCGTAAATTTTCCACTTCCCATTTCAAGATGAATTACATTAATCGTTCAAAGTCCGATTCCCAGAGATTCTCGATCGCTTTACATTAATCATTTTGTAAGAAGTTTTCCTTACTTTCTTCTCTCTAAAAGTTCGGGCCAGTCGAGTGAACTTTCCCCAGGGCCCGTCTCCTCTTCCTCCTCCTCCCCCGTTCATCCATCCACCTTACCCAGCTCCTCCCCTATCCTCCCCTTACCACTCAGTCGTTAGTTCGTATTCAATAAGAACACTGAAGTATTCAAGGGGAAACTTTCCTTTCTTAAGCGATCGAATAAACGATTCGCGAGAAATAGGCACGTTAGAAGGCCAGCTCGTTTAAGTTGGTGGTAGGTGGTACTACTATGAAATGGTAGTAGGGGGTGAAGAGCGTGGGGTAAGGTCTTTGCACGTTACGGTCAACGTGCTTGCTATAATAAAACTATTCCTGTCTTTGCGGGACATGGGAGGAGGGTGGGGTAAAACGCAATGACGAAGGAAGGAAGGAAGGTAGGTAGGTAGGTAGGGTCGAATCCCATAGGATATAAATGCCACACAGGGGTGTTTCGTTTGGACCATGGCCGTCGACGTTCTCTGGTTTGTTCTCCTCGTCTTAGCCCTACGTCCTTCTCCATCTAAGTTGGTCGTCTCCCCGTAGATTCAATCACGACCCTTCCTATACCGAGGAAACTCGAGCTACGAATACCAAGCAGTTCGACTTCGGTATTAGGATCGTCCTACCGTCGTCTTTCTCGTCTTCTTTGATCGTGACAAGAATCGTGCTCGAACTGACCGTTCCCATATAGCACGCGTCTCTTTAAATGGTTCACCGCGTTCGCGATCAATTTCTTATATTTCTTTCTCGTCATTTATTTTCTTCTATTCTTCCCCCTCCCTCCCTCTCCCCCTTTCACTCTTTTCCTATTACTTCTTTTTCTTATTTTTTCCTTGAAAATTCGATAGGTATCGTGAGGTGGGTTCGTTCCTTCTTTTTCATTTTTTCTTTTTCTCTTCTTTTTCTTTTTTTTTTTTTTTTTTTTTTTATCAGACAGGAAAAGAGAGAAACGAATTCGACTCTTTCAACGGGAAAAACGATTCTTTCAAGAGGAAAAGAGAGAGAGAGAGAGAGAGAGAGATAAAGGGAGGGTTGGGGGATAGAAGGAGAGGAAGGAATAAGAACGGTAAGAGAAACACCGTGTAAGGTCGAAAACCTTTAAAAGAGACAGCTCTGCGTTTACTACAATATTGAATATGGAATCCCATAAGTCGAGCGATAATGCAATATGCCGACGTCAGGTCTTGGGGTTAGAAGGCGACGTTACGTCGGCTTGGTATAAGGGTAAAGGCGTTGAGAATTTAGTGGGAGAGTCTCTATTAAATCTGGATATATACCATATGGAGATCTCTCTCTCTCTCTCTCTCTCTCTCTCTCTCTTTTCAATTTTCTTCCGAACGATATCGTTCGTCAAAAGGAAAGAAAAAATAGTAAAGAAAGAAGGATATTTCGAAAAGCTGATTCGTTTCTTAAAAAAAAAGACAGGAGACGAAGAAGAGAAATAAAAAGAGAGAAAGAAAAAGAGAGAGAGAGAGAGAGAGAGAGAGAAAGCGAAAAAGAGAGGGAAAAAAATAGAAACGTCCGAAAGGAATAAACAAACGGGGTGGCACGTGCGCGTCATGGTCGTCGAGTCGTCGCTTTTCTTTCCTTTTCTTTTTTTTTTTTTTGGTTTTATATCTTCGCATAGCCGAAGTACCTACTTGATGGAAACGCGAAATAACGATATTGACTTCGATCTCTCTCCCGAGAAACACGGTTAGACGGCAGTAAAAGGGTCTCCCCACCGTCTTTACGGATCGACTATAACGTTCAGCATTTCACCGGGTCTCTCTCTCTCTCTCTCCTTTCCTTCTTTCCATTGGACATTTCGACGCTCGTATTTTAGCGAGTACCCGTAAGCAGCTGCTTTTCAATAGGCAAGGAAGAAAAGGGGGGAGAGAGAGAGAGAGAGAGGGAGAGAGAGAGTGGTGGTAAGATTCGATGGTTCCACGACACCATGATTCTTTCACAAAGTTACGACGCGATCGACGGATCCGAAAGGGTCGATTAATTTAAGATACGTTTGGTCATTCTTCGATATCGACACGCCCTTTCCAATTTCATTGAGATCGCATTCTTAACGGCCCTCCGTCCTGTCGTCGTTAATTAGAATTTCTCTTTTATTTTTTTTCTTTCTTTTTTTTTTTTTGTTTTCCTTGTTTTCTTTTCTTCTCTACCCTCTCCATCTGGAACAGCGGGGACTCTATTCTCTCTTTTGGTTATGAGTCACGTGAGAAACACAGCGAGTTTACGTCTGAAACTAGTAACTCGAAATATTTACGGCTCGTTCGTTCGTTCTTTGTCCGTCGACTCGTGCTACAAATAAATGGATTATAATTAATTGCAGAGATCTCTATTTCCCCCTCCCCCGCTTCTCTCTCTCTCTCTCTCTCTCAGCTGGGAGGATTTCGTAGATTCTATTTTCTTTTTTTGAAAATTAAATTTACCGTTCGCTATTATTATTATTATTATTATTATTATTATTATTATTATTATTATTATTATTATTATTATTATTATTACTATTATTACTATTATTATTATTATTAATGTTAAATTAACATCATCATATCGCTTCTTGTAATATAACACAGCGGGCCATAATTTTATCGATATTGTATCATCGATTGCATAGAAAACTTTTTCGTTTATTTCGAATAATTTTTTTACAAAAATTTCGAGATACGATTGAAATGTAAACGTGTTGAACAACAACAATCGGTTTTGATTATCGAAATTAAGAAACGTGGTTAATATTTGAACGGATTTTATTTTTTGTATATTATTTATTTGTTAATTATACAAACATACTTCCGACGACATGAACTAAGCGAAAGGGAGTTCCAAAATTTGTATAAATTATTTTTCGTTAAACGGAGTCTTAGTGTCTGACGTCTCGTTTTTTTTTTTTTTTTCTTCAATTGATATGAATATCAGATTTTCTGTATGAGACGAAGAAAAATAATAAAATTTGTAATTTATACAAAGGATATTTATCTTATAAATTCGTACGACAAAAATTAATTTCTATGCCAAAATTTCCATGTCACGTCTCGTGCACTAATCGCATCATTGTAGATATAGGTTATAAGAATAGATAGAAAAAAAAAAAAAGAAAAAATAAGTACTTTACGTTTCAATTTCCTATAAATGCATATTATGTTCCCATAAATCTCGTCGTTTGAATGGACACTTTAACATAATTTTACTCGATCAAATGACAACTATCGCAATAACATGATTTATATCGTGACGTCATAGAAGTAACGTCAATTTTATACAAGGACATGGCGTTGGATAATTTTCTTTCTTTTTTTTTTTTTTTTAAATTTAATTCAAGCAGGAACTAACAAATAAGATTGCATAATAATCAAGTGTACCGTATAATGAAATACAGATTGATTACAAATCAAGGATAGATTCGAGTATCTCGTTTTTTCCGATGCAATTGAAATACCAAAGAAGAAAAAAAGGATATATGTAAAAAAAAAAAAATGTACACGATATAATTCGTCGAATATTTCACGAGCATGAAATAAAACGAACGGACTTTAACCGAAATACGTTAACGTTATCGGATACGTGGTGTGTGTCCGAACGAAAACGAAAACGAAAACGAAAACGAAAACAAAAATTATTCCAATCTAATCGGCGAAATTAAAATAAGCAAACGGTTGGATTCGCGTTGTAAACAGTGACACTTAACTGTGTCCACGACGAACTTTCTTTTCCCTCCACCTCCCTCCCCCGCTCTGCCCTCTCTCTCTCTCCCTCTCTCTTTCCCTCTCTCTTTCTCCCTTTAGTTTTCTCGATTCTTCAAATAACAAACGATCGTATAGGCGCAGTTTAAAGTATAGAACGCTAATTTTCAAAGGGCTAATACGTTGCTCTCGTGAAGGTAATAGCTAGGTGGTAGGTAAGCTCCTAATTCGTCGCAGCAATAGAGCTTATCTCCGGTCCAGTAGACCTCGAACGTGCGCGCGCGCGTTCACACGGTGTATATATATATATGTATGTATGTATATATACACACGGAAACATCCGAAACGGGTACGATAACATTTTAGTTTAAATTTCGGCCGCTGGCCCGAGGCAAGCCGCGGGCTGATTTAAGGCCTCTATACGCGCGTAAACGTACTGCCGGTGTTGGCCTCGGAGGGGTGGAAAGCTTTCCCTAACGGTGAGCCGTATGCCAACCGGTAGATAGTCGGTTGCGATAAGCTAAATGCTCAGGATCCCCTCCCCATATTACACAGGTTATACACCATAGCACTGGCGCGACAAGCCTCCGAGAGAGCAGCCAACTATTCCCCTACTCCTTTCCCACCCTCTTCTCCTTCTCCCCCTTCCCTTCTCTCCCTTAGTCACCTCTGTACACACACACAAGCACACACACACACTCTCTCTCTCTCTCTCTCACTCTCTGTCTGTGTCTCTGTCTCTCTCTCTCTCTCTCTCTCTCTCTCTCTCTCTCTCTTTGTCTCTTTCTTATCCTCCTTCTTTAGCAAAGACAGATCGTTTCGGAAAAGCGGTACTTCCCTTTTAACTACCACTCACATTTCCTCTATCATATTATTTCTAACCTACGTTACTCTCTTAGGATTTGACGATCTTGGCTATTTGATAAGTAAGTTTGATAAGTATTTATTTAATCCTCGATATTATCGTAACTTTCGAAATAATTATCAACGTCGGTAATTTTTGGATCAACGGAATATGAATTTATCGTCGACGTGTAAATAATTTATATTTTATAATTACGATCAGGGATTTATATCAAGGAGAGAAAGTGAGAAAGAGAGAGAGAGAGAGAGAGAGAGAGAGAGAGAGAGAGACCCTTTAATTTAAGGTTTTTCAAGGGAACAGAAATCGAATGTGATAGAGGAACGGAATGATTTATTGAACTATTTCGTATTATATCCGGACGGACCGAACGAGATCTCAGCTCAATTTCCGCCTTGGGTTGCGCCCGTAAATTATCGGATAATTCCGTAAATGTTTGTCTCCGCGATAGAAAAATGATAGAAAAGAGACGACAACATCCAAAAAAACAGAAATAAAAAAAATTAAAAAAGGAAAAGAAAGAAAGAAATTCAGCGAGAAAATCTATATGCGTATGACGATAATTCGTAGCGTTCGTTATTTTCTAGCAAAAACTTTTCACTTTTTTTGGACGAAATCTATCGGAAACTTGAGATCGGTGTCCTTCATATTCTCTTCGATCCAAGCATCGAATTTTTCTTCGAGTTCCTTCGTGAAAATCTCCTTCCAACCACCGATCTTGCCTTTCCGTATGAACATATTCGGCTGTACGGTTTCGTTTCTATTGGGCGACGGTACATTCACCATAGGATTACTTCGAAAGTTATCTATTCGAAGATGATCAATCAGCTTCGATATCTCATTTTCGGTGTAAGACTTTCCAAAGAACTTTGCTACCTTCTTGATCGTATTCGAGAAGTCCTGTAGAAAATCATGAGATTTTCTTCTTTTTTTTTTTGTTTGTCAATATCAAATTTACGATTATAGCTTTATTAATAGGTAAAATAGATTTCTAAGATCTCACGTTTAGTAGCTCTTCGTAGAATATGAATAGCAGGTTCGAACGGTGTCTCTCAGCCCAGGCATCTTTCAAATGGGTCCAATAGGGACTGTAATTAGCTTAAATATAAAAAGAAAAATGGAATGTAGGTTTCATTGAAAAGAAGAAAAAGATTCTTCGTTGTACGAAGTACGATTGTACGATTTCTAATCTGATTTGAACATACTTAAATCCTTCATAAAGTATTCACAGAATTCCTCGAAAGTTCCCTCGTATTCTAATCCCTTGATAACTTGTAGGAAGTGATACCAGGACACAACCACGTCCTTTGGATTACGTGCCACGTAAACGATCTAATCAAACCATAAAGTATTATATATACATAGATACATACATACATACATATATATATATATATATATATATATATATATATATATATATATATATATATATAAATATAAAGAATTTTATCAATAAGCTCGAATATATATATATAATGTATATATAATATATATATATATATATATATATATATATATATATATATATATCAGCCCATATATACTTTGCAATTGCTGTCAAGTAGATTAGGGACCAATTCGAATGGCATATGGGATTTGATGAATCGTGGGGATGGTAATTTATCGGCGAATTCTGGATTCAATCTTGGATTATCATCCAACGGATTCGATACGCTATCATCGTAATCGCCTATCAATATGTCGAGCCTATAAAACGATAAAATGTATAACAATTGTTAATCATACGATAAGCTTTACGAACAGGTAATAGACATTCATTTTAATGGGGTTTTTTTTTTACCTTTATAAATAAATGTATAATATGTATATATAGAGAAAGGAGTTAACGGACCGGTCGATAGTTTAACTTACTCGAAAAATGGAAATCTATAATGTAGGCTTCGTTTCTTTGCTTCCTCGAAGTTCAAGTCGTTCGCAACCAACCAAACCAGTTCCAATGTCAACGTGGTACCTAACGCACAGGGTACAAATTGTCTATCGTAAAAGTAGGCATATACAATCGAGACTACTATCTCTATGTATTTATCGTGGCAACGAGTTAAGTACTTAATAAAACATTATCGCGGATATCATTATCAAGATTTCTGTGTTTATATCATAACGACCGGATACGAATTTGAATAATTATATATTGTTTATTAAGCTAAAACGGATTGATATAAAGCAGTGGGTTTCAAATTGTGTTGATAAATCTACAGAAAGAGAGTGGGAGAGCGAGGGAGAAATTTTTGTAAACTAAACAAAAAAGAAAAAAAAATGACTCACTAACTAACTCATTGAATATTTATTATTTTTATTGTGAGACTGTCAAAAGTTGTCGAAAGTTTAAAATTTTTAACATTTCACATTATACTTGGCATATATGTATGATCGTGTGTTGACAACGAAAGAAAAAAAGAATAGAAAGTTTTTAATTTTTTTTTTTACAAAATAAGATAAATTATTGGGTAAAGATAAGACCGAATTAAATAATAATCATAATAATAATATAGATTAATAATAATAATTGTTATAATTCAACGATAATTTAATTTTTTTTTAATTTTTGTTAATTAATAATAATAATAATAATAATAATAGTAAATGAAAATTTTCAATAAAATCGTCAACTTTAGCTGACAAACATTATATTTATGAAATCTATACACATAAATTATTTTTTCTTTACTATTTACTAATAGCAAATATAAAATTGTAATGCAGATGAATGTAGAGGGTATCCGTCCAAATATTTCCGGATTGATTAAAATCACAAAAAAGTTTAATAAGAAAAAGAAATTCTTACGTCTCCGACGTCCATTATTTTGTAAACTATGCGTGGTAACAAATTTTTTACCACAAATATGATTTTGATTTAAGGATATCAAAATAAAAAAATAAAAAAAAAGAAAAAATTATATCGACCTTCCTAACTTCTTTTATGCGCACTTCGTAGCTGACTCAGAGCCTTGGAAATTTTTCTTATTAAATTTTCTTGGAACTTCAAACAGTCGCGAGATATTCCCTCGGCCATTTATGAACACGCTATGCGTATAATAGGGTTTATTATAAGACACGTGTTACACGTGTAAATGTTTCCAACGTTAGATTAGTCTCAGCTGTTAGATAAAAGAGAGGAGACGGGACATCGAACGACTTTGTCGATCGTACTTATCAAAGATATTAAATATTTCATCGTTTACGAGGTCAAATCGTTGAAATGAATTTTAATAAATGATTTAACAAAATAATAATAATAATAATAATAATAATAATAATAATAATAATAATAATAATAATAATAATAATAAAAATAAACACAAAATAAAAATAACGAAAATATTGAATTCACCTGATCGCGGATAACTGACGACCCAAGTATCGTCCGGTCGAGGCTTCGAATTATACACAGCGACACCTTCCTTGATGTATCTGTACGGCATGGTCCATTTTTTTTCACCAATCCTTATGAAACCTCTCTTGGACGGTGGGAAATGTTCATCCGCCAATTTTTTCTCCTCCTCGTTAAAAAGCACGTACTTTGGTATTCCACCCTCCATTTGATGTAATTTTTCTTACGTACAAATCACTATCTCGTCCCGATGAAAAATTTCCTTTGTCAAATGTTCTCTTATTCGCGTCTACCGTGGTTATGACAAATGAGACGACTGGTTAGTAGCTTGTTTTATAAGCGTTTATCGACATTATCTAGTAATTATGCAGACTTTTATCTTATTTAGATTAAATGACTTCTAATTCTTCGTCTCTCTCTCTCTCTCTCTCTCTCTCTCTCTCTCTCTCTCTCTCTCTCTCTCTCCATATATATATATATATATATATATATATATATATATATATATATATATAAGATAAAATGTAAAATGGTGTTAAAGAAAAAGATAACACGCGTGATTAAAATGTGATCGTAGTTGCGTCTTGTAGTTGTAAAACAAAAGAAAATAATGTCAATTGTTGTATATAAAATAATGAACAATAAATATAATAATAATAATAATAATAATAATAATAATAATAATAATATATAAGCGAAAATTCAATGAAATATCAACATGAAATTTGTCGTATGTACTAATCTTAATTATATTCAATCATCGATAATGAAATTGATTTATTCATATACATTATAGTCTTACAATTATCGTTAAACAAATATGGTACTTAAACGTTTCGTTTTTTTTTTGTTTTATGAAGAACTTAAAACAGACAAATGTGATGCAATCGTTATCAGTCCTTATCTTTAATTGCTATTTACTCATTTATTACATTATCAGAATATTTAAAAATAGATTTGTACTATCGAAGAACAAAAAGTAAGAATTTCTTTCGTTAACAACTTACATGCTTTGGCAATGAAAAAAAAAAAGATAGGGAAACAAAAATATATAGTATTTTAATTCTGATAAAATGGTACGAAGATCGAGTACTCAAAATATTTATTAATGTTTTCACCGAGTCAACGGTATTAGATACACGTTTCAATAAAACGGAAATACTTATCGTTCAAAGATTAACGCGATTGATGATAATAAATAAAATAAAATAAGATAATTTTTTTTTTCGAAAATGTTTATAATAGGTTTAAAATACTTATCGTCTGTCTGATAAAAGAAAAGATTAAATGCAATCGACTATAATAAATGATATTAAATAAGAAAAAAGAAAGAATTTGTCTAAAAATTTATGTTAAAAAAATTAAAAAAGTTGATAAGTTAAAGTCCTTTAATTGTCGTATATCGTCGATTTTATTGCTGTTCTCATATATTTTGTTCTCGTATCTACTTTTTTTTTTTCACAAATATGCCTTGAAAAGATTAGATATTGGATGAAACAAATAGATAAACGAACTAGATATTAGAACCGGAAAAAAAAAATATTATCAACGTTCCAATCTCAACATTTTACTAATTCTTCGATTTTTCCCATTTGTGTTCGTTTAATTTTTATCGCTGCGTACTTCTTACTCCCACCATCAATTTCGTTAAACGATCGCCATAATAGCTATTCGTCCAATTCCACTGATAATTCCCATATTATTAAAAATTTTAATATTAGATTATTTCTTTTTGACTTCTTATATCCTCATTCGACATTCGTTCCTTTCGTTATTTTTAGCTTCTTTATTTGATTACATTTTATGTTATCAAAATTGAACGTCCACGTGGTTGTCTTCCTAATCTGCTTTAAATTTGTATTGCATAGATAATGCGTATAGATATTTAATACACTATATCGACATAACACGATACAAATTTTGCTGTATCAAAAGTGTAACCACTACGATTAATGTTATCCCATTTGTCTGTAAATCTATTGTTTATATAAAATATAATCATACGCATTAAACAAAATCACTTTTTTTCGTTGATCGTCGCAAACTATACCTATTTGTTCTTCTTTCGTTCGTGCAAACCAAAACGTACAAAAGAAAGAAAGAAAGAAAAAGAAAGAAAGAAAGAAAGAAAGAAAATATACAATAACAGATCCGAATATCGTCGGGTTTCGTGACTCCTGAATATATGCAACCCTCCTGACGCTCGAAACGTAGGTTTGTATCGAGAACATCTTTTAGGCGCAACGATTTTTTTCTAAGCAGTGCGTATGCGTTAATCTCTCTCTCTCTCCTTCTCTCTCTCCTTCTCTCTCTCTCTCTCTCTCTGTCTCTCTGTCTCTAATATTGTTATTAACGAAACGAAGTTGCAGCTTAAGAGGAATTAAACAAATAGATATGTAACAAGGTCTTCATATATACTTTTCTCTTCTTTCGTGCTACTTCAATTTTTAGCAGCGGGATTTACCAGAAGAAAGAAAAAACGGGAAAAGAAAAATGGGATGAAAGACGAAAACAAAAATAAAAATAAAAGAACAAAGTGAACAAAAAGTATTTTGAACAGAACAGTCGCTAATATAAACGTCCTGGGCATATATTTCAAACGGAGTTTTAAATAGTACTTCCCTCTCTCTCTCTCTCCCTCTCTCTTTCTCTCTCTTTTAAACTTTGATTTCGCGTAGGGATATAAATCACGCGTCAGATGCGCGGAGTCGTTGGTCATTCAGTTTCATAAAAGATTCCGAGTATCTACAAACAACTTACACTCTCTCGTACACGTACACGCATACGCATGCACACGCACATATACGCCTTACGCGCGCGCAACGTTTTCTCACGCACACGCACATACACACACACACACACACACACACACACACACACTTTTCTCTCCCTCTCGCTATCACTCTCTCGGTAGCACTTCAACAGGACACACACAACGCGTTTAAAGCTACATTCACATCATCCTTGCCCAGGTCGACGTAAAATCTGCACTCTCAGCGTTCTTAGTGAGCCGCTCGAAATAACGCGCACCAGGAGCATCACAAAGCCTGTGACTAAGAGCAACCCGACGAGAATCTCTACTCGTACGCACAACCAAATGCATCCTCTACGACAGGTCCGTGAAATGTCATCGGGATAATGTAAGGAATAGTACCTTCAAAGGTTTTAACGTGCACGCACGTAGAAAAGAAAAAAGAACAAAAGAGAAAGAGAGAGAGAGAGAGAGAGAGAGAGAGAGAGAAGGGGAAAAAGAGAGAAAGAAAATAATAAAAGGATAAGGCTGGCTCGAAGGATATTTCAACGGATGCGTTTCGTTAATTTCCCTTTCGGAAAGATATTCGGATAAATATTTTCCTTTCGACGCGTTGCATGTTCCTGAATGAAAGGAAGGATTAGACGGACTTAGGCGGAGAGGGAGGAGGAGGAGGAGGGAACGAGAGAGAACGTCGTTTATCTTTCTGACCTGTAACGCAATTTGTACTTTACCCATTTCATCATGCAAAATCGCGGACACACGAGAGTATTCCTGCTTAGAAATATATATATATATATATATATATATATATATATATATATATATATATATATATAGTTTTTTTTCTTTTTCGTTTCTTTAATTTCATCATTCAATTTAACCGTCCATAATTATTTATCTATTTTCGTCAAGACGTACTACAGTATTCTATTGGGATTATATATAAATGTCTATACACGAGAATTATTCTATAAATAAAATTAATAATAATAATAATAATTTTATTAATGTACACACGCACACGCACACACGCACATGCTTGATCCAGCTCATAGTCCATCCAAATCGCAACTCGCGTCTTTCTTATTTCCATTTATTCCGGTCTCTTGGTGTCATTTTCAAGATCCAACGAAACAATGTATCGTCGCTCTTTACGTGACGTCTTTGATAAATAATTAAATAGGAGAAAGAAAAGCAAAAAAATATATATATATCAATTTTCCGACATAATTCAATCAAAAATTTGATAATCACCGGGAGGTATCAATTCGAAATCGTCGTAAAGTATAAATCAATCTTAATCGATTTTAATAGGTACGATTCGATAGAGTTTTCTTTTAATTATGACATTCCTGTATGAAAGTTTCATCGACCGAACGAACGAAAATATCAATAGGGAGGAAACGGTAAACTCGATATCTCGCGATAAAATGCATAATGCACGTTCAGGCGGGAGAATAAAACGATCGACGAAATTAAAGACGACGATCGAGAATCATGTAAAATTATTCGAGGGGACGCGTCGTTAGAACGTCGAACGTCTTACGTCGTTAAATGGCTTGAACGATATGAAACTGGCCTGGTATGGTGATAGGAAGAGACTTTTGCTGTATCCAGAAGAAGTTGAACTCTTGGTGAGAGTTAAGGGCGAATCCGGTCGGTGTTCAAACACTTGAGTATGGCTGACGCGATAGGTTAGCCGCGATCCTCTTCGAAACCCTCTTCCGTTTCATCCTTTTCCGTCGAAAGCGGTTAACATCGACTCGGCGATACGCGAAGAGGGTGCAACCCCCTGAACTCTCTCTCTCTCTCTCTCTCTCTCTCTCTCTTTCTCTCTCTCTTTGTCTCTCTCGTTCACTGGTTACTCGGCCCGTTGTATGCAAACAAGGTGCTTGTTTCTAAATTGAGTTGCAAGTCGGTCCCATCGTTAATTAATATATCTCGGGATACGAGCGTATTAAGCTCGATGAGAAACGGTATTTGAGCCTTTAGCACCCGTGCGATCGTCGTGTATTAATACAATGGTGTTTGCCGTAAGAGATGTGTATTGTTTGTCGGAGCCAAACCGTTGTGTTGTAGTCGAAATTGTGGAAAGGAGAGAAAGTAGATATCGGTGGGTTGGGGTGAAATGAGGTGGGGTGAGGTGTGAGGCGAGGCGAGGCGGGGGGATGGTTTTAGTGGATGGGTAACAAGAGAGAGAGAGAGAGAGAGAGAGAGAAGAGTCGAAACGAGCGACCTGGGAGTCGTACCAATCATAAACGGACCGTAGCGGCTCGACAAGGCGGTTACGAAATGGTGAATTTTCATGATACGAACAAAGCAAGCGCGCGTTTCTCATCTTGACGAAATCAAAATCTCTTCCGTTACGTCTTTAATCACATAATAGATTAGTATTATTTGACGTACGAACGAGATGACAGAATTCTGACAAACGGATTCTATTAGTACCATCGCTTTTTTACGTCGATATTAATCTCAGGCAATTCGATACCATCCTTACTTAAACTGCTTTTCCGAGTTCTCCGAGGAATTAACGGATATTCCGAGTTCGTTTGTTCGTTCACCCATACTCGAAATGATTCTTATCTTTGGTTTTCCTTCTTTTTCTGTTTTTTTTTTTTTTTTTTTTTCTTTTTTCAGTGCCTTCATGGAATCCCATGAAATCGTGAATATACTTGTTTTTGCTTCACGGATTTTAATATCTTTTCTACTGACTAAACGGAGACTACGGAAAGAGAGGCTACAACAGAGCTGTGGAATGTACTGTGTTTAAACGAACCACTGTAGGAGTCAGTAGATATCAAATTAGGGTGTAAAATGGGACTTTCTTGATGGTTTCAAAAGGCAGTTAGGGTGGAATAGATGAACGAGAGAGGTTATAAAAAGGGGAAGGCATATATGGGCGAAAGGCTGCAGGAGACAGAAACATATACGTGAACGGAAACAGAGAGGGAGGGAGAGAGAGAGAGAGAGAGAGAGAGAGAGAGAGAGAGAGAGAGAGAGAGAGAGAGAGAGAGAGAGAGAAAGAGGGAGAAAGGAAGAGAAAGAGACAGACTGATAGACTGACAGATAGACAGACAGACAGACAGACAGACAGACAGAGAGAAAGAGAGAGAGAGAGAGAAGAGAGGGAGAGGTTGGCAATGTATCCATGTTTAGAAATTCCATTACTCGTGAGATGAGGTCAGTGCACGAGCTATTCATTAAACGCTATATTTTCTACCTGCGTTAACAACATCCAACAGGGAATGCCCGCTGACCCTACAAGCCGCTTTACTCGACCCATCAGAATACCTTTCGAGAAGTTCGATCGTTTCGGACCAATCGCAGGTAACGGGTTCGAAGTGTTAAATCGATGAATACACTACCCACATAATTCTTCATCTTATGAAGAAATTGTTAACGCTTGATGTTCAAACTGAAGGAATTCGAGAATAATACGATATCGGTCTCAATTTACGTTCACCACGTGATCTCGGATTCGAGTAATATTTTTCCTCGTTTACTTTTCTCTTATACCTATTTTCCTTCTTTTCTTTCGTTCTTTTTTGTTTTTCTTATATAGAAAACTTTTCCTAATCGCTCGTAAATCGCTAACACTTAAGGGAACACTAAATCAAGGTCAGCCGTTCACGACGTGACGACCATTCTTTTTCTCAAATTGCGACTTCTCTACCACCACCACCACCACTACTACTACTACTACTACTACTACTACTACTTACTGCTACTACTCTCCCAGATATGATTTAGTACTTTTGACAGGATTAATAATTCCAAAACTCTCCATGGTGGTAGCAGATGTCGAGACATTTTCGCACCCCATTCCGAGTCTTCCAACATGATCTCCGACGAACACTCGCTTCCCTGTTCGTTCTTCTTCTTCTTTGTCTTCTTCTTCTTCTTCTTCCTCTTCCTCTTCTTCAAGTTGTACTTCTTCGTCCTCTCCTTCGTCCTCCGACAAAGGTAAATCTGTCATATCCCTATGATATATCCTTCTCTACCCCGTATGATGCTACTCTTCCACCATAACTCCAGGCCGAAAGAATAAAGGAACATAAGAGGGATTAAAAAGATATCCAGAAAAATATTTCTTCGATAAATCAAAAATATCGATGACTTCTTCCCTTCATAAAGAGAATATATATATATATATATATATATATATATATATATATATATGTATATATATAAAGTAATAATAATAATATTAATAATAATGATGATGATGATGATGACGACGACGACGATGGATATATAGTAAAAAGTATTAGACGAGGATTATCGGTTGCATTTACGGTTTTCGAAAAGTCGATAATTCTGTTGATTCGTATATTATATATTTTCTTGACAAAATGAAAATGTTTTCTTTTTTTCGAATGTCGTTTTTATTTCGAAAAAAAGGAACGTGTAACATAACTCTCGTGCATTTACACGAACACCGTACCAGTCGAATTTATAAATTTATACCTTTCTATCTAATCCCTTCCGAAATATATTATCTACTTAAACACGTTTCTTCGTTTTTACATTTCTTTGGAATATATATGTATATATATATAATGACAGCGGACTTTAATGAGAATTCATGTCTCATATAACATTTCAATCGTAGAAACGTAGAATTATAACTTATATAAGAAGCAATTTATCGGTAGCTATCTGGGGAAACATATATTACATAATAATTGTAAAATGAGTGCGTACATGATTAGATAACGAATACCTTGAAATTAAATTTTCTTATAGGTATAAGAAGGTAATAATATTTCATAAAATCATATAATTCGATTATTATTAACTATATATATATATATTGATTTAAAAAAAAATTACGTCGATTTTAATTGATCCTTTCAAATATATATCAATAACACACGCGAAATATTCATAAGTTTAATATTTGTATATTAAACTTATTACTAACTTATTACTACTTATAATATATATATATATATATATATATGTATGTATTTACTATCAAATGACGTTAATATTAATGAACAAAAATAAAATTAATGATATAAGATTTTGATCGATCTTTCTCATAAATCCCGTTCAATTCAATTATATTTTAATATTCATCTGAAAATCGTCGGGAAGTTCGTATAAGAAAAAAAAAGGAAAAGAAAGATAAAAAAGAAGAGGAAGAAAAATTAAAAAAGAAAAGAAAAGGGATACAAAAGACTAATCGATTTTCCAAGAGAGAGAGAGAGAGAGAGAGAGAGAGAGAGAGAGAGAGAGAGAGAGAGAGAGAGAGAGAATAAATTCTCGAATAACGTCGAGCTAACGCAGTGAGACGCACGATTTGAGACTCATTGGATGGGGGTGGGGGGATCGGTGGCAGGGAGGAGGAGGGTGGTATGGTGGGTTGGACGTTTGGGCAAATCAAGCGTTCGACGAAAGAGAACAAAAGCATTTTTACCGTCATAAGAGTGCTATTATCAAAGATGGCAGTAGTCGAGGAAGGGCCGGACTTCTTGGAAGATGATGATTCCGAAGACGAAATTGCGATACGAAAGAACCGCGCGCGCATGCCTGTGGCTCTACTTAGATTGGTGGTAGGGTATAAGGCCTCGGCCTCTCTTACTCGAAGTTAGGTATAATAGTGGGGGCAAACGAAGAGTGGGGATGTAGGCTGTACCAGTGAGACAGAATGAAAAAGAAAGAGAAACAGACAGAGAGAGACAGAGACAAAGACAGAGAGAGAGAGAGAGAGAGAGAGAGAGAATGAGAAAGAAAGAAAGAGCGAGAGAGTTAGAGAAAGAGAGAGAGAGAGAGAGACACAGGTTGTTCCCGATCCAGCGCGGTAATAGAGGGCAGGTAGGCGGGTCGGCGGGCACGAAAAGTAGGGCCCCGCGGCTTCGAAGGAACGTTTTTCTCTAAATTACAGTCCCGACCGCGCTCGTTCTGTTCCGTCGTACCTTTCCCGTGAGCGCGAGTCACTACTACTACTACTAATACTACTACTACTACTACTACTACCACTACTACGGCAACTTGGCTACTACCTGAATTCACTATCTTCTTTCTCTTTCTCATTCTCTCGTTCTCTCGTTCTCTCGTTCTCTCATTCTCTCGTTCTCTCATTTTCGAAGGGCTCATTTTCGCACGGCCGCAAATAACGAAATATCGTAATTCGATTTCGTTTTACATTTCTTTCTCCTTTTTATTCTTCTTCTTCTTTGTATTTTTTTTTCTCTCTCCTGCTCCTCCTCCTCCCCCCCCCCTTCCCCATTCATCTCTTTTCTTTCTCTTCATTTACCTTTTTCATTTTCTTTTTTTCGTTTATTTAACGATATTAAAAAATAAAAAATAAAGAGAAGAGGAAAGGTAGGAAGAAAAATTGACGCCACCGTGAATTTTCATTGGTAAAAATCCTATGTCAACACCCATAGGCTTCCGGGATCTATGAGATATGGGATAGGAGATGAAACAATTTGTCGAGCCACTTACAAGATGGATCGCCTGTCGGTGGATAAGATAAAGAGAGATAGATAGATATATGTATATGTATATATATATATATATATATATATATATATATATATATATATATATATATATATATGTAGAGAGAAAGAGAGATAGAGAGAGAGAGGGGTTTTTGACGCTTGGTTATCGATCGTTCGTTCAACGACGATACAAGAAGTGACGTTAATGTATGTTTCGTTGTCGCTAAGGAAAGATGCGAAGGTGTTTGAATTCGTTCTTTAAAGTTGACGACTGTGACTACGACAACTAGAACGACGAATAGGAAGACTAGGACGACTAAGACGACGCGGACGATGATGATGATTATGATGATGATGATGATGATGATGATGATGATGATGATGATGATGATGATGATGATGATGATGATGATGAGGATAATGATGATGATGATGATGACGAAGACGACGACGATACGAAGAGAAGGAAGTAGAAACGTCGTCTTCTTCGTCTTCGTCTTCTTTTTCTTCTTCTTCTTCTTCTTCTCGAAAACTTAAGTTAAGTCTCGGAGGTTCAGTGATTTCCTTGAAAAT
>OU426861.1:772064-784564 GCA_911387685.1 Dolichovespula media
GAAACTGGAAGTTCGTAGATTCTACCGAGATGTTCGATCGTCCGGAGTAAGCACGTTGCCGTTGCTGACGACGCGAACCATTCGACGGATGTATTCGAGCATCATGGAACATGGAGTGAGACCGAGAGAAAGAGAAAGACAGAGAGAAAGATAGAGAGAAAGAGAGAGAGAGAGTGAGCGAGAGGATGGGGGGGGGGAGAAACCATCCGGTCAGCCCACGAAGAGAAGCTGGGAGTCTACAATCTGCATAATTTCCTTCTGGATTTCCTCCTCGTTCCTTCTTTACATGCACGCATTTTGCGGAACACTTGGATCGCATTAACGAGTCCCTACTATATGTAACTAAGTACGTATAGGTACGTCTTGACTTTAATCGAAATAAGAGGAATGATGATCGTGGAATCTCCCCGACAAACTCTGGAATTCAATCGATTAGTCCGTTGGTAATTAATTACTTTCTCGCCTGTCCACGGAGTGTCTCGGCTATTAGCGTACACGTTGGATGTAAACCTTTAAATGAAAGATAAACCGGGTGACCGGGGATGATTAGTGATCGTTATGTACGAAATAAGGTTTGGCCGAGATTGAACTTGATTCCTCGCGGTTGGTTATTAAACTAGTCAACCGATTTCGAATTTCTAATGAACTTCGACGTTATATTGAATTTTAATAGGGCGCGGGAAGGGGGGAGTAGAGTAGGATAGGGTAGGGAGAGAGTTAACCGTAATTACACGTTATATACGTTAGAAAGCGGACGATCGCCGTGAGATATTCAGATCTGGTGTCTGAGATAACAGGATACGAGATGAACGTATATACTCTCTCCATGTTGGTGCTTTTGTGCGACGATTTGACACGGAAGTATGTACGTACGTTATAAATCTATGGCATCGATCATCGGCTAATGCAAAGCCTGCCCTGAATACGCTCGAGATAACCTCTAAGTGGTAACCGCGAATAGATTCGCCCCCTTACTTTCCTACGATCTCTCTCTCTCTCTATCTATCTATCTATCTATCTCTATCTCTCTCACTCACTCTCTGTGGAGTCATCTCGTTCCGTTATCGTCAACGTATGAAACGTCGCGACAACGAACTCGAAATGAATTGTATTCCCAACCGACGCCTCTCCCTCCCCCTCCCCCTTCCCCCCGTTGATTCTGAACGCGTTTTGGATGCTTCAAAAAAAGAAAAAAAACAAAGGAAAAAGAAGAAAAAGAGGAAGATTCCGACGGAATACCGAGGAGATAATTAGACGTAAAAAAAAAAAAAACACGTTTCGTTAATAAAAAAGAGAACTACGAGGCGATTATCGCGAGAGATAATAAATAAATCTCGAGAATTGGATAATTATCTTTCGTTTTGGTTACGTACGAGAAGAGGATAGAGAGATAGAAAGAGAGAGAGAGAGAGAGAGAGAGAGAAAAGCCGATATGATCGATGAGACGGACCAATGAATCGACCGACTCGAATAGAGTTATAAAAATGTCGAAATTTACATAAATATCTCGTCTCTCTGGGAAACCAATTTCGAATCTTAGTTCGTAACTTCGAGTCGATCATTTACCATTTTACGTACGACCGTTTCTAGAAAACGAGGGGGGTGGGGGCGCGGACGGGGAAGGGGGCGGTGGAAGAAAATATAAACGAAAGTCGTCGAAAGAATGGACGAATATATATGTCTGTGTGCGTTGTACAAAGCTCTAGGGCTAATGCAATCGAACGAAACACTCCCGTCGAGCTAACGCATGACAAATATTTAAAGAAGATCCTCGAGTGCAGTTTCCACGAAAGACGACCCTACCGAATATCGAAGAAGAAGAAGAAGAAGAAGTCGAGTTATTGAGTTTTCTCTTTCTTTCTCTGCCTTTATGTCTTTTTTTCTCAACCTCTCACTCTCTCTCTCTCTCTTTCTCTCGTTGTATCGCATACAACTAACCGAGGGAAGTCGTAATAAGTTGTCGTGGGAAATAAAAGTAGACGTCGTGTAGTTACTGGATATGAGGCACGGGAAACGTGGGAGGAAAAAAATAAAAAAAAAAAAGAAAGAGAAAGAAGAAGAAAAGGAAAAACAAGTAAAGAGGGAAAAAAAGGCAAAAAGAACGAAGCGTCGTTATAGATACTGCGAGAGTGATTCTTCTTAGTTTCCCTTGATTATTCCGTAGAGATTAAACGTACGACAAATAAATTAATGTAAGTGGGTAACATATGTAAATGCGATTTCTGAACCTAAATGTTAAGGAGGTTACGTATGTGTGTCTGCTTACAAACCGATCGAAACTAATTTCCTTTTAATTCGAGTCATTGAATTAAATCTAGATACTGTGAATATTCATGATTATGGTTAAACTGAATAATTTGCATAATTTCAAACTGAAGGATTTTGACGGATCTCAAAACAATCGATTTTACGTATCGTGGGTATTTAAATAATGACGTAATTACTATCACATTAAATATCCCGATCGTGTATTAATCATTCTGAAATGATGCCGATGATAAATAATAATTAATACAAAAATTAAAAAGACAAAAAAATAAGACAAAAGAAAAGAAAAAGTATTAATTATCGCGGACCCTCCGAAGTTTTTTCTTCCGAAGGAAATGCTTTCTTTTTTCTTCTTTTGTTCCTTTTTTTCTCTCCCCCTCTCCGAGAGGTCCTTTTGTCAGGACAATAATAAAATTAAGATATGCTACCTGTCGACGTTTCCTCTGTTCGTAATCAGCGAATCGAGAGAGAAACGTGATCGTAACCGGTGAAGCTGAATCAAATCGATAACGGACGTGGATTCGGGGTTGTAGTATGTACGACAGCTGCTTCTTCTTCTTCTTGGGTCGCGTGACAGGTGTCTTCTTCTTCGAGAAGAGTTATACGTATATACCATAGGGAGTAGAATTTCTCAAGGTCGTTTCAAAACTTGAGACGTATGTATATATATGTATATATGTATATATGTATGAACGGTTATGAGGACGGTCAACAGGAAATTCGTAAGGTCCGCGGAAGAAGAAACTCTTTCTTTCTTTCTCTCTCTCTCTCTCTCTCTCTCTCTCTCTCTCTCTCTCTCTCTCTTTTTCTCGGGTGCTGCGATGCGTAAAAAGGTTTAGAGGGAAAGAAAAAGAAAAAGAGAAGAAGAGAGAAAGAAAAAAAGGAAAAAATAAAGAAAACAAAAGAGAAAAAAGGAGAAACAAAAGGGGATAGGCTTTCGTTTCGGAATACAAGCGCATCGAAAGCTTGCTCCGTAGAGGATTCTCCCGATTTGCCATGCCCGAGTCGAATCGACGTCCTGGTAGAAGTTCTACGGGATTTTTGCGTGAGTCTCACGTTTTTCGATGAAAATAACAAACGATGCTAATATACGTACCGACGAAATAAAAAAGCATTTGATAGGGGGGGGGGGAAAGAAAAAATATAGAATAGAATTGAGAAATTATCAAACGTGAAATCACCTCTATCCATCCCGCCTCTCGCCGAAAACGTGAATCCAATGACAAATTTTTATTACGATCGATATTCTCGAAGAAAAAAAAAGAAAGAAAAAGAAAAAGAAAAAGTGGGAAAACGAACAAATGTTTGCGTCCGTTCTTGATTCAACGTAACACCGGAACACCTTTAATATTATTTCGTTCGTAAACTAATCAGGCACCCACTGATCCATCGGCACTACCACCATAACCACCACTACCGTCACTACCACTACTCTCCCCCAGCCCCTTCTCCCGCAACCCTCGCCCCACTATTTCCAATCGATGATTTCGAAGAAAATAGCTTCGTAACACTAACATAACACGTTCGTTCGTTTGTTCGTTCGTTCGTTCGTTCGTTCGTTCGCTCGTTCGTACGGCCCCGCCCAATCGAATCCATCGATGAACTTTAAACTCGTATAAATAGAATACCGAAACACCATGGACGCGCGGAATATAGTCACGGTTTATCATCCGACGCGTACGTATGTCCGTCTTGAAAACTCTTCGAAGACAGAAGTAATATCGAAATACACGCACGCACGCACACGCACACACACACACAAAAGAAAGAAAGAAAGAAAGAAAGGAAGGAAGGAAAAAAGAAACGTCGAAAATAAAATTGCATCGAGTAGGTACGATCTATGGAAGGGGGGCCAAGGGGAGGAGTGACGGCGGTGAGGTGTGGTGGGGTGGAGGAGCGGGGGAAGGCGATCGAACCAAAAAAAGGAGAAAGAAAACGAGAGAGACCCGCGTGAGACGCGTGTTGCGCGTAAGTAAAAGAATCGTCGAACAGATCGTGGTACAGGAGGACACATCGTACGTGGTCGAGAAAGGGCCCCGGTCAGAGAAAGAGAGAAAGAGAGAGAGAGAGAGAGAGAGAGAGAGAGAGGGCCCCTCCTCCCTCCCTCCCTCCCACCGACACCCCAAGCGCACGGTATTAGAAACGAATATAAATATAAATCGAGCGTGGTACTGGCGTTAGTGGGTTCGGTAGTGGGAGATATCTCTCGGGTATTGGTGCCGTCGACGAAGTTACACGCACGAAGAAGGTCTATAGAGTCCTGTCCTCGCTCGCGCACGAGGCCCCTTTCCTCCACCTCCTCAACCTCCTCCTCCTCCTCCTCCTCCTCTTCCTCCTCCTCTTCTTCTTCTTCCTCCTTCTCTTTCTCTCTTTCTCTCTTTCTCCTCTTCTCCACCACTTACCTTCCCTCCTTGTACTGTGCTGCTGGTGCTGCGTTCTCCGTGAGGAAAGGCCCCGAGAGAGTGGGCTCAGTGTCCGCTCGGCCTCAGAGCGCCCCGTGCCAAGAGAGAAGGAAGGAAGGAAAGACTGGTGAACGCCGCTTCTAGAAGGTTTTAATGCCTCACTCGCGCCGGCTCCAGACGCGAGTTATAACCGCTCCCAACGGTATACAGTAACAAATACGAAAATCAAAAGGGATATATATATATATATATATATATATATATATATATATACATATATATACACACGTGTTTATATATCCTTAACGTTCAGTGTTATACGAGAGGACTTTTAACCTAACATTCAAGATGTTTCTACAACGTGATCGGACAACGCTCGTCTAATAATCCTTTTTTCTTTGCTACCCCTCCTCCTCCTCCTTCTCCTTCTCCTCGTCGTCGTCGTCCTCCTTCTCCTCGTCGTCGTCGTTCTCCTTCTACCCCCATCCGACCACCCCACCCCACCCCTCCTCTATTTCTCTCATTCTCTCTCTCTCTCTCTCTCTCTCTCTCTCTCTCTCTCTTTATACCTACCTCTTTCCTTCCTCAAGTAAAAAGACAGCTCGAGAAAGATCGTTCAATTGAATCTTTTCTTGGATCAAGTCGATCAAAAGAGAGAAAGACCACTACCACGTCTTTCTTGTGATTTTTTTCTTTCTTTTTTTATTTCTCTCTCTCTCTCTCTCTCTTTCTCTCTCCGCTTGTCCTTCCTCACCTCCTTCTCCTGTTCGTTCAACACGCCGTCGAGATACCCACGGCGCTCGGCTTTGTAGTCCGCGAGCAGTGCCGCGTATTAAAACGTTAATCTCCGATGTGTACTACCGGTTATACGTACAGATTGCTTGTTTCTCTCTCTCTCTTTCTCCCTCTCTTTTTCTTTCTCTCTCCCTCTCTCTCTTGATCGTTCCTCCAGCCCTCCACCTCCCTTTCCCGAGCCCCCTATCCTTTCGTCCTCCGGCTCGTTCGTGGTCGGTGCTTTCGCCGTAGCGCGTACTCGACCTGTCTCTCTCTCTCTCTCTCTCTCTCTCTCTCTTTCTCTCTCTCTCTCTCTCTCTCTTTCTCTTTCTCTTTCCCTCTTTTGCAGTCCCTAGCTCAGTACATCTATAGACCTTCTTCTTTTTCTTTTGCTTCATCTTTTGCATCATCTTCGTCTTCCTCTCTTTCATCTTCCTCGTCTTAACCCATCCTCAACGCCCTAGTATCCTCTACCCTCCCCCCTCCTCCTCCTCCATAACCGCGAAGTCCTTCATATTTCATCGAGCTCCTGTTAAAACGTGTAACCCGCTCCAATGAACCGCAAGGCGAAATCGAAGGCTCCCGCCAAAAGTTTATCGCGATAGTATTACCAAATTGATCAGGTTAACGATGAACGTCGGAAGATCTCCCGAGGAGGACGTCCTTCGATTAACGAAGGACGTGATATGTACGGAGAAAGAAATCGGATGATGATAAATATTTCCTAACGTCGATTCGACGCTGATTAATCCTAAAAACGTGTGAGAAAACGAGGAAGGAGAGAGAAAGAGAAAGAGAGAGAGAGAGAGAGAGAGAGAGAGAGAGAGAGCGAAGATATGAAGAAGGAGAAGCTGTCGAACGCGTTGATCGCGTTGGTGCGACCAGAGGCAAGCACCTCGACTTCGAGTAGCCTAGCCAGAAGGCGAACAGCTACTGTCCTTGGTTCCAGGAGATGGTGGCAGGGTGGTTGTTGGGCAACCAGAAGCCACCAGGAGGCCTACCTCCGACGACTCTACGCCAGAAAGAACGAACAGCATACCGCGAAAGGCAATGCCGTGGATAGGAACGTCGAGGTCGAAGGTCGAAGGTCAGAACTTGGAAATAGTTGGTCGCAGTCCCAGATCGTTTACGATTTACCGGCGAACGGTGAACATTACCTCGACGATTTCTTGAGAAATCGTAAGGGCGATACCAACGAGGCCGACGTAGATGTCGTCGATGTTGAAGAGGAAGAGGAGGATGTCGTTGGTGTTATGGTCGGTTGTCCGGCCCTGACGGCCTCGCGTGCCAGTCCCACGGAGAAGTGCGTGGAATACTTGAACGGTGCTCATGACGCGACGACCACGGTGAACTTTGAAAACGATCGTCGCGAGCCCAATCGTATCAACGAGTGTGGATCCTTGCATTCTTGTTACGATGTCACGGAGTAAGTCTATCGTCGATCGCTTGAAAATATTCTATCATTCGGAATACCAATTGAATTGTGTTCGATTTCATTTTCACGGATTGTCGGAACGAAAGACGAAGTGTTAAGAAGCAATCGTGTTGTATTAGTACGATGTTTTTATTATGGAGATTTATTGAAGGAAATAAAAAAAAAAGAAGAAGAAAAGAAAAGAAAAAAAAGGGAAAATGTAATCTCGACGATGAGTTATTTCTTTTTTCTTTCTTTCCTTTTTTTTACAGACCACAAAGCATAAAATTGGATTATATCGTTTCGTCTTTTAAACGACGAAAGGAAATTTTATATGACTCCTCGCATTCTCATATAAAATAATATTATCGAATTGGCTGATATGTTACTATCGGAATTTTTCGATATCTTCGTTACAAATATTATATCTCAATGGTATAATGTTTTTTTAGTTAATATATGATAACAATTATATTAATGAGATTTATATTTCGTTATAAAATAATTAAAAATCAACCGATCCAATACCATATAAATTTATTCGCTTTCGACGATTTAACGATCGATAAGAAATTGATTATTATTTCGTATCGTTTCACGTGAAAGAGGAAACATACTCGTTAAGTATAGTGTGAACTATCATTGTCTTATTTCTGCTTTCTATAAGATCTGATAAAGAAAAAAAATTGATATATGCGCTATATATCGGGTTGGTACGTAAATAAGCGCAGTTTCATTATAACACATTTCTAAGTTATAACGGCACTGGTATCTCCAAATGAATCCCACTATTATTTCATGTTATTAAAAGTACAAAAAAATATACCTTTCTTGTTACTTCTCGAGAGAGAAGTTTCAAACGGTGAACTAGTATTGTCTTCCTTCTTACTACCTATAACATCGATAACAAATTGAATTATACAATATATTACATTGGATCGAACTGTCGTTTCATTGTAATACCATTTCTCATTTATAACGGCACTTACTATATCCCCAAATGAACCGATTATCATAACGTAATTATCATTGATACGAAATAGACGCCATTATTCTCGTTAGAAATCAAAAGATAATACGAAAAGGAATGGCAAATCGTTGAGGCATGATGATCATAGAGCGTTACGTTATCGTTAATGAACGTTTTTATACGCGCGCTTACAGAAAGGTGTGCAGAAGCTGCAGGTGTCCGAGGGAGGAACATCAAAGAGGATCGACGGAAACGGGCGGCCCATCAGGATTGGGCCTTGGCCCGGGTCCGCCGATGGCGATGGCAATGGCGTTTCAAAGCGGTGCCGGGGCAGGCTCCCATCAGGAACCGTTCAAGAGCCCGGTGCAGGCGGCACCGGCTGGTCTTGCTCTCCAGGAAGCTTTGATGCATCATCAGAGGCACTCGCAGAGCGACGACGATAGCGGATGCGCGCTCGAGGAGTACACGTGGGTACCGCCTGGCCTTAGGCCTGACCAGGTAAGGGAGGAACGGTTAGGAGAGAATATCTCTTCTCAAAGATTCCTATCTCTTTTATGTTCGTATGCGTTAGACCAAACGATCGATCCTCTATATCAGTTTCTTATTCATCATATTCGTCTTTTTATTAATCCCTTTAAAGGGATATTAAACATCGCGTGTTGAGGTTTTGCGCGAGCGCGTCCTTGAAACTTACACCTTTTAACTCTTCCGATTGATAGATCGGTATCTTCGGTCCGACGTATAGCACAAAAATTCCTTTTCTTTCCTTTCGTTCCTTTTCTCTCTTTTTTTTTTTTTTTCCTTCTCTGCCCGACTATACAACACCCCGCTCTCATTTATCATCGGCTCGATAGAACGATTAGTTTTTATGGCGATCACGAGTATGTACGATGTCGTTTGCTTCGTGCGTTTTCTTTTCCTTTTTTTATATGGGAAAAGCTGGATATATATATATATATATATATATATATAAAGAGAGAGAGAGAGAGAGAGAGAGAGAGAGAGAGAGAGAGAGAGAGAGAGATATGTATATGTATAACCGCTTACGTATATCCAAGCTTACGTATTTTCACATTTTAATTATTTGTATATCTAATCACTATTTTAACAGGACTAGACTGAAACGTACTCGTTTCACGATCGGTTATACCACCGCGTGCATGGCCATTAAACCGT
Organism: Dolichovespula media; assembly: GCA_911387685.1. Classification (NCBI taxonomy): domain Eukaryota; kingdom Metazoa; phylum Arthropoda; class Insecta; order Hymenoptera; family Vespidae; genus Dolichovespula; species Dolichovespula media. Next base: position 781,069 of record OU426861.1, read on the forward strand.
GAGAGCGCAATTTAATCCATGAGAACACCACCGCGATGGTATACTCTATAGTTATACAGGATGTTGCAGGAGTTGGGCGCGAATGAAAATGCACCGTAGAAAATTGCTCCTCGAGCGCGACTACTTATTAGATTAGACTGCTTTTTTACGGGAGATCGATTTCGTTCCGTTAACATCGATTTTGTATTATTCAAATATGCGTGGCAAAGTTGCACCGTTATCATTCGATCTTCCAACATAAGAAATCATATATATTCTCTTGAAATCATATTCTTTCGTTCTTTCATAACGAATGAACATATATATATATATATATATATATATATATGTAATAATATTAGTTCACTATTAGTTTAATCTTTAGCTAAATGATAATAAATAATGAAGTAAAATTTAACGTCAATGTTTTGATGAACATTTATTTTCATTTCAAAAGTAAATAATATCTGATCGAATAAATAAATAAATAAATATTTTATCGTAGTATGATAAAATTTAATACATGATATATAACACGTAATGTTGACGTCATTAAATAGTATATATTGTTTGACAATACATTTTTACATTCTTAATTGATAAATTAATTCGACTTTGTCAAATTTCTCTTTATAATTGTGTTGAATAGATATTTTTTTTTATTTCTCATTTATACAATAATTATCTAAGAAAGTTTATATTATTTAAAATAATTTATAAGATCAAAATGCATATAAGATATAAATATACACGTTTTTGCCAGTTAAACAGGCTAAATAACAGACTCGTATAAAGTCAGTTCAATATTCTTTAACTTTTACTTTTCTCTATTTTTATATTTATTCTAAAGAAAACAAAAAAATATATATTATTTAAATGATCTTCACAATTCGTTGACGGTTTTTATTTAAAATATAAAAACTACATAAATATATTTATACAAAAATGTACATTTTCAATAAAAATCCTTATTTATTATGACACCTTCAGAGTCACATCTACATTCTTTAACTTTTATTTCTCTCTATATTTGTATTTATCCTAAAGAGAACAAAATATATATATATATATATATATATATATATATATATATATATATTATTTAGATTAACTTCATAATTCGTTGACGGTTTTTATTTGAAATATAAAAACCATGTAAATATATTTGCATAAAAGTTTACAACAAAACCTATATTTATAATGATTCTTATTAATAATCACGATCATATTATATTTGACATTTCTTTCGTTCGTTCGTCATAAATCATATTATATCCGTTTACGTAGATACGTATAATTATTATTCACCAACGAAGCACATATATTGTGGATGTAATACAGTATCATCGGCGTTAACAGTTCCGTTTGAAATGTTATAGGTGCACCTGTACTTCAGTAGCCTACCAGAAGAAAAAATACCGTACACGGGTAGTGCCGGTGAACGCGAGAGGGTTAAGCAACTGCTTCAGCAGCTACCACCGCACGATAACGAAGCGAGATATTGTAGCGGTCTATCGGAGGAAGAGAAACGCGAGTTGAGAGTATTCGCGGCACAACGGAAACGGGAAGCACTTGGTAGAGGACATGCGAGTCAATTGGAGAGGCCGCACACCAGCGGATGCCGAGAATGCACGAGGCCGATCGCGACCGGCGAGATGGCAGTCGCAGCGAGCCGCGCGGGTCCTTCTGCCCTTTGGCATCCCGCTTGCTTCGTTTGTTGCGTATGCCGTCAGCTCCTCGTCGATCTCATTTATTTCTGGCGAGACGGTAGGCTCTATTGTGGCCGCCATCACGCGGAAACATTGAAGCCGCGTTGCTGTGCCTGCGACGAGATCATTCTAGCTGACGAATGTACCGAAGCCGAAGGGAGAGCCTGGCACATGAGACATTTTGCGTGTCTCGAATGCGATAGACAGGTGATATACCATTAAGTATTTAGTTCTTGTTCTTTTTCTTTTTTCTTTTTTTTCACCTTTTGCTTTCATTCCAATCCAAATCGAATAAAAATTGAATAAAATATTAATAAAATGTCGATACGACGATAATAACTGATATACGCTTTCGTTTGAGATGACGTAAAATCGTATGTAATTTCTACGTCCTGTCAACTCGCAATACCGCATTACAAATGGAATCGATAGTTATTGTAGATTATCTCTTCTTTATATCACTGAATATCTTATGGAAATATTTATATACGACATCGATATCTATTATGATTGTTGTCTTAGACAAATTTTTGCTCGTCTTTAAAAACTTCGGGGAGGTGAAAAAGGGAACGTTGTTCCTTTCCTTTTTTATTGACAGGGGAACTTCTTGTAAAAAAAAAAAGAAAAAAAGAACAAAAAACAACACTTCGGAAAGACTAACTGTAAATGCAATTTTTAAAATGCAATTATACATAATCAATAAAACAATTGCAGCTCGGCGGTCAGAGGTACGTTATGAGGGAGGGACGTCCATATTGTCTTCGTTGTTTTGATGCCTCCTTCGCCGAATATTGCGACAGCTGCGGCGAACCGATAGGCGTTGACCAAGGTCAAATGTCGCACGAAGGTCAACATTGGCACGCGACCGAGGCGTGCTTTTGCTGTGCCACCTGTCGTACCTCGCTTTTGGGCCGTCCTTTTCTTCCTAGACGCGGTGCCATCTACTGCAGCATAGCCTGTAGTAAAGGAGAACCACCAACGACGCCGAGTGATTCTTCGGCCGGTCCACCCCCTCCTCCCTCTTTTCTCAGGTAAATACACATATCAAAAATTAATACTTGAGTTTGACGCGATACTTTCGCAACGAATCATTTATAGGATAATCACGATAATCGGTCTCACGTTAAATCTAAACAGACTTATTTATATCCCTTTTGTAAGTAAGAACATAGTTATTTTCCTTTCGTTGTCTTTCTTTTTTGTTGTTTCTTCTTCTCCTTCTTTTTTTTTTTTTTCTATAGAGGTAGAAGACAAACGGCAGCAACGAGCGAAGGTTCCTCGAGTCCACCTCCACCGCCGCCTCCTCCGCCCCCGCCAGGATCTAGGCATGTTTCAGGATCGCTAAGAAACTCGCCAAGATTGACGAGGAAACATCAGCAGGTCTCGTCCTCGATAGCGACAACCCCAACGCAGAGTACCTTGAGTCCAGAATTCCCAACGGAGGGATTTCCCACTAGTGGATCTAGGGGTGGAGGTCTCGATAGGGTACTTCTCGAAAGGAATCTCGAGAGATTGTTACAAGAACGTGGCTCTCATCCTGAAGAAAATCGTAGCGATTTGGGAAGGTATGATCGTCGTGATTTTTAAAGGTACTAAAAGAAAAGAAGTCTATAAAAGATCGTCCATGTAAAAATACTATAAAAAAGAGAAACAAACAATCGATTCACATGGAGGAACTTTCTTGAAGACGTATCATATCTTAATCGACCCTAGCTGTGTGCATCTCAAAATAATTTCAAATCGTTCGTTTAGGATGAACTACGCCGTAGGCACTTCGAACAGTCGTCATTTATACGAAATGAATAATT
>OU426861.1:789564-797064 GCA_911387685.1 Dolichovespula media
GTGAAATATTGTGGAAAAAAAGAATTATAACGATTCCCATTGGATACAAACCTAGTGGCTTTATCATAGCTTCTTATAATAGTGACAATCCAATCGTATTCCATGGTCTGTGAAAGAAAAATCTTTTTCTGCCGCATACAATCCAAATCTTCTTTAAACGGACGATCCAGTTTCAATCTTTAAGATATTAAAATGCGTGTTCCTTATACTATAAACAAATTCTCAACCACCGATAATGATCTTGTTCGAAAATATTTGTTGCTACGTTAATTACTTACAAAACGATATTGAACAAAGCAAAAGCATGTTGAGCGACTGACATAAACAATGAATAATTAGCCACTCCTACCGTACATACGATGAATATTATTATGAATTCCATCGAAAGAATGATATAGTAATACTTAATATTTATTAGACCAATTTCTATACGTATTGGTAATATAAATTTTATCTCGTCGGTAGTACGAAATATATAGAAAAAATTGTATATGGATGGAAATATTAAAGCAACGATGTAGACGTAAGAGAAACCTATATACATATAGAGTATTTTGGTAAAATTATTTGATCACGGATGATATAAAATTATAATAATATTTTACATTTCTATTATACTCACATAAGATCAACACCGACCATAATCTACTTTTATTCGCGTATCTCTTCATCATAATTAATTCATGCTCTTCCTTTAACTCGTTCCAATCGCGTTTAATATGATTTACTAGTAAATTTATCTAAAAATCGTACTTGCATCGTTATGATTGATATAACTCGTTCAATGGCTTAAAAATTATATGCTGATTACCAACAAACCTTTGCATAATTATGAATAAGATTGTAATAATAACAAATCGAAAAGCATATGGTTGGTAGGAACGTTTGAAGTAACTTGACGATCATCCTAAGTTGTCCTTTTTGATTCATATTATATAAAAGATACAACTCTAAAAACTAATACTTATTTTTATCGACTTACAAATACACAGAAGAAAGAAATTTTCATAACTCTTTGTGATTGGGTGATTTAAAAACCGTCCCACGTTATGCTTAGTTTTTCATGCACGGTCGGATATATTTTTTAACCCATCTCGAAAAGTTGATGTTAATCATAATCATACAATTTAATATTTTAATTGAGATAAAATATTAAAAATTATATAATTATTATTATTACTGTCATATTAAAAATTGCGTGCAACACGGGGTTCTTTTTTTTTCTTTGATTTTCATTAAAATCGTCCGCCTCGAAGAGATAAAAGCCAAATTATTCCTCTACTCGTATCAAACATTTTTTTTATTCATAAATCAATACGAATACTACAAAGTACCGTTGTCGGATATCACAATAATATACACACGTATTACAAAAACATACACTACATCGATATATATATATATATATATATATATATATATATATATATATATATAATGTTATTTACCTGCATAAAAATAGCAAACGCTAGTATGAAATTTAACAAACGGACACGGAACAATCCTTTCGGTGATTTCTGATAAGATGATAAACCAATGAACATAAATAATTGTTCGTTACAAATACTGGAATATTTCTCAAAGTAATCTATTTTTTTCAAAGTCATTGTCCTTTCTGTCAGAGGGATTTATTATACGCATATGTGTCAAGCAGATAAAAGAAGAAGAAGAAAGTGTCTTCGTTTATATTACGGCCATCGCAACCACTGACAATTCTCAGAAAATATTTCATAAGGGAGGGTATTAAAATATAAAAAAATCCTATCATTTAAACCTTCGGAAATAGAATCTTTACACTACGCTAGTTATTTTCCCCGTAAAATTTGACTTCTATATAGCAATTGAACAGATGTACTTTCTCAGCAATTTAATTTATTATTCTACCATTATGTCGTACGTAGGGGATATCTTTCCCCTTCCACAAAGGACATGCGCGTTACCCTCTCTTAACCATTAAACTCCGATTGTCCACAGTATATTTTTGTAACTCGAAGAGAAGTGATCGTGTCAGAAAGCAATGCGACGAGATGAAGAATTAAAACTTATAAAATATCAGTTGTAATTGTATGATATGGTAATTATTCGAAAGATTAGGTAAGTCGCAATGAGTGTACAGAAAAACGTATCTTTTAATATTTTAATTAAGCTCGACTTATTTCATTTGTACTTTGTATATATAATAGTGAATAAATACGGTAGAATAAATTCTAGTGACGGTGGACAAATATGGTTTAATACTGGATATTATCTATGACATAATGAAGAAATATAATGGAAAAATATTTTAATAAATATGTGTAATAGTGTATATAGTTTATTGATTTAGGACCAATTTGTTAATAATTATAATCGGTTCTCATAAAACCAGCTCAAAATGTTACAGTGAGATCTAAAGAAAAAAAAAATATATATATATATAGAATGAAATTTTCGAAATACATTGTTTCAAATTTTTATCGTCGATGAAACATTAATTCGCGCGATATTATTCAACGTGCTACGTAATATTCAATGATTACCAAATCAAAATTTCGATAATTTCTAACAACGGGTAAAATATTTCAACTAAGTAATACAAAAATGATAAAAACAAATTCTATACTCAATTATTTAATCGATCTAAGGTGGTAAAAAAAAAGTGAAGAAACAAGATCGAAATAACAAAACAATTAATAATTAACATTAATGATAATTGTCAATTCGCATCGTAAATATTATACGATATATAAAGTGAATTTAGATAATATAACAAAATATTAATGAATATTGCTTTTTGAAAAAATAATGTCCGATAGAGGTTTATAATATTAATTACATAATCGTCGAAAACGTCTGAGGTGCAGAATGGACCATGTATGTTTTTTTTCTTTTTAATTTATTCACGTATCCCTTCGAAGATGGATGAAGAACAAGAGTGCATTTTCGAAATATGATACTTTTTCTTTTGTTCATTTTATAAAACAAAAGCGAAGACGGAACGCAAACGACAACAAAAAAATTATTCCTGCTGTTCGCGGAGATAATGCGTCAGTTAAGATTGTTAAGAAATGGTTCGCAATCTTAAGAACTGAGAAATTTTAGCCTTAAAGACAGAGAACGTTCGGTAAGATCTCACAGTACTGATTCCGATGACCAAATCAAAATAACTAATATTAGATTTATCAATTACAACTATCGCTCATGATCATTTAAACAATATAACTGGGTTACTTAATCGTACGGATATTAAATAAATATAAATATACAAATAATCGGAATTAGGAAAAACGAGAATTTAAAGTCAAAAGAGCGGATAAGAAGGAGGGGGGGGGGTGGTCGGAGAAGAAATAAAAGATAGATCGAAATCAATAAAATAATTTGATTGAAAACGATCGTATCTTTCGACGATATTACCATCTCGTATTATCGTTAAATCTTCTTCTCTTTCTTTCTCTTTGCTTTTTTTTTCATGTTTCTTTTTTTTTTTGCCAGCCTCTAATCCATCGATAACTACGATCGCAACATTTTAATGTCACGTGTATTAAATTTTTCTTGTTTTATTTTATTTCATTATTTTTTTTTTTTTTTTTTTTTTAATTTAACTAACATATGAAAAAATGAAGTTCGAGTAGAACGAACGAACGACAGATTATCGATCGTCGGGTGGATCGAGATCGATCGATCGAAGACATCCCTACTGTGAGGCATGGACTAACGGATCACATGTTGATCCGCAAGTGCGCAACTTTTGCGCGCACTGCGTGCGCTCGTTCGCGGAGAGGCTTTCTCCATGGCTTGGAATGTGGCCTCTCCCTAGTTCGCTTCGAGGACGGGCCCCATAGCGTGTGTACTTACTTGTTGTCTATAGCTTGTATATATAATGTTATTCTACAGCTACGTCCTTCCCATTCGCTTCTAATCGAGCGCGTGCTCGAATCTATTTTACGATCTCTTCACCCGTCCCCTACCCCACTCCCACCCCATCCCCTTCTTTGCTCGGCTTTCTGGCATACCGAGAGACGCGTAAGACGCGTACCTTCCAGATCGTTCATCTTTAAAAATAGGAAAAGTAACAAGAGAAAAGGAAATGAATATAAGGAAAACGACAACAACAAAATTAAAAGAATTTAACTAGAAAGCTCTCGATAAGAGATCAATCAATTTTTGTTTTCTTTTTTAACATCGCATAAGAAACCTTCGATCCGTTCAGGAAAAAACCTTTGACCAATCCTGCAAAATTTAACCACAGTTGTTGTGCCGTATCTAGGTTCTAAATCTATGTCAATGGCATTATTTATGAATTTGATTATTATTATTATTATTATTATATATTATAAAATTTCCTTAATATATAAATATTTGAAGATAAAATATGAATAAACAATAAATACTTAAACATCCGATCGATCGATCGATATTTTAAGAAAAATTCTTATTTCCAAAACAAACAAAAACGTAAAAGGCCATTCGTATTTGATGTATTTTATATTTTCAATTAACGAGTATTTAATTGTTAATGCTACACAAATTATTACTATTTTCTTACTAATTTTCTTCTTTCGTAGAACAATTTTTCTCTACTTTCGAAGAAAATTCTTTTTTCCTTCCGTAACTTGATGATGAAAAAAAAAAAAATATATATATATATATATATATTGGTTAGATATCTTATAGAGAAAAATTGTTCTAGGAGTTATACATAAATTTATTTTTTTATGAGTAATAAATCGATCGATATTGTTTTAGTAATGGGAAAACGAATCGATTGCAATGTATTTCAAGGATGTGGATTCATCAATGGAATTCATCGGTGATCGCTATAAAGTTGAAAGATTGTAACAAAGCATGTGTTTTTATTGTTCCTCGATCGATCGATCGATCGATCGATACGATCAATACGGCAAGTAAATTCTCCCATATATATATATATATATATATATATATATATATATATATATATATATATATTAATTCGTTGAAGTTCAATTAAGATCTCTGTCGATTGTACGTACGAACGTATATTATTTTATAATTGCAATTAAAATAACCGATCTCATAGAAACCTGATCGATCGATCTGTGAATGTCAATTTGTTTAATTTGCGGTATACATAATATGAAAGTCAACGACGTACGTACATTTCTTTCGTGAGTAATACGCCGAGCACGCGAGCCGACATACTTGAATCGGAAAATCGGTCTACACAACGTTCAGAGCTAGATTTTTTTTCTTTTTTTTTTTTTTTTTCTAACGAGTTACAAGCGAGTTCAGCAATATACTTTATTTGAAAACTCGTAGCTAGCGATCTCGGAAAACGCATAAGAATAAAATATTCCTGCGGATCGTTGAATTGTATGAATTTAATAGGCTTTTCGAAATATATACATATATACATATATATATATATATATATATATATATATATATGTAATATATAAATAAAAAAAAAGGAAATAAACTATGTAATGATTTAAAAAAAAAGAAAAAGACCCCTCTACATAACGATATATCTTCGAAAGTAGAAGCCTTCGTGTTAGAATATTAACGTGTAACGTATGAGAATAAATCAAGGATTTAAAGTTAGCCACTCCCATCATCGATGGAGTTCGTTTACCACGGAGGCGAAGATGCATTGTCGATAACAACGTGACACCTTCTCATCGGCGAGTCGAACATCCTTTTTATTCTGTGCACAGTGCAATTTCCTCGGGAATGAAGTAACATCTTTACGAGCGATAGCGTTCGCATACTGCGCGCGCGGTTCAAGGATATTGAGTACATATTCACAATTAAGTGTGGCGCAAACTCTGCCTAAGAGATACGCGTTGGTGGTTGGTGGTGGTGACGGTGATAGTGGTGGTTCGTTAAAAAGGCAAGAGACACGTCGGCTACCAATTCATAAATCATATCTCATGCGAAACATTGATTATCTCACTATCAACGTTTCATATTTATGCATCTATTTTCGGTTTCGTTTGAACTCTAATAAGTAATATCCATTAAAGAAAATTATAGTGAGATAACCCTAACCTTTTATTCCTATATTAATAATCGTCATCACCGTCTCGATTCTTGTTTACTTTTTTTTATATTTTTTTTTTCTCTACTTCCCCTCCCCCCTCCCTCCCAATCTATCTCCGGCTTCATTCGAACATTGACGATTATTATCAATTATTGATTATGGGTTGTACATATTGAAGGGGAAAAAGAAAAAGGTATTATAGAAAAAGAAAAAGAAAAGAAAAAAAATTGAGAGATTATATCACGTGATAAATCGTGTAATCATCTATTATCATTGTTATACCACGTATTAATAAATCACAATTATTGAAGTTATATTGAGAAAAAAGAGAAGATAAGGAAAAAATTATATTTTTGATCGATCTCATTTTTCTCCTTCATCGAAAATAACAGAATTATATATATATATATATATATATATATATATATATATATATATACATACACATGCATATAGATATATCGAAAGTCACGCTTCAAGGATGTCCCATCCGCGATACGACCTTCAATTTACATATTCTCCTGTCGACCACTTTACACCTGCTAAAGGTCGACTTAGGAGGCAATCTCTCTCTCTCTCTCTCTCTCTCTCTCTCTCTCTCTCTCTGTCTCATCACTCCTCGCTAACTCCTAATAGAGTTAGAAAAGGTAAAAAAGAAAAAAAAAGAGGCAAAACACGAAACGAAAACAAAAAAGGAAGGGAACGAAAAAAAAATAAATAAAAGAAAGAAAAGAAAAGAAAACAAAATGACGAAGGAAGCGTTCCTTCGAAACGTTAATATTTCATTTCACTTTTACATGAGAAAACGGCCTTTCTCTTCGTAACCATCCCTATCGTTCCCACGATCATCACGCAACGAACGATTTAAATGGAACCAACCGTGTTTTGTCATAGCACGAATGGGATCACGAGTGGATACACAAGTGAATTTTGCGACAAGAAAACAATGAGGAAGATCGGTTGGGTACGGTTCATTGTTCAAAAAGTGGCGAATGATCTTTTCTTTTTTTTCTTTTTTCCTCTTTCCTTTTTTCTATTTATGAGAAAAATTTTCATTTACAATCGACACCATAATTTAAGTAACAATAATATATATATATAATATATATATATATATATATATATATATATATATATATATAATCTGGTCATGTTCACTCATAAAGAGATTAAGGAGGATGTTGACATCGGTGGGCACGTTTCTTCTGTGCTTGTTTTCAACGCTTAGCGAGAGAATATACATACACACACATTCACAGTATATAAATATATATATATATATACACATACATACATACATACATACATATATATTTATATATGTATGCATATACGTATATCCATATATGCATATTTATGCATGTATATATATATATATATATATATATATATATATATATATATATATATATATTTATATATATATATATGCATATAGCTTACCGAGTATTATGTTGACGGGAGAGAGACCCTCTACGTGTCTATGTACTTACTTACAC
>OU426861.1:799564-822064 GCA_911387685.1 Dolichovespula media
AATATTAGTTTTACTTTTATTCTCCGCACGCTCTATATTAATACATTTCCTTTTTTCTTCTTCTTCTTCTTCTTCGACTCGTCTCTCTATAAAAATATAATTTGAGTAAGAAAGAGGCACGAGAAATGAATTCCTTACGGAATGCCTGTGGCACGAAGGTTTCTCCGCAGGAATCCAGCGCGCGTTCATATCTCCGTCTGGTTTGGGCGGGAATTAAGAATGAGCGCGTGCGTACTCGTGTATCTCAACGGTACTTTTCCGAAGTGACGAGAATTTTTTCGGGAGTCGAAATCGAAACGAACCCAATCTTGTGGTAAAAGAAATCCTTTCCGTTTTTTTATTATTGTTATCACTTTTCTTTAATTTTTTTTATTCTTTTTTTTAATATTTCAGACTCGCTTTCTGTTCTAATCGATTTGCTTAATTCATTTTTTTTATATTTTTCAACGATATCAAAGGATTTTTTATCGAACTTTGCTTTATCGATATATATATATATATATATATATATATATATATATATAATTTCTTATAAATATTCTAAAAAAATTAGAAGCAGGTGAACCGATACTTGAAATAATATATTTACCTGTCGAATGAATTTTGAATAAATCTATGAATTTTTTTAACGTCTCTCGTGAAATTTCTCGAAATAGAAATATATATATGTAGAAAAAGGAATTCAATTTTTCGTATTTTTTACTCGTCGAAATATTTCTGTTCTTATCGCTTTTCATTGTTTACGACATTCGTCATGTATCCGATCGATTTTATTAAAACTCAGAAGGATATCGTTAAAAAAAGAAAAAAGTATTTGCAAAAAATCGATCTGAGAAACTCTTATATTACATATTAACGCGTACGACAAATATCCTAATCTCTAAATGATCCATAATCGTTTAAGATATCTTATTTTTAAGATTTATTAACGAGCTCGTGAGAGTTGCAAAATGTCGAACTTCTTCCGCTTAAACGAAGGAAATTCTTTCTCGTTCAACCACGAGAATCGATAAAATATCGAATGATATGTTTCCTATCGATTTCCGATTGATGATCTCCTCTATCAAGAAACAGTACAGTTTGCACTCTCTTATTTCCTCGATATTCCTTTCGAACCTCCTTGCGGTACGTCCAAACGATCGAAGACTGTTCGATTAGCGTCGACTTTCCTACATGAAAATTTCGTATATTTGCGATAAATAATTTAACCTTGAGTCTACATCCGTTATTTCTTCAAACTATATTTTCACAATTTTACAAGAAGAAAAAAGAACAAACGAAGAAGAAGAAAAAGAAGAAGAAGAATCGAAAAGAAACAATATGGAAGAATAAAAGTAATATAAATGAATAAAATAAATAGAAAAGGTGAAACTAATCATCATATAAAGATATATCATATCAGTATATTTTTAATTTGAATTTTATATCATTATTTTTATTTATTATTATATTACAACATAATATATATATATATATATATATATATATATATATATATAGATAAATATGTATGTATACATACGATTTAGGATGCTGATAGTTACACTATGTTTTTACATAACCAGTTATAATCAATTAATTCGTCTGATTGGGAACAAGGTTGAATCTGCAATAGTAAGTGTCTTAAACACGAAGGTACCATATCCAACATTACCATGCATAAAAATTAAAAACATAATAGAAAATCTGACATACAAAAATCACTTCCATACAATGTCAATTCTTCTATACATCCGAAATTTCAATTTTAAATACTTGTACTTATTTTTTGTTTTCTGTTCCGCAAATATTATTCAAAATAATTATTCGACATTTTCTTATCAATCAATTTTCGATTTTAATCAATAATGAATAAATCGTTGGAATGAATTTTTCTCCTGTTCATAATTTTCCTTTACTTTTTTTTGTTTTTAAAGTATTTTCAAAATAAGTACAATATAAATGGAAAATATAAAATTAGATGTTCGGATGGTCGACAACAAGGAACTACGTAGAAAGTACTTATATATTCACGAGAGAGAGAGAGAGAGAGAGAGAGAGAGAGAGAAATAGGAGATACGTAGTAGTAGATACTTACATACCTGCGTCTACGACGAGCAGAGCGAAAGTTTTCATGATTCCTTTTGTACGATCGCAACGAACCTGCCAATGAAACTGCTAAGAATGAACTTTCTCGAATGAAGACAGGACAGTTTTTGTCATCATAACTACGGGCCAAGTCGATTTTTCTCGCATATAATATCGAACATTATTTGAGAATCGAAAATGATTATAAACTGAATATATGATGACTCTTATCTTGATATAAAGTATCTTGCATGTTCGTTATTAACTGTCGTTTGCGTGACTAAGTAGTACGTAAGCGGATACGTATTTATTTTCGTTTGAGTATACGATCGTAGTTATTATAAAAAGGATTAAGAAAAGAAAATTAATTTGACGTTTATCCGAGTAAATATGAATTAACGAAAAATAATTTAGTCGTAATTTCTCGAGACATTTTTTATTGTTTTAATGTAAAATATATATATATATATATACACACAAAGAAACCAAGTAGTATAATTTCTTGTTCTTTCATATTCTCTATTATTTCGTTCTTTTTCATTTCTTTTTTCTTTTTCTTTTCTCTTTTTTTTTTTTTTAATTTTATCATTACCACCTTTATACTTTGTTCTTCGAATCTCTTTTTATATCGCGACTATCTCAGGTCTAAACGTGCGTTTTTCTTTAAAAATAAAATAAATATGTATGCATTGGTTGACTTGAATATTCGTACAATAGAAACAAAAATACGTACGTACGTACATACCTATTATTTATACGAATCGATGAGAAATAAAAATAAATGTTACTAGATCGTACATAGTATTATTTTCATATTTATCTCTGATATAGGAAAATTTAAAGCCAACGACCGTATATAAAGAATTTTCTTGATTTCTTTACGGGACATATCTTCGTCGATTTCTATCGATACTATTGACCCGTACTAGCACGATAGAAACCAGTCTAGAAGCGTGCCATGATACTCACCTACTCGTTATGTCAATGAGAACGATGTACGGCATTGGAGTCTATCGGAATGCCGGTACGCTTTCCTCGGCACAAACACACATATACTCGACCATGCGTACACACGCACGCACACACACATACACACACACATCAAAACATCGAAGGAGGACGTTCCCTCCTTCTCCTCTTTCTCCTCCTTATCCTCTTTATCCTCCTTCGCCTGTTCCTCTTCTTCTTCTTCGTCTTCCTCCACCTCCTCCTCCTCCTCCTCTTTCTCCTCCTCCTTGAAGCTTATTCACGAGGAGAGAAGAAATGAAGCTTCGTAAGTGGTCGCGCTGCAGCTCGCTAGCACTCCGCTTGCTTGCTAACTCACCTCCCAGCAATACCCATATTCATCTTCTGTGTCTTTCACTTCGTTCGTCCCTGTGTCCATTTTTCCTTCCTTTTCTCGTTTATCTAGCTCTCTCGTCGACCAAGCCTAACAACCATCTAGATAGATAGTTAAAAAAGAAAGAGAGAGAGAGAGAGAAAAAAAAAAAGAATTAAGGACGCGCGAACGAGCAGTATAAATACTGTCGAGTTAGGTAATACCTGGTTCTCACTCATTTCACTTCACCCGTACCTTTCGGTTAATCAAATTAGCAATGCGTTCGATTTAACAAAACCAGTAATCCGAACGATACCGGTTGGTGTTTGTGACATTGGTGAATATATTAAAAAATATATACACAGACCGGTATAATACCTCGTAAGGTCGTTTAATTCTTTTATAGTAATAACAAGAGTCCGTCCTGCGGTTACATCGAGATAACGCTCGATCATCCGATAATTCTTTCTTTCTTTTTTCTTTCTGTTTATTTATTTTTTTTTTTTGTTCGTTCTCAGATAATTGGCTCGTCGGGTTTTCTTTTTTTGTTTTCCTTTTCTTTTTCGTGAAATTTCACATTTCGAACGAAACGATATTGTTATCTTTTTTCCGTCTTTTCTTTTTTTCTTCTTTTTGTTTTCTTATCGATCTTTTATTCATTTCGTTGGAGTTCGAAATTATTGTTTCAAATTATTTTGCGTCTGGGTCGTAAAAATTTGGCAATATCGCTTGTTTAATCAATGTGATGATAATGTTAATGAAAAGGAACAAAAAATTTCATTGAAATCGCTTTTACGAGTTTTCGTTTTTAACTATCTCCCAATTAAATATATATATATATATATATATATATATATATATATATACCTATTTATAGATACGTTTTTTACAATTTCATTGAATTGAATTTCGAATTAAATCTTAAATCAAATTCTCATGAAATGTATCATTCGTGTAAAAAAAAAATAATAATTAAATAAATATAATAGCACATTCGATTAGGGTATTCGAAAGATAAAAAGTATATACGAAACAAATGGAGGAATTTCGAGAGTCATCCATTGTTGTTTTCGATCGAGGCATCCAAGATATGCTTGATCATGACGCAATAATATCCGTGATCTACGGCGTTCGAGCGTGCCGATTGTAAAGCTATAACTTATCAATTCGTATTTATCTAAATATATCCCCTTCTTTCTCTTCTCCCCTCCCCCTGCCCCATTAACGATTTATATCCAACATTTGCATAATTTTTATTAAAAAAAAAAAGAAACTAAATCAAATCTTTTTAAATCAAATTGATCAATAAAATTAATTTATTTCAACGTACATTCAGGTCTATCTGATCGAAAGAAGCGGAGCTCGAGGCTCGAGCAAAATTGACGCCCATGCCGGACTGCAGGAAAAAATTGCAGGAAAAGAAGAAGAAGAGAAGCAGAAGGAGGTGAAGGGGAGAGGGGAGGTTAAGGAAGGAAAGAGAAAATAATAATAAAAAAAAAATAAAATAAAAACAGAGAGGAATAGATCGATCGTCGTCGTTTAAAATTACAAAACGAAGAGAGATCGTGAAGTTGAACGAGAGTTAAAGAAAAAAGAAAAAGAAAAGAAAAGAAAGAAAGTAATAAGGAAGGTTCTCCAAAATGGCGTCCACCATCGTCGCACAGCTTCTGATATTTCTTACGTTGTTGGCGTTATCCTTTAGGGTGGTACACTCTCACGTTGCTCTGACGTTTCCACGAGCTCGAAGATACGATTTGGATTTTCTCGACAATGGCAGGACACCTAGCCCCTGTGGTATGCCACGCGGTAAGTGACCGACTTTATGTAATACATACTTCACGACGATCGATATGTAATATAGTAACTGGATACTGGAGTTCAATATGAATGGCGTACGTTAACGTGAACAACTCATGCAAGTATAAACATAAGGAATTAAAGAGAATAGAATACATAATGAGTATCATAGGATGGAACGGATAATGACAATTAAAATAAAAATAAAGAATTAAATGAAGTGGATATTAATGGAATAGAACGAATGGACGGGCACGTAGATTTTTTATTTTTATAGTAATTCGTTTCAAAAACGAACATATCTTTTATTTATTTATATATTTATATATTTATTTATTTATTTATTTATTTATTTATGTATTTATATACTCTTTGTCTTTTTTATTAAATCTTCCAGAATTTTACTATCGAATACAATCGAATATAAATTTAATTGTTATTAAATCTGATATATAAATTCAATTGATACAACGTAATTGTATCATCGGATTATTATGAATCCGTTAATATCTTTCATGACAAAGTCCATTCGTATGTATCTCATTTTATCGAACCATTGCATTTAGATAGATATTCCAAACGTGCATTTCAATGTCCGTAATATGCATGAAAATTCCGAACGTCACATTTATAATACTCAAAAGTACGTAAAGTACGAACGCAGGGACAGGTGTCGTTGGTTATCCAAGCTTAAGAATCACAAGAACGATTTTGTGTGAACGATGGAACGTTCAAGACAAAAATACAAAAAAAAAACAATAAAAAATATTCCCTTAACCGTACAAGAATTCGTCGTTAAAGAAAATAATTTCAAGCGAAATTCCGTAACGTAATTTGAAAGAGAGAAAGGAAGGAAGGCAAGATAAAGATAAGGAGAAAGAGAAAGAAAAAAGATAAAAAGAAACAAGAAAAAAAAAAAGAAAAAATAGTTGCGGCCAGTTGGACGATCATCTCGAACGATCCCAAGTAGCACATGCATACGTTCTAGGTTTATACTTGGTGCATACCACTACGTATGTTCATCGATGCAGAGAGAGAAATAGAGAGAGAGAGAGAGAGAGGGAGAGAGAGAGAGAGAGAGAGAGAGAAAGAGAGTGAGGATTGGAGAGGGGTAGGAGGCAAGGTCTATGGGAAAACGACATTAACGCGGAGAGTCAATCTCTGAGATTCGAAGGGTAGTGGAGGAGAGGTGTCGAGGGGGGTGGGGGAAAGAGGGATATACTCGAAGCTAGTTCGATTCGAAGCGATTTTCTCCGAGAGCTGGTACGAAGGGAGCTGGTACCTCTCGTCGGGCATTACCTTCCACGTTGTGTGTGTGTGTGTGTGTGTGTGTGTGTGTGTGTGTGTGTGTGTGTGTGTGTGTGTGTGTGTGTGTGTGTGTGTGTGTGTGTGTGTGTGTGTGTGTGTGTGTGTGTGTGTTGGTTCTCGCATGCGTGTATTTACCTGCCTTCGAGGGCACACGTTTTGTATCCTAAGATATCTATAGGGTGTTCATGATATAATGAACATTTTAAATTAGAAAAATTAATGCCGACTGAATTATTCATAATTCTCATTGGAAGGATTATCTTGGGATAGGGAGATAAGGAGGGAGGGGAGGATAGGAAAGGAGTAGAACGTGAAGATCGTATGGGTCAAAAGTGTTGATGACTTTAAATGGATTTAATAGATATTTTACGATTTTAAAGAAAATAATTGTAATCGTTAAAATTTTCAAACATACCATAGAAAGTTTTATATAGTTCGACGCTTTGAACACTAGAAATGAAAGGAGCGAATGCAAAAGCGTAAGGAAAAGTAATTTTGTTGGATTTAGAAATGAGAAATTTATAAATTTCACAATGTGATTTAAGTCTGCTGAGATTTAAAATGTTACACTATGGATATATATATATATATATATATATATATATATATATATATATATATATATATATATATATTATCATTAACGTGCACTTCGAATGCATATACGAAACATACATACATACATACATACATACATATATATATATATATATATATATATATATATATATATATATATATATATAACATACCGCACGATTATCGCAACGTTTTAACCGAGACTACTGTAAGTAAGTTTAAGCCTCAATTTATCGCGAAAGTGTGAGTAAACGGTACGTAATGAAGGTACGGTACACTTTCCGAGCAACTTTTCATTCTGTATATATGTATTTATGTATACCTATACACATTTATTTATATATGTATATATGTGTGTGCCCACGTGTGTGTGTATGTACGTACATATATGTTTCTATAAAAGTATGCTTGAAATGCCACATTCATGTACTCTCTATCTTTCTTTTGAAAAGGAAAGAGAGAGAGAGAGAGAGAGAGAGAGGTAGAACATACAGGAGTGTGCAATTGTCAAAACAAGTTCATTTATATATATATATATATATATATGTATGTATGTATGTATGTATAAATATTTATTTTATCTCGAGCGAGTTTTGCAACATCAAAAAATGCCGTGTCTTTGCCTCCGATTTCTTATCTTTCAATGGCTTCTACACGTTCAGAAATTCCGTTCATCGTCGGAAACTGGTTATCGAATTTAAATTTTGTCGTCAATAAAAAGAAAAAAAAAGAAAAAAAGCTAGAAAACGATGTAAATGGAAACGTGGACGTTAGTCTTAGATGGTAAAAATAATCTCAAATCGAACGAAAAGTTTTCTTTTCTGAATTTTAAAAATTATTTTGAAACGATAGTATAAATTATCGGATAAATTAATTATTCTTGTTGTTGTCATCGTTATTATTATTATTATTTTATCGTGGGCCCGATACCGTTATCGATACGGTAAAAACATTGTAACACTTAAAGAAACACCGAAGAAATGATTTTACTTTTCGTTCGTCATCGCGCGGAATAAATTTTCTTTCCAAATGATTTGCAGTATTTAAATCCGATGGAATGGCGGAAAAAGTTTAACTTGAAATAGAAATTTATTTATAATTAGAAATTCATTTTGGTATAGAACTTTCTTTAGAAATTTATTTAATATAATTAGTATATAGAATTTTTTTAATTGAAAATTCAATAGAAAGTTCCGAGATACTCGTCAGCCAAACGAATATTTATCGTCATTAACAGACGGAGTCCAATCCAATTGCAATTATATATATATATATATTTATCTAACGTATTAGTATGCATATAGTATATAAACGCGGATATCAATCTTTCTATTTTGGATATCAATCGTGACCTAATACATATATTTTTTTATTTAATATATTATTATGAAATGATCCAAATGTTTATAATATAAAATTCTTTTGAGCTCCTTGAAAATAAGGATGTAGACGGTTGAAGAGCAGACTACAATCACTCATATATTATTAGATAAATGAATAAAATGATGCATATTTTTTACAAAATAATTTCTACGCATTAAAACGCAAATTAAAAAAAAAACAAAAAAATAGAAAAATGCGTCTAATTCTATATCTTACGCGAATCCTTTTTCGCAAGATTTTGATTTGACACGACTTAAAAAAAGAATTGTTTCATTCGCATTTTAAACGGTTTACGTTGTTCACCTCGGTACTGTCGTTTCTCATTCCAATAATAATTAATCTCGAATCAAACTTACACGATTTTGGTTAGAAAATAATTACTTAATAAAATCTTGTCATATTTATCTAAACCATATTATTTCGCGTAAGTTTTCTATTTATGAATCATTCTTATTTTTCTTTTTTGAAAATAATGATTTACCTTACACAATAACATTTTCATATATATATATATATAATTCACGTGCGATCCTTGTAAAATAAAAATGGTATGATTTTATTAAAAAAAAAAAAGAGAAAGAAAATTATGAAATAAAAAAGCATGTGAAGAAAGAATATAAAATTTTGTAACACGTACGATCTATCGCGTAACTTCTCTTGATTTGGATAGATCCGAGAACAATCTTTTACTATATATATATATGTATATATATATATATATATATATATATATATATATATATATATATATATATATATTGAATATTATAGAAACATGTATATATATATTTACTTCGTGTATATATATATATATATATATATATATATATATATATGTTCTTATAGGATGCAGTACATATTTTACAGGTACATTTATTTTATACCGCGCGAATTATTTTTTTCTTTCTTCCTTTCTTTCTCTTCATCCATCGGAAATAGGAATTCAGTTGCGTGAAAAGGAAAGAATTATATATGTGTGTGTATATATATATATATATATATATATATATATATATTCATGTGTGTTTGTATTGTACGAGTATGTTTATTGTGAAAGAAACGTGTTAAGTGAACAGTTCGCTCCTTCGACATTCTTTCCTTTCCATCGTAGAAATCGTACTACGTCTCGTTCGTACCGAAGCAAAAAACGTTCTCTCATAATTTAATCGACGGCCTGTCGACACTGGCCGCTGACTCTCTGGCCAGTGAGCAACGTGCCAGGTAGGGAACTCTCCGGCTTTCCTTCCGGGACTTCACGCGGAGAGGTACACGTTCCTTTTTCCATAAAAGGTTCACAAGCACCTTGTGAAAGGCGATGCCCTATAATCCCTTTTTACCATAAGTCATACGTAGTACTTAAATATTTCTCCTCTTCCGTCGTACGTATACGTTTTAATATTTTCGATTTTCGATTTTTCATATTTTCGTCATGTATATATATATATATATATATATATATATATATATATATATAATATATATATATACATATATATATAGATCCGTACATCAATTTATGTTAGAATTAGATACTTTTATTTTTAAAAAATCGTTTAACATTCACAACATAATGTTTCTTTACGTTTCGTTCAAATATTTCATTACGTCGTTTTAATATCGGATGAAATCGTCGGATATTAATTAATGGAATTAAAAGAATTCGTGAAACTCAATTAAATCCTCTTACGATCTCTATCCCTTCTTTTTTCATTTTCGTTTCCTTTTCCCTTCTTTCTTTTTCTTTTCGTTACGTGTTCGAAACAAAAACGTAACCGTACACACTGTTGGACGCTTGTTTCTAATAAGCATCGAATACGCGAATTGAATATTAATATTTTCTTATAAAAAAAAAAAAGAATGTAATAAGTTCTCGAACGATAGATGTACGTAATATTGTACATCGGTCGTACATTATTCAATGTAGAATTAAATTTTTTTCGTATGGTTGTTAATAATATAAATCGTATATCACTTTTAACGATACTAATAATAAGAAGTATAACGTGAATATAACGTGAAAGAGTATTAGTTTAAGGAAGTATAAATTGAGGTATAAGGAAGGCTGAAAATAATGTTATCTAAATATCCATATCTATAATAACTCATACGTTTATTACAGGTACCATATCTGTAATTTATATAAGATACGTATATGTAACAAACATGTAAAAGGTAATAGATTTATTTAACAAATATATCGATCATATATAACAAACTTTCCATTGCAAATGGAACGTTTAGAAAATTTCAAATATTTTGAATAAAATTTCGTCGAAAGCCGAATTAAAGGATCGAAGGAACGAAGAAAAGAGAACAAAACAAAAGTATGAACAAATTCGATTGCGATTTACCTTTGTAACATGGGAATTTTCTTTATCGCTCGTGTCGATCGAGTCTCGATGATGACGTAAGCAAGTAACATATTCTCATTCATCGATAAATGCTGAATGAAGGACTTTTATTTTACAGAGAAAGAATATCGTCCAAACGAACGGCACATTGCTCGCACACATTTCTTTATTCATCGTGCGCAAAATATACTATATATATATATATATATGTTTTGTTGATTCCTTTTTCTTTTTCTTTCTTACCATCTCGCGTCCTTGATTACGAAAGGATCGAAATGATAGATCCTAGTGATTTGAATTCTATCCAACTATTTGCCGCGACGTTTAACACGTAAACTATTCCAGTAGTACGATTATTGCTAAGCCGTTAAACGTGCCACGAAATACATTATATACCTATATACTCTCGTGCCATTCGAAAGCATTCGACGAATTTAAATGACGCGCGTATTATAACGGACTTCGAACGTCGACGACGACGCATCGTTGTCCGACTTTCTTTGCTAACGTTCCTGAACTAACTGGACCTTGCTTTATTTCAGGTACCATCAAGACGACGTTACTTTCCGGAAGTAATTTTAACGTAACTTGGCACCTCTCTTATCCTCACAAGGTACGTTAAAAATTCGATCATCATCATCATCATCATCATTATTATTATTATTATTATTATTATTTTCAATGATTCAGAAAAGTAAATCACTTCATCATTTTAACTAAGTCGACGTGATTTCTATTGAAACGTATTTTTTTTTTAAACAATAAATGACATTATAATCAATTGTACAAATCAATAGATTCATCGTTCAATAGGTACTTATAAATTTCAATGGATAAATATATATATATATATATATACGAGAGATTTATATTTTATCGTAAACTTTTTACATTAGATTTGTTACTTAATATGAAGTACGTATATCTTTGATCGTTCGAATGTCATCGATTAAAGTGAACATTAAATCGTCTTAAAGGAACGTTCCAAAATTGATTTTTTGAATACGTTAACGATCGACGAAACTATTCAATGAATGATATGGTTGGTCCGATTGTAGCAATAAAATATAGAAAATGTTACAAAACATTTTTGCAATAGGATTCGGTAAGAAATTATTTCTAAACAGGATACCGCGGATGACTAATAAAAATGTTTTAACAAATACTCGGTAGTGATCATGTCAGAAACACGAATTCCTCGGAACTTAGCTCACAATTTAAAAAAAAAAAAAAGAAAAAGAAAACGCGCGCCTTGTACGTTGTTGAGAAAAAAAAAAGAAACAAACAAACAAACATTGTCCGGTTTCAAAGATCACTTTTGTGAGTCACTGTAGATCCTTCCTTCGCAGTATAATAATTTAGGATATCTATCAATCGCGTGTTATAACTTTTTATCTTATCAATTATAAAAAGGCAACGAAGCACGGAAAACTCGTGAAAAATCATGTTAATCCGTTACGCGAGGAATCGGATAAAATCATATCCGCATAGTATTATTTCACTTCGATACTTTCCCTCGGTATAGTTCGTGCTAGGCCGGTTTGCAGGTGCGTCATTAAAACGAATGAACGAACGAACGAAAGCGTTTGGATCGTATCCGACATTGACCGCGGATTCTCTCGATCGATTCGATTTTAACGATTTTACAATTGTCTTTAAGTATAGACCACGATATCAAATAGATTCGATTTAAATGTACATGATGGATCTTGTGTACAACTACGTTTACTCGTAATATTACATGATACGACTTTATTTCGACAAAATTTTTAACTTAAAATACAAAATGGACGGACTTAGTGATACAATGATGATCGTTACAAAAAAATATTAACCGAAATCTATTTCTCTCCCTCTTTTTGATTTATCACGTGTGAATTGAGTCTATTAAAAAGAATAATGACGAATAAATAATGGTTTTCCTTCTCTTCTTTTCTTTTTCTCTCTTTATTTTTCAAATTATTCTATACATTTGTCAAATCGACGAATGTAATAAACATTTATCCGTTAATATTAACGTTTCGATTAAAGAAAAATTGTTCCTACAGTTATACCATGATTATTAACTGATGGAACGCTCAATGAACAATTTTTTAAATTCCACCTATCAAAGGGTCTTCTTATATAATTAGTTAAAACCTTCATTATATGTGATTACTTTGATATACAGACAGGTGAAAAATAATCGTATACCACTTGGTTTCTTTGTCACATAGAATAATAAGTACGGAACATTGAAAGATCTTTCATTACGAGTTAAAAGTATGAAATTATTTGAAATCGTTTGAATTTTCTATTCGATCGATGTAATTATATGATTTATCCAAGATGAATTTAGTAATTATATCATCTTCGATAATTTCCATTATTATTATTATTATTATTATTATTATTATTATTATTATTATTATTATTAATATTATTATTATTATTATTATTATTATTATTATTATTATTATTTTGAAATAATAAATTAGAGAAAAAGAGAGAGAGAGAGAGAGTATCGTTAAGTATTAAAGGCAATTGAACGGGACACACTATGGAATCTATCTCTCTGTCTCTATCTCTGTCTCTGTCTCTCTCTCTCTTCTTCTCTGTTCAATGTTCCATGCAAACGTTGATGGTATTCGCCACTGACAGTAGATACTCTCTTTCTCTTTACGAGCAAATTTAACATGCGCAACACAAACGTTCGGACCGACTCTGACAATGAGCCAGCAAATCGTCGTGAAAGCGCGCATTTCGAATTTTCTCGCGACCGTAACGCGTAACGCGAGCGAGGAGAGATAGATTAGAGTGGTTTTTTCGTTTCATTTTATTTTTATTTTTATTTTTATTTTCTTCTTCTTCTTCTTCTTCTTCTTCTTCTTCTTCTTCTTCTTCTTCTTCTTCTTCTTCTTCTTCTTCTTCTTACATTCCAAATCATTTCGCGTTTTTCGTGTCTCCGAGCTCATAATGGAAAAGTATCGAAGGAAGGGAAAGAAAAAAAAAATTGTACGACGATCGAAGAGGATGATGACTCGTTTTTGAGACAACAGAAGTGAGAATACTCGAATGAGTCTACTCCATTTTTATGTTTCTTTTCCGTTCCTGTTTTTTTATTTTTTTTTTTCTTTTTCTTCTTTCTTTCTTTCTTTTTCATCGCGGAAACGATGCTATCCGTTGATGCGTTCCGCATGAACTTTTTTTCCCAGCTCGTTGGGACGGAGCGCGGGAAAGGCACGAATCTTAAATCTTTTCAAACTAGTTGCTGTCCCACGTAACTGCTTTGAGGAAAAAGAGGAAAAAAAAATAATATAAAAGGACGATGAGCGACATGTCTACGAAAGCAAAATCGAAAACAAAAACGAAAAGGAAAAAACGGATTAGAAAAAAATCGATCCAACATTCTTTCTTCGTTTCGTTTCTTTCGAAAGCTTTTCCATTGTATATAAATATTTCTTTTATTCTCTTTCTTCGATATCCTTTTAATTTTCGATCTTTTTCGACGCATACGTACACAAGCGGACGATTTTTGGATTGCTCCTTCACGTGTTTTATTTTGTTTACATAAGGCATCATCGCATAATATAAATAACAGATGCGTTCGATCGAGTTATCTTCCACCGTCTCTTACTCTGTTTTCTCTTTCTTTTTTTTAATTAATTAATTAATTAATTAACGCGCAACGTAACACCGCGCATCGAATCAACAGAAGATTCGTTTATAACATCTACGTAATCCTGATAATATCGCGCGATAAACGATTTATGAAAGTTGATTCTTGTAAAAACATTTTTTTATCCCTCATGGCGATATTAAACGATGATAAAACTGAAAATTCTTCATGTAATACGATAAAATAAACTACAAAGTGGAATTGAATCTAACGAATGCTTCTCCGTGAAAAAAAAAAGAAAAAAAAAGAAAGAAAGAAAGAAGAAGAAAAAAACCATCGAACGAATTAACCTTCGAATTTATCCTATCTCTCTCGTTCCTTTCCCACCATATATAGAGAAGGTATCGACGTTAATGATAATGACATAATAATAACAATGACAAAGAAAAACATTAACCGAATTGGGTGGCGCAGAAACATGCGTTGGTCCCTTCATATTATGCGTGACGAGTAACTCGAAGGAGCGTAGGCGTATAATACGTTATCAAATTGTCTATGAGCGTTCACTATAAAGAGAAAGAGAGTAAGAGAGAGAGAGAGAGAGAGACAAAGAGAAACAGACAGAAAAGGAGATATATATATATACACATAGAAAAGAACTACAGAGTAGTCGGCCTACGACGCCGAGTGCTCGTCGCTCAAGGTAACGCGTGCTGAATAATTCAGAAGCAAATTTTTGCTGGTATGTGACGTCCGTACTCTCCATCTACACATAGAAGCTCATATAGTATGTAGGTAGGTAGGTAGGTTGGTTGGTTGGTTGGTTGGATGGATGGATGGATGGTTGGTTGGTTGGTTGGTTGTTTGGTTGGTTGGCTGAAAAGGAGGTAGAGTAAAGACTGCATTGCGTTGCTTAAATATATGTGTACGTATATATGTGTATATATATTTGGGTGTTCGTGTATATGTGTATGTATACACATACGTACGCGGCATCCATTTCGTTGGTAAAGACAGGTATGTCGAATACCGTAAGTCGAATATCGTCGTTTAACTCGTATGACCAAACGAATATATACCAAAGGTGACAACGTCTTTACGCTTACTCAAAGGCTACGTATTCATTCTTACCGGTTCCCTGGATGATCTTACGGAACGTTGACCCGATGAAAATTCGTCCGGCTATCGGTACGATAATATCGAAAATTACTCGAATGATTTTATCATAAATTTGTTAAAGTAAAAACGGAATATTGAATTTGAATTATTTCAATACCGGCCGTTTATTTCCTGATGGTTGTTGCGAATTATTAATCAACGTTAGGTAATTTTTTCTTTTTCTTAAAGATCATTCGAATTATCGTTGGTAAAAGGAAGCAATTTATCTGATCGTTTATTTTTTAATACATTAAAAGTAATTTCATTAATTTATATATAGTGATTATACTAATTGGCAATTAGCTGCATCTAATAGTTCGTTATATTAATTAGTTAATCGTTCGATATTATTCTTTATATATATATATATATATATATATATATATATATATTTATTTATTTATTTATTTATTTATTTTTATATTAGAAAATTTCAAGAGAATATTTCAAATACTTTGTTGCATATTTACTATTTGAAATACTCTTTTAATAAAAGGAAAGGACAGCATAAAAATTGATAACTACATACATCCGCAAGCGAATTATTTCCGGCGGAAGGATACAGATAATCTCCTTACAGTTTGCGAAAGTAATGTCTTGAAATTTATCTTAACAATTTATCAGTAATATACCACGGTTTGTTAAACTGTGAAATGTATGAAATCAATTTTGTCACAATTGAAAAGTCATCTTGTCTTACAATCAGATACGGAAACGAAATGAACGAATTTAATGTATAGATTGTTTATAATTTGTTTTTTTTTCCTTTTTTCTTTCTGTCGTCAGTTTTATTTATCATATTGACGCTGACAAATCTAACAGTGAGCTCGATTGAATTTCTTTTTTTTTTTTTTAAGAATAAATTTTTAATGATACGCACATAGACGGAACGAGTACTTTTGTTGTGTCGTACCAAGAGTAGCTCGAAGATAGCTTTTACATAAAAACAAAGAGAGGCAGATGATGACCGCACAATAATTCACTGACTCTCGTGTGTGCATCGAAAGGTGCAGTACGTGTGGGATCAAATTACATGACAAATCGGTGATAGGCTTTACCTCGACGATTAGGATAATATAGGTGTTGTATAGATATAGATAGAAAAAAAAAAATACATTCCGATATAACGCACACTTTGGCGAACATTGTTTTCGTACAATTTGTTAATATCGTATAACGCACTATTATTGCAAAACGAACTAGACGACAAGTCAGGACATTCACAGTGAAAATGAATATCGATGGATACATCTATACTTTAAGATTGTTAATATTTTTTTTTCATTTCTTTTTTCTTCTCTTGTCAATATCATTTTATTTTTATTATTATTACTTGAAATTGTAACGCGTTTAGGAAAGAACGAGGTAGAATTGTTTTTTGTTTACTTTATATGCGATATTTAAATGAATTTTGATCACAAATTTATATTTTGTCGTTTTTTGAAACGACTGAGTCCTACTCTGCAATAATCCGCCATTGCGACAGACGACGAGTGTCACAATAATTTCTTCTTTTTTTGTTCTTTTTCCTTTTATTACAGGGTGGATTTCGACTTCAAATCCTCGATGGCCTTGACAGACCTTTGATCGACTTAACACCGGTTACGCAACACAGCGAGTTCGTCGAAGACGACGCTACGTGAGTTTGATCAAAAACATCGCGACGATTGAATCCCCGATAAATCTTGTAATGAATATCCTTTGATTTCAATTTTTCAGAGCGCAGAGTTATCACGTGCAATTGCCACAAAATTTTACCTGTACCGACTGCACGATCAGGCTCCTTCGGAAAGCTGAAGAATGGGGCTCCAGTTACAGATTCTGGTCCTGCGCGGATATCGACGTAAGTTCGATTGGAATAACATTGGAGTACTTTTACTGGAATAAATTGCCAATATACAAAAAAAACAAACAAACAAACAAAAAATATGTCATCAAGGAATAACATAGTTCAATGTTTCTCCAAAAATTGATCGCTCATTAATTATATCAATCGTACCAATGCAATATCATATATACACGGGTGTTCAAAATTTATTGATAACTTCCCTCCCATCCCCGCCGTTCATCGCCATGAAATTATCAAAACTTCGACTGTTAAAAATAAATCCTTTCAATGTCACGATCTATAAATATCATTTTTCCTTATCGGTTTATGACGAATGTTAGTTAATTGGGAGGCGGAGGGGGAGGGAAACAAACAAACAAACAAATGGAAAATTTATATCTAATCAATTTTCCTTTGAATTTTTACGATAGATACTCGATAGAAAGATCTACAGGGAAGACTGCAGCGGACATGGGAGATACCTCCTCGGCAGATGTAGATGCGATCGTTTCTATCATGGCGCAAGGTGCGAATTTAAGGAGGAGTGCCTCGACGACACCGATTGCGGTACCCAGGGCACGTGCATCGACAATGGCGGTACGACCGCACCCACCAAGCTCTGCTACTGCAACATCGGCTGGTTCGGATCGGGTTGCGCGAAAAGTGAGTTTAGAATGGACACCGAGAGAAAAATCATCCATCTGGTCGAGAAAATAAATTCATTTCGGTGGGACGACAATAAAAACGAAATATTATATCGCTGATTTAGTATACCCGTCGATCAAATAAAATTGATCTATTTCATTTACAATAAATTAACAACGCGATAACCGTGTGGAAATCTTTCAAGCTGTAAACTATAATGCTCTTTGTAGAAGTAACTATGTCATCGTTAATGCAGGTACCTATAGAAACTGTATTCGAATAGTGAACGGGAATGTTAAATGAACGAATTCGTTCTTTCTCTCTCTCTCTCTCTCTCTCTCTCTCTCTCTCTCTCTCTCTTTTCTCTCGTAATAGTGCATACACCTATTTACATAACATTATTTACATAACAATATATATTAACGTTTTTACACTTTTCATCATAATAACGTATGTAACGTGACACTTTTGTCATGTAAGGTTACAAGAGGTATTTATTTGAGGATATTTATATTGAGAGTCATTGCTAGACACATTACATAATTCATTAATCGTCATTATCACGCCGGGACGTTTCTTTGTTAATTATTAATCATAACGACTAAGTGAGATGACAACAACGGACGTATTTATCTTCCCTTCCTCTTTCGTCAATACTCAATTAAATGGTAATTAAGAAACAGGAAAATGAAAAAAAAGAAAGAGAAAGAGGGAAAGGGGGGGGAGAGAGAAACGAATCAGGTGTAAGTTGAAGTGGAAGAAAAATAATATGAAACCTGCAAATAATAATTTGTTTTGCAGGATCGCCGATAAAAACGATCGACTTGGACTTAGAATCTTACACGATGAAGCGATTCTCGGATGACGTCACGTTTTATTGGCGGATTTTATGGACAAGCATGGAATTGGAGGGCGTCCTCGTGGCGAACAGTACGACATGGGTCGGCGTTGGTTGGAGACCGAGCGACCTAACTCCGGCGTGTCGAGCCTTTCCTGAAATAAATGATCCACCGAAAGATGAGCCACTTCCAAAGCCCGAACCTAAATCCGAACCAGAACCAAAACCCGAATCGGAAAGAGGGATTACGGAAGGTAAAAGCAAATCGGCGAGTAATAAACCACTTATGGGCGAACTTGTGGATGAGCCTAAGGCCGAACCGGAACCAATACCAATACCGGAGCCTGAACACGATAGCGAAAGATCCGGTGCTAAAAGGAGATCGGCTAAGGCCGATGGTACAACGTCCGTGACTTATCGACCGGATGATGTTACAGTACAGACTAGCGTGACTTATCGTGTTAGCACAAAACAAGGTTGGCATCAAACCATTTGATATCATTTATATCCCAGTAGTGATAAGTGCTATGTAATTAGATAACGTACGTATATATATGATTAACGTCTTCATTTTTTCGTAACAGGTCGTAAACGCAGATCATCCGAAACAGAAACATTACAGTCGAACGGTATGTAAACGTAGTTTTTTATTTTTTGTTTTAAGTTGATCATGAAAACGAGTATTCGATATCAATCGCTAGCTTGTTGTAGCATATACGTAGGGCGAATTAGTGGTTTGCTTGGAAAATTTTCCAGCGGTATTATTATATAATAATAATATATTATGTATATTTAAATGGAATTCCCTCCGCTCGCTCAAGACACGACGCACGAGGTGATGGTATTGTTTTAGTTAAAGTAGTTAGTTGCACGTTGTTCCATGCTTTGTTGCACAGGTGAGCGCGCAACCGAGTCGGCCACCATCGTCGGCACAGAGCCAGAACCCAACTCCGAATCGGAACCTCAACCTGTGCCAGAATCCAAATCTCAACGATTACCCAAATCCAAGTTAGATTCATCGTCGACGCCAGTACCTAAATCTGAACCAGAGCCTATATCTAAACCTGAACCCATATCCGTGCCAGTGCCTGAACCTAAATCCGAGCCGGAACCAAAGTCAGAACCTGAACCGAAATCCGAACCCGAGCCCAAATCCGAACCGGAACCAAAGTCAGAACCCGAACCGAAGTCCGAACCGGAACCAAAGTCAGAACCCGAGCCTAAGTCGGAACCGGAACCAAAGTCAGAACCTGAACCTAAATCGGAACCCGAACCTAAGTCGGAACCCAAACCTAAATCGGAACCAGAACCAAAATCCGAGCCAGAACCCAAATCCGAACCTGAACCAGAACCAAATTCTGAACCAGAGCCAAAATCTGAACCGGAACCTACTTCCGAGCCGGAGCCAAAGTCTGAACCTACCTCAGAACCGGAAACTAAGTCAATCCTCAAAACGGGAGCAACGAAAGGTAATGAGGCATTTTAATGCTTGTTTCCGCATGTAACGTACGTACACGCTGATAAATCACGCGCGTAATCATGAATAAAATTTACTTTGATTGCAACGAGGCTCGCAAATAAATATTTCTCTTATAAGAACCTTGATAAATGAACGCCACGAGTATAACTTGGAATGATTGCATAACTAACGTTGCATAAACGCTAAAATATGCAGAAATTTATAATCGAGGATATATTTGAATGTAAATACACGTTATTGGTATGTGGATGCGTTCTATTGATGCAAACTATGAAGAAAAAGCAATTTATTTATTAAAAAAAAAAAAAAGAAAAAAAGTATAAATACCGTTGTAAGAATTCACCTCATAGTAGTCACCTGTATCAACTAGGAGAATGTAATGAGTAGTTTGAAAGGAACTATTGTAAAAGTAGTATAGTATTACACATATTCAAATATATATGTAATCACTATTAACGTCATGAAAAAAAAAAATCATTCGAACTGGCAAATCTTAATTTAATCTTTTTTATTTTTCTTTTTTTTTACATAAAGCATCGACACCATCGATGGGACATAAATACACTCCGAAACACGACTTTAATCCCATGGATTGCACGGATATAATAATTGGTACAGCAAGAGGAATGACGCATAGAATCGGTGATTATTACACAAGAGATAGATCGACGCCACGTCAAGACAATTATTGGGGTGGTAAAGACAGTTTGACAGCGGCCATGGGTTTCGAACGGGACGGCGTCACTACTATACTCTTCAGAAGAAAATTAGAAACAAACGAGCCAACGGATCACGCTATTCGCGAAGGTGGTATGCACGTGATATGGGCCAAGGGTCAGGAGCCAGGTCAATACATTCACCATCCACCGAGTGGTATTGAAAAATCCAAGGTCTCCGTTAAAGAATTTTATAAGGTCGATGAACTGAAATATCACGGACATAATACCCAAAGAGGTGTTACGACCATCGACTTCTTCGGTAAGCGAAAAATAAAATACTTCCTAAAAAGATGAAAATTTAAATAAATACAATTTATAAAGGAGACAATAATCGACGATTGACAAATAATATTTTCGTAGAAAATAACGGCGAAGAGGAGGAGGTTAACGTTCCTGTACCAGGTGGTGGTTGCGGTGGTTCATGGCAATATCCAAGGCATTGTTCGGTTGAAAATCATACATGCGAATACGCCATAGAATGGAACTACAAAGCAAAATTGGTAAATCGATCTTCGAACAATTAATACCCCTCCATCCGTAAACTAAGTTAATTGTGATTAACTTTTTAGGATCAAATATCGTTTGTTATTTCGACAACTAATACCAGCAGTTGGACGGGAGTTGGATTTTCCAACGACGACAAAATGGTGATTTTCATCGATTAGCTCCTTCTTCATCCAAGCTCCTATTTCTTTTTTCTTTTCTTTTTTTTTTGTCCTCTAATACCCAATACATCATATCTCGTTTTTAGACACAAACAGATGCGGTCCTCGGATGGGTCGATACGACCAATGGTCGAGAATTCGTCATGGATACTTGGATGAGCGGTTACAATCCTCCCCTATTAGATCCTTCCCAGGATATTTACAACACCCACGGACGTATCGAGGATGGAGTTATGACGATAAGATTTTCGAGAAAACGAATAACGAAGGACACCACTAGAGATTTCTCATTCACCGACGATCATTGCCTCTACATGATGTATCCTGTAAAAGGTGGCAAATTCAATGCAGTTAACAAAAAGATACAAAAGCACAATGCCCCCCCTATGGTCTCGCGCAAAAAAATCTGCATAAGATCTTGCGGCGCAGAAGGTATTATTGATCAATGAGAGATATAACAATGATCAAAATTGACATACTATAATTATTCGTTCACCGTAATCGTCGATTTCTGATTTATTATTTAGAGGAAGAAACGATAACGACGCCGGCCCCGCCAAGATTGTTCTACGACATAGAAGTTAAATTGATTCACCTAGGCGATAGTTTTGTACCACCGTCGCAGGACAGTCCCGATTTTGAGATAATCTCGAATACGATAACGGACAGTTTTGGGCCGGTCTTCGAAAACCTACCGGGTTATTATCGGATAAATCTCGAGGAATTGAAACGGTAAATATGGATATTTGTTATACGTCGTAAACCA
>OU426861.1:827064-835151 GCA_911387685.1 Dolichovespula media
CTATCGATCAAAGCAGTTTAGTCAAGAGTACGAACAGACGAACGAACGTCTGGGTAAATGGAGCGAACACCATGTTAAGGCTTAATTTAACTCGTTCGTAAATGTTAATTTTCCCGCCGCTTATTCACA
Organism: Dolichovespula media; assembly: GCA_911387685.1. Classification (NCBI taxonomy): domain Eukaryota; kingdom Metazoa; phylum Arthropoda; class Insecta; order Hymenoptera; family Vespidae; genus Dolichovespula; species Dolichovespula media. Next base: position 827,194 of record OU426861.1, read on the forward strand.
AGCTCCCATTTTTATTTTATTTTGTTTTATTTTATTTTATTCTATTCTATTTTACTTTACTTTATTTTTAATCCTTCCAAATTTTTCCCTCTTTCTATATTTTTCTTTTCCTTTCTTTTACGCAATAACTCTCTCTCTCTCTCTCTCTCTCTCTCTCTCTCTCTCTCTCTCTCTCTCTCTCTCTCGCCCTCTCTTTTTCTCTCTTTCATACACAATACACATACATACATGCATACATCTCTCTCTCTCTCTCTCTCTCTCTCTCTCTCTCTCTCGCCCTCTCTTTTTCTCTCTTTCATACACAATACACAACATGCATACATCTCTCTCTCTCTCTCTCTCTCTCTCTCTCTCTCTCTCTCTCTCTCTCTCTCTCTCTCTCTCTCTCTCGCCCTTTCTTTTTCTCTCTTTCATACACAATACACATACATACATGCATACATCTCCCCCCCTCTCTCTCTCTTTTTATCTATCAATGTTTATCTTTATTTTTCTTCCTCGATGAAGATCCATATTCGCTAAGTATTCCGGGCTGGTTTTAAGTTGTCACTTCATGAAATACCACGTATTGTTTTCTTATATCTCGTTTTCTTTTTCTCTTGGTATATTATATATATGCATCGCGCTCGTTCTTCCGCCGCTTAAACTCCGACTCTTCACTTTCTCTGCCTGACATCGGAATCCTTGTTAGGCGTTGGTTTACTGCAAATAGAAACATCGTCGAATGAGAGAGAAGAATGTCCATAAAAATCGATGATAAAAACAAATAGGAATGATCGAAATTAAAAACAATATGCCGGTTCGTTATCATATAAAAATGAAAATGATCGATCGTGTCAAGATCTTGCTCGGTTCAAATTTGGAATAAGATATCAACAAAAGAAAAAGAAAGAAATGAAAAGAAAAGAAAAAAAAACGTAATATTGATTCGCATACTAAATTCAAGGTTGAATAATTAACTACCCTTAATGCACATCGTTGGGTACGATCAAACTTAAAACCTTCGACTTTATAAAACAAATACATAAAGGATTACACTTTGGTATAATTGGCACACCAGTAAACTCTGTTCTCTTCCTCTCCCTCTCCCCTCCCGCCCTGCCACCACTCTTGATAAATCAGGATAGCGAGAGGAAGACAAGAATATATTTAGATATATTCATATAAATGATCGTTCGTTTTGGTCGTTGGTTCCAGTAAGATATTCATCATGGTTGATGAATAATTAGGGTTACTTGGTTTCTTGTTAATCACGTTGGTGCTGATCTAAAGGGCAGATGACGAGTAGGTACTCTAGACGGGACGTTGTAACGAAGATATTCGTACTTAGATGGTTCAGGTGGAGGTGTTACAGGTGGGTGAACAGGAAGATCCGAGGGTGGGATAGGTCCGCGCAGGGGAATATAATATTCTAATGATTCGTCGTTCTTAGGCTCTGCCTCGTGACTATTTGTGTGTGCGGGTTTAGGTGTTAAGAAAAAAAAAAGATAGACAATAAATTTAAACGATAGATGTAAAATGTTGTCTAAAAGAAAAAAGAAAAGAAAAAAAAAAGGAAAAGAAAGAGAAAAAGAAAGAAGGAAGCGATGATTCGAATTCGATGAAACTGGGACTCACGTGTCGGGACTCTGCTCAGTATCGGACTCGTCTAATTCGGCCTTATTCCGTTTCTTTTCGTAAACAAGAATAATGGCGCAAAGTACTACGACTTCACCGCAGATACCAAGGAAAGGCCAGAGCGCGGCGAGCTTGTCCTTGACCCTAAGTAAAGTGACGGCTTGCGCCGAATGACCCTCCATCGTGTCGGACCAATTATAAGACACCCTGCAGTGGATGATACCGCGATCGTTCATCTCGATGTTCTCTACCGTCAATACGGCGCCGTAAATTCCTCTCTCTTGGTCCTGAGAAATCTTAACTCTGCCCTTGCTGGTGGTGTAATTTTGATTACCAAACGTCCATATGATCTTGACACCTGGACTGTGTTTGCCGTTACATACTAAGAGCAATTTTTCGCCTTCTACGACGCTGGTCGATTCCGGTAAGACAACGGTGGGTCTCGCTGTAATATACGAAATAATTAATCATCATCGTGACATCGTCCCGACAATTAATAGAAATATAATCAAATTTATTTTTTCGGCTTGTGTGTGCGCGCGCGCGCGCGCGCGCGCGCGCGCGTGTGTGTGTGTGTGTGTGTGTGTGTGTGTGTGTGTGTGTGTGTGTGTGTACGCGCGCGCAACAGAGAGAAATAAAAAGAAAAAAAATCAATGATCACTCACGTACGATCCTGTAGTCGGTCGAGGTATTCCCTACTTTGCAAGAATAATTTCCATAAACTACGATATCGTCGATCTTCAATACATCGAGGGTACCGGTCTCATTGTCTATCTTGATGAGGTCCTCTTTACCAACCATTGCCGTCAATATCGGCATTTTTTCCTTGTACCATACTGCTTTATCCCCAGTGCTTCGATTACCGCACTCCAACGAAAGGGGTGTCTCCTTTTGTGTAAGTACTCGAATCTTCACGTCTATCGACACAACGGAGTTCGTTAGTTCTTATAGACGATATAATTATATATATATATACATACATATATATACATACATATATATACATACATATATATACATACATATATATACATACATATATATATATATATATATAAAGCGAGAGGCCCCTCCTCTCTTCGTTTAACGAACGAATAAATTTATCAATGGATTCTCTAATTCTAAGTTGAGCTAGCTTTATCGGCGGTTAAATCAATTGATTATTTACAAGGGGTGGGTGAGAAAAAAAAAGAAACAAAGATAAAGCTCTTCCCATGTTCACCGACAAAATCTTCTTACGATTATAGCGTTAACGCGTACGTAGATTACATACATACATACATACATACATACATACATACATACATACATACATACATACATACATACATACATACATACATACATACATAAATACATACATACATACATACATACATACATACATACATACATACATACATACATACATACATACATACATACATACATACATACATACATACAGACACACAGACACACGCAGACACACACACACACACACACACACACACACACACACACACACATACATACATACATACATACATACATACATACATACATACATACATACATAAATACGTTCGTGTCATCGCTATTTTTACTTTCTAATAAACTATATCGATAATAAAATAGACGTGTTCGATGCAAGAAAAACTATGTGAGCTAAAGGTTATAAAATGTCCGTTACACGACGGGTGATTTAAATTTTCCGTACGAGCCGTAAAGTGCGAAGAAACAAGAGCCCTTCGGAAGTAGGCTATAACCGTCGATAAATCGACGAAGCGCCGCTTTTAGAATCGATATGGTTTGCTTCCGTTATAGAGTCACCATGAGAGAAAGAGAGAACACGATTTTACATTAAACTTTACGGCTCACACAAAACGTGCACTATTTTTAGCGATCTTGAAAGAAAAGTGATAGAGAAAGAGAGAGAGAGAGAGAGAGAGAGAGAGAGAGAGAGAGAGAGAGAGAGAGAGAGAGAGAGAGAGAGAGAGAGAGAGAATGCAGATAGAGACAAAAGAGATGATAAAAATACTGTTGTTTTTTTTCTTTTCGTTATTACTACATTTCACTCGAGTCTTATCTGTCATAAATCAGTATTTCTCTTATCATTTATCGAAGATAATGTCACTTCGATGACGGTTATTTTCTGATAAAATGAATAAAAGAAAAAAAACAATATATAACATATATTGTTTAAACGTAGATACGTATATACGTGTACGTATATATTCGAATTTTTAATATCTCTAGAATCATCTCTTCTGGCTCTTTCTCGAATGCAATAAAAAATAAAAAAATAAAAAAATGAAAAAGGAGAGAAAATAAAATCACCGTTTTTCGTGTAATCGACAAATGCATAAAATATTTATCGTAATATCGTGCCATCTAGAATATGTGATTATTATCGATATCGCTTAGCGTTATTGAAAGCTCATCCAATATATGTATATATATATATATATATATATATATATATATATATATATATATATATATATGGACTAGTCAGAAAGTAACGTTCAGCGTATATCGAAAAAATATCTAACGACTACTCTGATAATCGCGCTATAATACACAATGTTGTCATGTTACCAAATGCCTTATTAATTAGGAAGAAACTTAATAAGTTATAGTAATCGAAAAGTAGATAAAGCTTATTACTGTTTTCTTTTTTTTGTGATAAATCATTAATATTGCCTCACATAGGGCAAAAGGTTTATTACTGCCCTTGTCAGTACACTTTTGTCAATTAAATTTTTTAAAAGAAATGTAAACGATAATTCAATGATGTTACTCAAATCCTTATTAGATTTAATGGGCACAAGTTCTCCTCTTTTACTTTGTAATATCTAATGAGAAAATAAAAAGTTTACAATTAATATAAAAGATATCGCGCGTCTACATGACTTCGTGTATTTAACATGCGATTTATCACACTTTTTCATATCGTCGTACAGAGCAACTGAGCCATATGAGAATATACAGAAAAAAAAGAAACAAAGAAAAGAAAAACAAAATGAAAGAAACAAAAATTCAAGCAAAAGCAAAACAAAAAGGTACGAAGTTTTACGTAACTTCTAAAACGTTGAATTATAATCGGCATTATATTTGTACATAAATATATATATATAATAATAATATTATTAATAATAATAATAATGATGATGATGATGATGATGATGATGATGATGATGATGATGATGATATTAATAACAATAATAATAACAATAATAATAATAATAATAATAATAATAATAATAATAATAATAATAATAAAATGTTTTCATTCTTACTAAGATGGGGTCAAACTCTTAACGTATTAATACCTACCCAAACTAGACTTTTGGCAGCTTTATAGCAAGCTGACGCCGCCACTTAAAATATGCTTTGCCTAGCGGCAAACGGCATACTACCGTTTAATCGCTAATTCATTACACACGCATTATTCCGAATTGCTTCGAATTGCAACGAAGCAGCCAAGAATAATGTAAAAGAACGTTACAACGTTCACGAAACAAATAATATATAAATGGATGGATGGATGGATAGATAAATAAACGAATAAATAAATAAGTGAATAAATAAATAAATAGAAACAAACCAAAAAAAAAGAAAAAAGACAACGAAAATAAACGAGCGCAAAATAAAGATCTCGTAATTAATACAACACGTAATTAAACGATAAAAGCCTTTTAAAGCGTACTTTCCTACATAAAGTGTGTCGTGTCGCAAAAATTTTCGTATACTTTTCGAAAACAAATAATTTGCCCGCTAAACTCGCTGAATCTCTTACGAAGTAATCAACGGCGCTGTATGAAGTGTGTCATCGATAAAAGGAAAGAAGAAAAAGAGAAAAGAAAAAAAGAAAACCAACCAGGAAAACGGCGATCAACTTTTTTATGCGGCTTCTAGCAAATACTTTTATAAAAAAAAAAAGTCGAATATACTTATACGTTTTACAAGATAAAAAAAAGAAAAATTGCATTGTCCTGTCGTAAAACACACGTAAATGATTATGGTCAAGATCAATGCGTCATAAAACGAGACGCATACGTATGTGTGACACATATGCGTTTCATTATATTTTAAATCGATAAACTGCGCAGTCGTATTACCGTTAAAACTTTGTAAAAGTGGATTACAACTTAGTAAACTCTTAAAAGTAATTTAATTTGTATTTTTCTTGACCGCTGCTAAAATCATTCCTGTTTTACTTTTTTTTTTTTCCATTATTCCAATTTCATTTTTATACCATTAATTCCTTCTCGTTATTATCATTCTTGACCAACTTCATACATCAAATCAATATCTTTACGGAACGATCACAAATTTTTTCAGGGCATCGTAGAGTCGGTAAAAAAAATATTATTCGGTTCTGAAAAGCTTTCGCATAATTTCAACGACACAATGCGCACGTATACTTTCCGATTAAATGAAAAGTACAAATGTGCTTTTTTTTTATACGAGACAATGTGATTTCACTGTTAAAGGATCGAGCGTATTAATAAAGGATAACGGGAATATTTATTTATTTATTCAGGATTTTTCTTTTTCTTTTTTTTTTCGTAGTTTTTTCTCGTCGACATCACCAAACCAATCAATCTTTCCAATACGGGGGGGGGGGGGCGATGAGACCTTCCTAATCTAATTTTAGAGCCGAGAAGAATCTCATCGTTTGTAAAATAATGAAATGGAATTATTTGTTAAATAACAAACATTGATCATTAATAATCATTAATTATTACAACATAATAGTGGTTAGGCGAAAGAAACTATGATTTCCTACGTGATAAAGGTGTCCTCGTGTTGGTTTTTTTTTTTTCTCAAAAATGGAATATACAAATTCAGTGAACTTCAATGAACTGAAATTGTTCTTGATCTATTAATTTGTGTGCTATGTGCGTGTGCGTGTGTATATATATATATGTGTGTGTAGAAAGATTGGTAGAGAAGGGAAAGCGGGGCCTGACGATAGTAGTCACAGGATTATTTTCTTTTGTCTCATGCAAAGCACGCGTAAAACAAAAAAGAGAAATATACAAAAGAGATAAAGAGAGAGAGAGGAAGAAAAAGGAAAGAAAAGAAGCCAAAAATTGTTTCACAGGCAGGTGGTGAGAAAGAGATGAAAGGGAGAGCGATGAGGGTACGGGGGAAGAGGATAGTTTGTAATAACAATTCTACGCGGAACACTCAAAGCTGCGAGCCACGGAGTATCGTTTCGCTATTTTTAAATTAATAAATAAAAATATATGTGTGTGCGTGTATCTGTGTGCGTGTATGAGTATATGTACATAATAAGAGGTAACGTCCCTGAAAAAGGTATTTGTTAAAAATAGAAAATATATATAAAAGAATAAAAAGAAAACAAAACGAAACGAAACAAAGCACATCGGTAATGAGAACTTGCGACGATATTTTAAACTGGAAACCTTCTCGGGGAACGCTCCCCCTCCCGATAATTGCATCCACGACATTGCAACTCCAGCTTCAATATCCAAAACTTAGCTTCCAAGTATCTTTTTTAACGTATCCAAGTATCCTCCAACCACTTCTCGTATTCCTCGAGCAGAGTACTATATCGTCTAGTACTATATCGTTTTTTATCTGAACAAAGCGAGCGAGCGAACCGAGCGAGCGAGCAAAAGGGATAGATAGGAGAGGATCCATCTCCGCATCCATCATTAGTTGAGGATTGATATGGGAAATATAGGTCCAACTGAATTGGATTTCAGCGAATTATTGTAAGAAAATTACGAATGAAAATTACGGGAGTTTATTTATTTATATATATATATATAGCAACTATCATCTCGGATAACGGAAGGTTCGAAAAATCGTTTAGTTCTTCTCGGGTATCATCACGAAGAGGAAGAAAAGTCACACAAAAAAGAGAGAAGGAAAGTGAGAGGCAGAAAGAAATAGAGTAAAAGACAAAAAGAAATACGGAGAGAGGGTGAGGGAGAGAGAGAGAGAGAATATAAAACATCGAAACAAATCGAATGTGACGAATATGCGAGCATGCAAAGTGTGACAATGGCAGGCTTGACATACATTTAATACATACATACAAACGTAGATAGATAGATAGAGACAGATGGGATAACATACATTGACCTAAGCGTTCGGGCGCATACGTCAGGATTTACATACATGCACAATTGCACGGGTAAAATAAAGGGCGTGGGGATGGGGGGGGATGAAAGAATGAGAAACAATTTCTTTGTTTTTTTTTTAAGGAAATAGAAAAAGAAAAAACGAAAGAAAGAAAGAAAGAAAATGGATCGCGTGTTCGATCTACGAACCGAAATATAGAGATAGATGAAAAGCATCGGAGCTGTCGGGCGTGCACTTGT